>BMAU01002235.1:837500-1152786 GCA_019973935.1 Trichonephila clavipes
CTATTACGCCCCTTAATCCCCCTCAATGAGCCTTGGGGATCAATTTTCCCAAAAACTATTTTGTAGCGGATCTCTACACCATGAAAGGAATCCGCTTACCAAATTTCAAGACTGTATGTCTAATAGTTTAAAAATGGAAATAATTATCTATAATGCCCCTTAAGCCCCCGCAACGCTACTTAGGAAACGATTTTCACAAAACCCATCTTACAGCGGATCTGTACTCGAATGAATGGAATCAGCTCACTAAATTTGAGATATTACGTCTAATAGTTTGAATTAATTGCCTATAAAGCCACTTGGGAGTTGATTTTCACAAAACCCATTCTGTAGGGGATCTGTACTCTATGAAAGGAATCCGCTTACCAAATTTCAAGACTATGTCTAATAGGTTAAAAACGGAAATAATTATGTATAACGCCCCTTGGAGGTCGATTTTCGTAAAAATCATTATGTAGAGAATCTGTACTTTATGAAAGAAATCTGTGTACCAAGTTTCATGACTGTACATCTAATAGTTTAGTAAAGGAAATAATTATCTATAACACCCCTTAAACCCCGTAACGCCTCTTGGGGTTCGAACTTTGCAAAATCCGTTCTTAGCTGACATCTACTCCATGAAGGGAACCTACCTACCAAATTTCAAGTCTGTAGGTTTAATAGTTTCGGAGATATCGTGATTAGTCAGTGAGTGGGTCGCTTTTCTCCTTTATATATATATATGTGTGTGTGTATATATATATATATATTCCTGATAAATAACTAATGTTTAACATATTATTTGAATTTAGTTGAAATAAATATTTTCCTGTTGTTTCTTGTAAAAAAATTTGGAAAATTTTTGTCTTGAACTGCATTGTATACTATCTGTTTTTCAGGTTGTTAATAGCCTTTTGAAATTCTGGCCAAAGATGCATAGTCCTAAAGAGGTAATAGCAATTGCATTCTCTATTAAATCATATATTAGGAAATTCCAAAGATTTCTCTTGGGGGCATTACATGTAATGAGCTGACCCCAGCATAATTAAAAATTTGTAATTAATATTCTTAGGCATAATCTGCACTTAAATGTTGAGTAGTTTCTATGTTTTATTTAGATGACATAAAAAATTTTACTTGTTAGTACTTCCAAATGCAAAAAAAAAGTACACATTTTTGTGATTAGATCATTTCTTTTAGAATATTTCACTATATATAGTTTCACATTTAAATGTATGGTACCAATATCTGTTGTAAGAACTATTACACAAACACACAAAAATTGCTTACATTTTATGGTTCTAACGTTATGAACAGCAGTATTTCTAAAATAAAATTTAAGGTATGTGCCTTTGTATGAAAGCAAGTTTTGAAAAAAGCCATGTAAATAAGATGTTTAAAACATTTTCCTAATTCTTATGGTTCAAAACTTAATCCATTTAATTTAAATTTGTTAAAATGTAGTAATTTAGTTAAAATTTGATGGAAATTCTAGCAAAATTTAAAAGGCTTTACTTGGAATTTTGACTTGCATATTTAAATTGTACAATAAGGAAAAGAAAAATCTGACAGAGAGAGAGATTTGCAAAAACATCTTATGGCACATTTTCTTAGTAAAAATTTTACAAAATGTGTTGGCATCAATAAGAATCAACTGTTAAATTAAAAAATTATTTATATCTGAGCTAAATCCCTTAACTCATTGCCTTTAATATAAATTTCAGTAATGTGCAAAATTTCCAGGAAATACATATAGAAATTAGGTTTTTGCATATACAACTTTGACAAAAAAAATCTGTATATATTCTTTGTAAACAAGCACTTCAGTTCTCAGTTTACTCAAATAATGCTTATTATGAGGTATTTGAAATTCCTTAATTTTATAGTGTAGATATTTTCTTTGTTCCCAATCTCATACCCTTTTTTTCTCCTATGCAGTTTTGTAAATGATAAAAACTGCTCTTTGCTACTCTGCAATGTATAAATAATGTAATGTTTATGTTTAATTGTATAAACAATCCAGAATTCATTAAACGCATCTATATCTATATACTTTTATGCTTTGCATGTAAAATTATGCTTTTCAGCCTTTCATTACACCTAGATTGTTCATTTTTACACATTTCCCTAAAATTTCTCTGCCAATGATATTCTCCTCTATAGCTCTTATGGTTTTAATTTCACAAGAACCAGAAAATTAGTTGAAGAAAACCACAGATCATGTTGCCATTAATTTTTTTTAAACATTCATTAATTGGACGCACATTTTGTTTTATTTATGGCACACACACACACATAAAATGTGAAAGATAAAATGGGATTATCTATTTTTTAAAAAATTAACAAGTTTGGTTGTTAATAAATTTGGCATCACACACAGAGGAAATTTTGCTTCTTTACCTTTGGAAGTTTGTCTAATAAAGAAAACTAAAAATTTTGTGTTAATATACTTGGTGGTTTTAGTCTAATGGTAATTGTTTTTAGACTTGACTTCAATTTATTTTAACTTCATTGTTAACTACTGTATATATGTTATAATTTATTAATAATATAATCTATAAGTTGAGTTATTCCACCATAATTTTTATAAAAGCATCTGTATTGCAAAGGCATTACTTTCTTGTATATCACTATATGCAGGTCTAAAGCTGTATTTGCATTGATGTTAAAAATAGGACCCGAATTTAAAATATTTATTCAAGTATAAAAGTGCTCCTGTATTAATATTATATTCTGATTTCACTGTGAACTGCATATTTTATTTCTTTTTCATCTGAGTTGATCCATTTTTTCTGGTATAAAATTACCACACTTTTTCTTGTATGCCATAAAGCTAAAGTAGCTATCATTTTACATGTTAAAAGGAAAGATTAATTATCTATGGAATAGTTTGAAATTTTAGAAATGAATGCTATATTATAAATAAATGCAAGAATTACTATGTTGAAAATTATGACATTTCTCTGTCAGAAGAAATGTATTCCAGGTCTGTTTCAGGCTCTTGAACCTTTGGGAAGACAGTCTTAAATCTATCTAGTGTATATTTATAAAAAGTTTTCTCTGAATAAATATCTCTTAAGGGGGATTTCACTCATTATATTAAAATATTAAAGATATTTGTGAATAATGTGTTGTTTTATTTTGCTTACCCACTATTTTTTAAGTTTCCTTTAAACATCGATTGTGCATTATTTCGTCATTTTCAAAAGTTGACAAGTATGCACATCTATTATACCAGATAAACCAGCATTATATAAAATAGTGAAACAGCTGTGAGAGAAAGCTTGCAGTTCAGTAAATGTTCAAAGTAACATTCATTATCAATCCTTTAAAAACTACCATATTATTGTGGCTTGTTTACAGAGCATGTTATAAACTAATTTCTTATTTGGTCTGCATTTACACTGAGTAAAATAATGAGAAACAGTCAATTTCCAGTCATTTATAGTGCTTTAGGTTTTGCTTTTATCTGTTCTGTTTTATAAATATCTGTATCTGTACTTATATTAATCATATGAGACAATGACAAATTTAAAAACACTAATAAATGGGCTTTGCAATAAATTAAAAAAAAGTGAAATTCAGTTAAAAACCACTTATGAAACCTAGGCAGATAACATAGGTTGAGAAAATGAATTCCCTACCCTTAAGGTTGAGAGAGAACCTCTAAACTTCATTTAAATAAGATTTTTTTTAAAAAATGTTTCGTATGTTATGATCTTACACCGATAATTGTTTGTTACAAATTTGTAATTTTTTACTTTATTTCAAGGTAATGTTTTTAAATGAATTAGAAGAAATTCTTGATGTTATTGAACCAGCCGAATTCACCAAAGTGATGGTGCCATTGTTCCGACAACTTGCAAAATGTGTATCATCGCCTCATTTTCAGGTAATGTTTTTGGATTTTTATTAAATTTTAATATATGTATCATTAAAATCCCTTAATGCTTTTCTATGGCTTGTTTATTGTAGGTAGCGGAACGGGCGTTATATTATTGGAATAATGAATACATCATGAGCCTAATAAATGACAATGCTACTGTATTGTTACCTATAATGTTTCCGTCATTATATCGGAATTCAAAATCTCATTGGAACAAGTAGGTTTCTGTCTTGCTTATATCAATTTATCATATATATAACAAATTTTCTAAATTATATTGTTTTATTACAAAAAGTAATGAAGTGAGACCAGTTGTAATGTATAAAAACTGTTGTATTAAATGATATTTTAATTTATTTAAAACAGTCATAGATAATCAGTGTCTTTAATGTGGCTCTCTAATTGTGCTTCTCATAAGATACTTACCTTAAAGTTAACTTTAACTTCATTAATGTATCATTTGCACTCTAAAAATAACTTTTTATCTACCAAAGAAATATGTTATATTGATAAAATACTTATTTTTTGAGGTCTTATGTTATTTATTTTAAAATTAAAAGTATTAATTTATGTATATTTTTCCAGGACCATTCATGGCTTAATCTATAATGCTTTAAAGCTTTTCATGGAAATGAATCAGAAATTATTTGATGAATGTGTACAAAATTACAAGCTCGATAGACACAGGCATGTTATATTTGTTGTTCTGTAGTTATAATTCTGTTTTTAAATTAATGTCTATATTAACTATATTATTAATTAGTTCTCTGTTTCCTTACCTTTAATTTTCTTATTTTGTATAACATATGATTTATATATGTATATATTCCAGTGAAAAGCAAAAAATGAAAGACCGAGAAGAAACATGGTCAAAAATTGAAAGCTTAGCTTTGAAGAACCCTAAGGTATATAATTTCAACATATTATAATAAAAATATACATGAAATTAATTTTTTTTTAAAATTCTACATTGCTGTTTGATGTATTTATGCATTTCCACCTTCTTAGTTTAAGGAAATAGCACCATTAAATCCAAATCTTGTCAACAATTTATCGGAATCTGCAATTCCTGATTTGCCAACACCTGTTGATGAAGAATTCTTAATGAATTATGAAAAAATAGAATATGAGGCTAAAGATGTAAGTATATATAAAGAAGTTCTTATTATTCTAAATCTTTAAATATTGATTACTCTTTACATTTGCATTCGGACCTCTATCTTGTAAACTTTCTCCTGGGACAAAGAACCTGGTATATTAAAAGATGATTCTCTGTTTAACGAATGTTTCGCATGACAGACTTTTTTTCAGGATTTACCGACTTTGTTAAATAGAGGTCTGACTGTGTATTTGTAATGGGAACAATTAAGTTATCAGAAAAATATTGTTCCTCCTCACAGTTTCTATGGAAGAGAAACTTTTTATTTTTTTCAATCATTTTGTGATAAGTTTATTATTAATAAATATGCTGTGTATTTCATCAATTGAATCAATTTTCACCTCTCACCAAATCTTAAATATGAGCATTTTAAATGTTTAAAAATAGAAATTGTATGAATAGCCAGGCATGTTATTCACAATAAATTTAACATTCATTTTACTTCCTGTCCCTTCTTTTACATACTATTTTGTTTTAATTTTATTTATGTTGTATTGAGGAGGGAATTTCAAGTTTTGAATATAACTTCTCTCAAAGCAATGTGATGTGTTCCTTACTCATCTGAAATAAAGTTGATTCCCAAAACTCACTATTTTGGTTGAAACACTTTAGTAATTCATTTGTAAGCTTTAAGAGAGCCTGCAAATGTATTATTTCTTTGAATGAAAACAAATTCTGATTGCTTTGATTTAAAAGATTTTAGACTTACATTATTTTAGAATGAATATGCCAGGCTTGCAGAGTGGACAGTACAATACTACACGATTTTTTTTCTAGTTTTAATAATTTTTATATTTATATAATTATTAATAATTAACCATATCAATAACTAAACATTAGTGTGATTGTCATTCCCCCCTTAAAAATTTCGTCTGTTCCCCATCTCCTGAATTTGATATTTGTTCAGAAACAATCATTGTTCTCCTTTTAATTTAATGTTAATATTTTCGAGCACTAAAATACTGTTAAGTATATATATATTATATTATTGTTGTTTTAAATAATTTCTCACTCTATACTGAATGGTTTAAAGAAATTTCTTATTGAGGTGAATAATAATTAAAATTATTCGACCCAGATACATGAATACTTCAAACTGTGTGTGTGTGTTTATATCCCTTATAAAATTATTTCCTTATTCTTACTTACATTATACATTCAATTTTAATTTTTTTTATTTCAGTAGTTGAAATTTTATTTTAGTTTATTATAGAATTTTTATTGTAAAAGTATATAATAACTTTTATGCTATTTTTTCATTTTAATTATCTTCATGTTTTTATGTACTGGTATATTTTTCTTATAATGTTATGCACTTTTTGAATTATTCTTTATGAACTTTTATTAAGATTTTATGTTTTTACTTAAAAACTGTTCAGTGGCTCAGGTGAATATTTTTTTTATTGCATACCTGCCAACTGCACTTTCTGATTTTGGCTTATGAGGTATACTTTTCTCGTAATTTCAATTTTCTATCTTTTCGTGTTCATTTATAAAGTGCTTCAACTTTATTTGTATAGCTTTAATCTTTGCTTTTATTATATGTAAAATGAAGTGTTGTAGTTACTGCTTTGTTTTTGCATGTGATGAGTTAGTTATATTGCATTTCGAAGCTAGAGAAGCATGTCATAGAAGTATTTATTAGTATGGGGAAAACCTCTTTTTTCTACTTTTTATGTATTTGCTACCCATTCTGCTTTAATGTTTGAATGACATTGTTTTTGAAGTGTATGCTTCAATTTAATGTTATATTACTTTATGAATTTTTAAAAACAAAACTTTAATGTTAAATGCTTTAACATTAATATTTAATATTTCATATAAACACATTACCCTTGGTAGGCTTTACCACTTTTAAAAATAATTGCAGTCGATTCAGAATAGATGAGCTACATGCTTTTGCACATAATTCTCTGAACTGCCTTTGCTATTTCGTAGAATAATTATGTATATCATACACAAAAATGGAAATTTTCGTTGAAAATATTTAGAATAATTAATAGCTTGTTTGTTTATAAAATTCTGAATATCGTGTTTTAGCGTTGTTATGTTTTATGTGTAATTAGTTATGGATTAGATAAAATTTTTATGCAATTTTAAAATCATGAAAATATTTTTGCATGAATTGTTAGCAAGTATTCTATTATATAAATTAATTTCCAATATTTTATGTGATTTATGCATTTTAGATTTCGTGTGTTGAAATAATTGTAGGAGATAGAAGTAATTTTATACAAATATAATTTAATGCATTGTAGATTTTATTGACATGCTTCTATATCTGATTCAATTTTTTATTCTTGTGGTACATTAAGAATAGTATACTTTAGAAATTATCTCATAAAAAAATATCTTGGATTTAAATAGAAATTATTTGCTTTTTATCTATTCTGTAAATAAATTATCAAAAGAAATTCCAAAGAGATACATTTAGTCAGGTACAAAAAAAGTTTTGTTTTTTGAAACATTTAGAGATATGTGTTAAGATTAAGGAGTTCTTGTTGTAGTTGTCATCTATGAAGGTCTACTGTGATACACAAATCTCTTACCTCGAGGTCTTTTATTTTTTGGATGAAGTTTTATATTTGTAGTTTTTTACAAATGTATATATTTTTTTAAAAAAATTCTGTGTCTGATAGCAACTCAGAAAATGTATTGTGTAAAATTTAGTGAAGAGGGTTCAAAGAACTATAGACCTTGGTCTATTACACACTTCCCTCGTCTGATATATAGAAATCAGTCATTGAAATACATTATAAAGGAAATCTGAATGGATTAGAACAAAATTTTTCTTGGGTCTAATAATGACATCTCGAGTATTCACATTTCAAACAGAAAAAGCCTCACCAATTATATACTATTGGAATGGAGAAGTTTTCTCTGGCTCTGAACAAACCTTTCAGGTGGCAGTGAACTAAAAGTAATTTTATTTCCATCTGCTTTTTTTTATTGAGAGAGTTTTGCCTTTTTTATGTAATATGTGATCTGAAATATTATGGTCATATATACTGTATTTAATTGGTATTAAATTATGATTAAAGAAGTTTTTTATCACAAAACTTAAGTGTAGCTTTATGATGGAAATAAGTTACACTAATCCTTCATGATATCATTGGCGGTAGCTCAGAGAAAATTAAATTAGAATGCTAAGAGATTAATTAATTTTAATCTGATCCGTTGTTGCAGGGATATTTACAAAAAATGTGTTAGAACATACATTTATTTCTTTGTTCAGGTGGTTATCTGCAAAGCTTTAACAACTTTTTAGTTTACTTTTTATTAAATAATTTTAATATATCTTTCTTATTTTTTATGGCTGATTTACTTTCAAAATTAAGTATGAATGTGTATTAATATTTATTTAACAGAATTTTAAATATTAGTTATTTGTATCTGTTTATTCACTTTATTTTTTAAAAAATAAATATGTAGAAACATTAAAAAATGGTAGTTGCCTGAATTTAAAGTTTTAATTTATAGATAATTAGATGCAAAATAATGTTCATACTGAGAAGATGGAGGAAAAAGATATTAATGCTTTTAGAAAATTTAATTCATTGTCAGTATATGGTTTTAAAATACTGATTCTAATAAGCATAATTTTTTCTATAACAAATTCACCATTCAGTCTTTACAAGAAATAAACAGTTAAACATTTCAAAGAGAGTAAATATTAGTTATTTGTATCTGAATTCACTCCTTTCTACAAATCTTTCTGTTTTGCAAATTTTTTCCTAGGATGAATTTTTTATGATTGATAGATGAATCTCTATATTTAATTGAACTGTTTTTAGGATTTAATGACTTTGTTAAAAAAGAGATCCAATTGTGTCTCTAAAAAAGTTATAAATAGTTGCAAGAAAGATGTTTTATCCTACATCAAGGGCCAAATTATTGGCCTTTTCTACATTAAATGGTAGGAAAAAGGAGAAAGTAAATATTTTTATGATGATTCAAAAATTACCTTTAAAAACTCAGAGTAAATGTCATTTAACGATTTAGTATTATCTTATTTTAAAAAACATCAGGGATATGTACTAAAACACTTAGTCCTGTCAGTTTCCATTTAGGATTGTTAAAATGTAACTTTTATGTTTATTGCAAAACTTTAAATTAAGGAAATTACATTTATCTTTAATATTAAGGAGTTTTATGAAATCTGGAGAAAAGATAAAAAATTACCTGGACAGTTAATTATAAAAAAATGAAAAGTAGAATTAAATTATTTCTATAGTGGAGTAGCCTCTACTTCTGTTGAAACAATATTTTGATAAAGTGTTGATGTTTTAGTGTCCTACAGAACAAATATAAAGGCATTGCATAATTTAGTTGAATGCTTTGATTAAAATTAGTGTTCCAAGTATTTAACAAAATATTAAGTGGGATTTATATATGTATAAGGTAATTCAAACTACTGGTGTAACTGTAAAATTTTAGCTTTTATAAATCAGAATTTTTATCATTATTAATATTACACATTGAACTTTTTTGAAAAGTTTATCTTCTAGGCTTATTGATTGCATTAAAAATGAAACAATTTAAGTGAATTTAAAAAAATAAACTCTTAACTAAAAGTTAGGGTTGGCAGCCCCAGGATCCCGGTGTTTTTTCCAATCCCGGGATTTAATTTTTGTCTGAATTATATTTTAAAAATTTTTTTCTCTTCTAAAATGTAAAAAATATATACAGTTCTATTGCTTGTATGGGAAAATGTCGCACAGATCTAAAGTGGCTCACTGCAATACTTACACAATAATATAAGCAACATCTCAAAAATAGAATTTATCATAATTCCTTCTTCAATTAAATGCCGTTAATTAATAATGGACCTGCTTGAAAAACTTGACACTTAAAATTCCATTGTATTACTAATTGCTCATGCAACTGGATCTTCTATATCAAATACAGTAACACTTGAAATTGATTCACATTATGATTCAGTAACTGGATCAATTTATACGCAAAAACCATCAAGTGTAGCAAAAGAACTATATAAAGTTACCAAAGAGGTATATGCACCAGTGCAGTCTATTAGATTTGAGACACTGTCATCAAATATTCAAAAAGAAATGTCTCTTGTTTGAAAATAGAGGGAGACATAGTGACCCCTTGAAAGGAACATACTCCTATTTAATGAAGATAACACCTATTAGTACAGAATCTGAATGAGCATTTTTTCAGCAGGACAATTTGTAACATAAATTAAAAGCTGTTTGAACAGTGAAATCCTGAACGAACTGTGTGTTTTTTTAAAGCTTATTTACAAAAACACAAAGAAATGAGTTTTTTTTTTTTTAATCTTGTGTACTATTTTTTGTTTTTTTTTATGATGAATTGTTTCATTTTGATTTGTTTCAATAAAATTTATAATAAACCAATTTTTAGTTAAATTTTCATTTTATTTTACAATTTCAACTATGTTAATGTGTATTTTTTATGAATTGTCCAATCCTAATCCTGTGATTTGGATAACGTAATCCCGAAATCCTGGGATTGAAAATATTACACAGGATTGCAAACCCTACTAAAAGTAAGGTGAATTTGTCTATAAAACTGAATTTTTAATATAACTAAACAGTTTTTTAAAAATTTTGTAGATATCAAGGTGAAACTTGTATACATACTTCTTTTCCAACTGCCTAGTGTTTAAAGCAAGTAAAAGGGACACATCAACTGAAATGCAACTCCAAGGAGATGTACTGTCACACTCATTTTCTTTTTAATCAGCCGAGAATGGTACTGGTTGTTGTGCATCGAGAATTGTTGGAGGTTTACAGATGGCGTGTCATGTTGCAGCAACAAGTGTGTGGAGTAATGCATTTGCAGATGGTAGAGAAAACTGTAACAGATGGCAGAAGAGGCAGTCCTTCATTGTCCTTTACAGTATTCCTACCATGTGCAAATACATTACATCACACATATACTAGTTTATGCTACATGACACTCCATTTGTAAACCTCCACTAATTCTCAATGAATTATCATGGTCTATTTTCCTTGGTTAATTTTTTTAAAAAAATGTACATCTCATCCTTAGAGCAATATGCCATTCTTTGTTACTCCAAACACCATACATAAAAGTTTGCATAGCTGCCACACCTTGGTTCCTGCAATGTATTTCTGAAATGTAAAGTCAAATAAAAGGATATACATGTTAATTTGTAAAATTCCATTTAATTATTTAAGTTTTCTTATTTCCATCTAATAGCAATAAATATGTTTAAAAATTATCTTAAAAAACCACTATTTTAAGAAAATACTGATCATTTACAATCACAATGAAAATATTAAATCATTACAAAGTCGATTTTGTAGCTGTATCATGGAGCTTGTATCTAATATAAAATGAGACTGATTTTAATTGAATATTTAATATTTTCTAATCTAACACATCTTATTTAATTAATAACTTTTTCAATTTTTAGGTAAAGAAACAATTTCCAAAGGAAAAAACCCTCTTGCGTAGGAAATCGGAACTTCCTCACGACACCTTAACCCTGAAGGCTCTGAGTGACCATAAGCGAGTTGATGAATTTCTAACACCAGCTCCTTCTGAAAGTATTTGAAAATAGCAATAATTTAGGGTGTGCTAGCCATCTATTTAAAAATGTAAGGTGCTCAATGCTTGTTTACATTCCTGTTGAGCCAACAAAATGGACTGAACTCTTCCCTCCTGATTGGTTGGTATTTGAAACAATCACTTCAGTTTTTTTTTATATGGAAGATAAATACTTTTCTAGCACTTCATCTTGAATGGTATTTGCTTATGGAGAACACTTTCTTAAAAAAACAAGCAAAAATTTTAATAGTTTGCCTCACATTTTTAGCAGAATGTAAATTTCAATATAGTGTTGATGTTTGTGTTTCAAGAGATCTGTGTATTTCAAAGCACAAATTTTTTTCCCCTGTACATTTATTATTGGTGTATAGTTTACTGATAAATGCTTATGTCCTTTGGTTTTGCAAAAAAGAAATGTCTACTCATGTTGAATGAATTCATGTATGATTGTTGTAAAATGGGATGAACATGTGGTTAAAAAAAAATATTGTGCGTTGCCTTGTCTTCCTTTCTATTCTTTGTTCTAATTAAACTAGTAGTTCATTGCTCTAAATGATCTAATATAATTCTTGCTAGAAAGAAGTTAATCTACTTCTTTTCTAAACCTGAATTATATTTCCTGTATGTTAGGGTAATAAAGTCATCATAACTGTCTAGCTATACAAAATTAAACATAATTCTCATTCAACTTATGTATAGACATACCTGTGCTTTCCAATCGGTGAGGGTGTTCCTACTTTGTTGCTATTTCAATTTACATCCATGCTTATTCTGATGCTTGCCCGATAGAATTCGTGAATATAAAAACTGTGGGTGTATCTTAAAATGTGCCAGTTGTGTTATTATTTTTAGACATCTGTTATCAGTTTATAAACCGACTGAATCTTTTGTTTTATTTTGCACCCCTGTTGAAGTGTAGCTCATGCATTCCCGTTTGGTCAAGTATTTCTGTGATATGAAGAGAGTAAATACAGTTATTACTTGATTTAATTTTTTATAGTGAGATTTAGTCATGTCTTACATGATTTATAGTTTTAAGAATCAAGCTAAAGAAATTGCTTGCAAATTTTTTAAATCAATTTTTTCATTCATTACAACAAGGGAAAGCAGTAATTTGCCACAAATATGTTACTTTCTTATATTATTTCCTCCTTGGTTCCTTTCGTGTACACTGGTATGAATTATTGATATGTAACTGCTATTTATAAGACCAAGCATACTTAACTTTTCTCAGCTTTCATTCAGAGGGAATCCTCTATGTTTCGTTTTGAAAAACTTTATACCCAGAAATGTGCATATCTCGAGTCGTATTTTTATGTGCCATTTTTTAGTCGGTTTGCAAGAAGTTTAGTGCACTATTTCAGCCCAACTCTTAAAAAAGCGCATTATAAAAAAATCATTGCTGCACTCAGTAGCTAACATTATAAAGTATACTTTTGCGAAACCTGATCAGGTAGATTTAAAAATTAATATGTTATATGTTCATTATATTAATTGGGGGGAGGGCCTATATGCGGAGTGTTTTAGATGTATTTCAACCTGGTAGGAGCTTATCTATTCTGTGCATCTCTGAATTTTATTTGTAAATATTTGCAAAATATTTTAATGCACCTTGTATTGTCTGTAAGTCTTGTTCAATATATGATGTATACAGCAATCAGGGTAATTAGTCTTTAAAAAAATCATATTTTAATAATTTTTGTTATATTTATCACATTAAAAATGGGAAGAAAATTTTTTAATTATTAAAAGGGGAGTTTTTAATTTTTTTACTGAATGTTTTGTTGTTTTTACATAGTTGATTTTTTTCTGTCCCCAGTATTAAATTGCCTTTGTTAACATTCTTAAAATTTTTTGGAAACTATTATGAAGTCCTGTGCTGAGTCTTGTAAATATCCTGAATTTGGTATTCATTCTTCTAAAGAGCTTTTCTTCCAACATCATACTGTATTTGACACTATTTTTACGTGTAGGCTTATTCAGTTTAACGCATTACACTTTTTACTCATGAAATATTGTTTGAGTCATTTCTGTGACTTGCAATCGCAGTTCTTTGATTTTATTCATCTGCATTTAGCATGACCACAATTATATGAAACTATGGTATATTAAATTAGAATTATAGTAAGGAATTATATAGTAATTTGTTTTAATGTTATGGTTCCACATTTTTAACTTTCAGTAGGGGTTATATTGTTTAAAAATAGATACTGCCAAATGAAATAAATCAGAAATTTACGAGAAAATCTTGGGGAATGTAGGACAGGGCATGAATTTTATTTTATATAGAAATTTTTATATACAGTAAAGCCAATAGAGCAATTTGTATACTGTGTTTGTTTTTATGCCAACAAAAAGTATTTGTTGAATTGAAGCATTTTATTATTCCTCAATCTAAAGGTCTTTGTAATGCAAGTAAGTAATGCACTGAATCTAATTTTCATGTATTACTTTAGGATTTAAGATGTTTATTTTATAAAACATTAGGTCTATGACAGTCTGAATCATACAAAGAATAAATAAAGTATAATATAATGACCTATTTCATTTACTGGTGGTAACTAGAAGTTTTCTGCTATTTCATTTAACTTTGAACTTAATTGTTTTTTTTAGAGTAATAATAATTTTAGAGTAACCAGATTAAAACAGCCTGGTTGTGGATTAAAACTAGGTTCGGGTAAAATAAATTTCAGTGTTTTTGTTAAAATTATGGGCGTTTTTCAGCCTTGTGCAAGATACAGCCAAATAGGATATTATACAACATCGAAAATTTTCTATTATGTATATTTCATTTTTAAAAAAAAAAGTAAGTTAAAAAAAATTTCAGTATTTAACCAATATGCACATACTTCATACTTCCTGTAATTTTCAAAGAAAAAAATTTGGAAAAACAGTTGATGAAATGCAAATTTTAAAAAAATATTCTAATAAACATTTCATACTCGGCTATTTGTGTATGTATATCCATGTATTTCTATAAATGTATATAGATACATTCATGATAAATACATGGAGGACCATATTTATTTAATGTCTGAGTTATCAATAAGTGTTGTGCAGCCAAATCTAATGCTAGTAATTGTGTGCTCTGTAATAATACATAGTGCTTAAGGTTGATTATTGAAGGTTGTGGCATAAGTTTTGGCACTTTGAAAAACTTTTTAAAACACACACATATTCTATACTGTATGTACTCTTAAAACTAGATCTTGTTGTGTAAAATTCATGAGAGTTAAAGCTGGCGTCCATTCCTTTGGTCTATAACATTTTGAGAAATAATTTTTTGTTTTTATATTTCTTATATATAATAATGGTTTGTTAATTTATTCCTTATCCAAGCTTGATGTTTTATCTTATTTGATATGTATTTCTTTATTCTCTGTCATTTATTGTTCGACTCTCACGTGTTTTAAAAAGAATGATATATCAACATTAAACTGTACATAATGTAACATTTAAAATCAGTTAAAAATTGTCTTAATAAAGCTTTGATTTGTCGGTTATTTGAAGTTAAATTCTTCTTTAAAAAAAGATGTGTATATTTTTTCATTTTATTATACACTTTATTGTAAATGAGCTTGAAGAGTGAAGATATTTTATCTTAAGTAATTTCTTGAAATTATTCAGTCAAAAAAATATATATATGAAATCAGGAACATTATCTGTCAATTTGTGTATTTTGCTTGTTCATAATGTGCATGAAATGAAATATACTTGAATTTTCAAGGTATGTGTACCTGATAAATTCTTATATCTGTGACTTTATTATATTTGTTAGAAAAATAATAATCTAGGCATTTGTGCATGATATTTATACCTATTTAATTCTTTTTCACTACAATCCTATAGACAAAATGATTTAAAAAGTGCATATGTATATGTGTAAACATCTTTGTTTTATGTTCTGATTCTATGTATATCAACCTTATGGTTAAAAATGTTAATCCAGTTTTAACACATTTTAAGTTGCTGAGGTTATTAGATGTAGTAAATTTGTAGCTTTGTGTTCATCTGTAACGGATATTCATGTATGCATATTTGTCTATAGACTTGCCTGAGGAGTGCTATTCGAAAATAATTCTTGCGACCAAATCTCAGCAAGATAGACTTTAGTTCTTCTTTAGCTTTGGGACTATTTTGAATAGGACTGAAGACCTGAAAACACTTATTCAAAGTTAAATCTAAAAACCACTATTAGAGGAAGTTTATGTGAATGATTGTATACTAAAAGAAAGAAGGAAAAAAATGTTGAAGTTGGCTGGTTGACTGTTGCATATGTTTTTTTAATTGCTAAATAAGTCATACAAAATATTGCAGTACAATAAATTCATTGATTGTAAAGCAGTCTTTTTTTAAGGATGAAAAAGGTATTCTCAGAAATGAAACTTTTGTTACTTCTTGATTTTGTTAACACAATAAATGAAATAACAAAACCCAGCTTAGTTAACTTCTACTGTCCAGAAATTCAACGTTTTGTAATTTATAACTAATTATTTAAATTTTGAATAATAATTGACTTTAGTGTTTTTATTATATAATTACGTTTTTAAATATTGATATCGCTTATTTAAACTTCATTAATTCTAAAACTTTGGGTGTAAGATGTTTTATTTATAATTTTAGTTCATTTGTAACATCTTTTGATAAAATGTTCATAAATTATCTTTTCTTTGCTGCACCCCTTTGTGTTAATGCATGTCATAGTTCCATATTTAGCCATGTGATTCATCAGTGAAAAAATATCTTGTTGAAATATTAACTTGAGAATTAACCTTTGTATAAACATCTGAATATCTACAAATGAAATTCTTTCTTGATCTTAATATAGGTAATTTTTATTCTTAGTTCTTTTCTAAATCTAAATTTATCTCTTATTAAGTTATCACAATGGCTAAAATAAAAATAAATAATTGTAATCACTAATTGGAGCAAGTAAAGATCAATTTTATTGTAATGTGGAAGGATAACACACACTTAGGTATGTGTACTAAGTATAGCAATGCTTGGCTAGCATGCATTAAGTTTTATCAAAAAGAATTATTTAAAATAACTTGTAAGCATTATTAGTAAAGTGGTTTTAAATTGAAAAAGTATATGATATGACCCAAAATGTTCTCTTATCAAATTAAATTAAAACGTTATTTTTTATACTGACGCTGTTCTCAACTCCTGATTGTAGTTCCTATCACTCTGTATTAAAACGTAACTGAAGCATATTATGGTTTATCTCAAAGATCAAAAACTTAGTTCATTTTATAAGTAAAACTCATTTCAGATGAAGATATTTAAAACATTTTTTACCTTTTTTTTTTTTGTTAAATAAAAATTTATTGCTTAAAACTTTATTTTATATCAATTTATAAAGCTTCTAATCTTCAAACAACAGTATTGCAATGGATCCAAGGAAACATGTAATGTTTACAGATTTTTTTTATTAATGAAGCAAAATGAGTTACTAATACAAAATCTAATATATATTTATGTCCCCATTTTTATTAATTTCTTTTTTAAACCTGTATTTTCATAGATTTTCTCTAAAATGTATCCAAAAACTATTATATTGTCAAATTCTTATAGTACTTAGATTTCTTCTCTCTGTCAACATTATGAATCAGTGTTAGGTAAACAACAGTTATATTCTAATAAATAGACTTAATTTTTGTAGGTTGATTGGGAAAATTCCATATAATAAGAATCAGTTGAATTATTATATTTTAAGTTGAAAAATGTGGTATTTAAAAAGTTAGCATGTATTTATTTTTGCTTGAAATAAGACAGTAAATTCATCTTTTCAACAGCCTTAAACAAATGAAACTGAATATATTTCTTAGAGTTTATTTTCACACAATTTTGAACAGCTAATATCAAACTGACTCGCCTTCGCATTAAACGTCGTTTATTCATGGACATATGGTGAGGAGGCTCCTGGATAATCATGCTACTTTTTTTCATTCATCTGTTTTAACCTTATCCCACTGGAAGGGGGAATAAACCCCTACCAAAATCCTTTTATTTATAAAATAAGCTTTTTATATTTTATCTGATATTTGGTCACATTTTATACAATTTTTACCTCGTTTGAAAAGAGGGTCTTAATATTTTATTAAAATTATAGTTACTATTTTAAAATCGACTTGTTTTAAACAATTGTCTTGCCAGATTTGGCGCTTTTTATATAACCATATATTGACTCACTCACAATTTCTGTCTAGTTGCTCTAAGTTATCAAAAGGAGACTGCAAATGCACATTAATACAAAACTGCCATTCACACACTAGTTTGAATTTTTCTTCAGCTGTGGTTGATTAATTTCATATTATTATAACTGCAAATTGTGTGTTTTCATTGCATTCAAAATGTCATGTTCGGCTCACTTAGTTGCACTATTTCCTTATCAGAATTTTCACATCCATCTATAGCTTGTAAAATATTTTAATTTGTATGCTCTGTTTTTCAAGCACCATCTTCAAAATCAAGAAATTCCCTATAACTGTCTGGTAATATTTTCTTCCGCGATTATTTTAAAGGTGGTGATATTGATTTTTTAAGCAGAAACATGTCATTGTCTGATTTTTCCAATACATTAGCAAATCATTAATGCTCTAGTATAGAAATTACAATAATAAGTGGATTTTCAATTTTGATCATTTTTTGATTCAAAAATTGTGTTAATAATATCACACATTTTCTGGTAAATTTATAATAAAAATATCTTCAGACTTCAAATTGATCTCCATTAGAGTGACATATGCACCTTTCAAGTTTTGATGGAATAGTCTGATAATTCAAAGTTTCTTTTGTAGTGGTTCATTATATTTTTAAAGTTTTATATCCCAGAACAAAGATGGCAAAGAATTACTTCATGATTTAAAGTAAAGGTATGAAGAAAATATGCAAAAGGACTGTTGGGCAACTTTTAATCTCTAGCTAAAATCTTATTCATTAAAAAATATTTCTTATCCATAAGAGATCAAACACATAAATGATTATTTTGGCATTCACTGTTTTATTAATTGTTTATAAGGTTTCAGATTTATTTATTCCTTAGGTTACTCTAATTCTCCCCTTCCTCTGTAATTTTTAAGAAAAAAGTTTTTGTGTGTACTGAAATATTAGCTAATTAATCAATATTTCTCTCCTCAAGTATATTCCTATCTTTTATAGTTGTAAAATGTTATGTGCGTTTTATATTAGAGTAAACAGACTAAAGAACAAGTTGACAAAAGCATTTAAATCACAAGTAAAAATTGTAAAGTAGCAAATATTATTTTTTTATTATAAAATCAATAATTGGTTAATCTTATAGATTGCAAATTGCTTTATTTTGTTGTTGAATGATAAGTAAAATACTTTTTTTTTATTACTCATCTTAGCCGTGAAAACTTTTTTCAGGTGAAAAAGAAAGTAAAAATTTAATTAAAATAATTTTTATAATTCAAACAGTTTGAATATTTAATTAAATAATTGCTATAAAATGCTTTTCTTCCAAGAAAGAATGTTTTAGAACATTACATGCTGTTTGTATAAACCCATGTTCTCAATTTCCAAACCATTTTGATTAGCAAAAGATACTTGAAACTTCAGATGACCGTAAAACTTAACACAAAATATTATATTTGGTTGCCCCTTGCCCTGTTACTCATTTTTGCCAAGAAAACTATATCTACAATTGACTTTTATGCCTGGGAATGTTTAGTCCAAAAAAATTTACTATGTGTAAATTCAGTCGGACCTCTATGTAATAAAGTCGCTAAATCCCGAAAAAAGTTCGTTATATAGAGGTTCATCTTTTAATTTTCTTTATAAGCCACATAAAACAAATTTTAAATTCATAAACACTATACTAAAAAAATATTTATTCACACCTTTTTGTAAATTAAAAATATTTGTTTTATATATCTTACCTATCAAAAAGAAAAACTGCAAGGAAATTTTCTTGACACCTTTATCCATTTCTTGAAGAATTAATTTTTTTCCCCCTTTGATGCTCAAGCACTTACATTTTGACATTTTCGATTTACAAGAACGACTGATCAACGCTACAAATGAACAGAGACTAGTTCAAGAACACGAGCTTCACTGCGTGTGAAAGGGGATATCGAAGATGTTTCTAGTAAACTGGACGATGAAGATAAATGTTGCACTTCTTGGGTATTGCACTATTTTACGAAGAAAATCGTGAAATGTTCTTGGTTCCAGGAAAAAGTTCGCTATATAGAGGTTCGACTGTAATATAATTCAAAACTGTGTAAAATGTATAAATATCATATTTTCTAAGAACTAAGAAACTGTTGTTTAGAAAAAATTCATGTTATTTGGCAAAATAGTAAAATGTCTTTGTTTAAGAAGTTAACAATTTAATAAAATATTTTGTTGAAGTAAATAAGACCTTTATGTATATCTTATAAATATAACAGCATAACTTTTGAAGCATTAAGTGTATGATGTATCCGTGTACATACACACTAAAAACTTTTTAGATCTGGATTCTCAACCTGGAATGTGTGTGTATCAAAATGCCATTTAATATTGTCTAGTGAACTGAAATATGCGAAGTTAATCTGAAGCAATGACTTTTTCTACAGTGAGTGTTTTCAATATGTGTGTTAATGAGTATATTTATAATTTTTTATTGTAAATTTAAATAAGTTAAATATATATAATTATTTATATTAACTTTAAAACGAAAATTTATTTGCCTTTTGGGAAAAGACGTTTATCTTCAAAATCTTCTCTTAATGTATTTTTTTTTTTATCATAAAACTTAATTTACTTCTGTAACAACATGTCACTATCTGCGTTTTCGTATTGTGCTGTAAAAAGGAAATATTTATTTCAATTGCGAATCCTTAATTTAGGAACGAAGTTTTGACCTAATGGGTTTTGTTTCGCTCATATATTTGAATATTTCCTGAGAATAATAGCTCCTGTGTATGCAAGATAGCTGTCAGTTTAGAAATGGCCAACTACTTTACTGTTTTTCTTCAGCTACTCTGATATTCAATAATATATAATCATCTCTCAACAACTGTATACGCTTACTTGTACCAGAAATTGGTGACTTTTAAAATATGTATTCGAGTACGCGATACTTGATCAATATCTAAATTGAACGTCTTGTGGAGGAGGCGATGCACGTTAAATTTGTCAAGGATCAAATCTTCATGATGGCGTGGTTCGGAGAGTAGGTTTATCACCACGGTGGTCGTTTTCGTCACTTCACCGCGATTCAGAACTACGAGGTCCGTCGTCAATAGCCCTTGTATTATTAAAAGTATAAAATTCCTGTGATTTATTTCACGTCTTGGATAAAAGATTTCAAGATAAAAAAAAATGTTCTTGATTTAAGTTTTCCAGATTTCCTCCTCTCCCACTCCAAACGCACTAAAATGGGCCCATCATAGTTGTGACGTATATTGTGCTCTGAAGTCTTGGTCAATACTGCTGTTACTTGTTCGAAATGTGTGTTTAATTGCTAATTTTCTCATGTCATCCTTTTTCACTCGTAAGAAAACACAGTGCGGGGAAATTGGAATAAAAATTATACAGAGTCGTAACGAAGAATATTAAGAGCCCCCCGGCGCAAAGTTAGGTTTTGGGGCTCCAAGCCCAAGTACGTACTTCCCGTCAGTAAGGCTTTAGGCCACTGAGATTATGTCTGAACAACCGAGAATTTTATTTGCATTTGCCTGATATTTAAGGTAATTAATATAAATAATAGACTTTCTTGCCTTCTCAGAACGAAAGATACTTGATGTGACCTATTGCAAGTCGAAAAACAACTGCCTAAGAATCTATATCGCACTCAAAAGAAAGAGCTAAGCTTAGGCATTTTTCTTTTCTAAGGTAGTACCATTCTAGGACAGAAGAGGGAGCGAGTCCATTACAATCTCTCTCAGCTACTTTGTCTACCAATTCATTTCCGTCAATGTCCGCATGTAAGAATATCGGGAAACTGAGAAACCAGCCTTAGAGTTTGTGAAGAATAGAAATGCTGGTTTTATATCCAACGAGAAACCAATTATTAGGATGCTGGAATTAAGCTGATATAGTTGCGGGTAAAATTTGTAGATCACTGAACTCTCTTTCTGCAGGAGAAAAACATGTGACCTATTATCGAAACTTCTGCTGAACACTTTCATGTTCCTCGAAAATTGGATACTTAGAGGGTACAAAGCGTTGAAACGATTTTTTAAATATTAATTGCTAACTACAACATCAACAGAGCTGACCGAACCTCTTGCGGAAGCACAGTCTTCATTCTCACTCTTTCTCAAAAGAAATATACTTTACCACTTACTAATTGGTAACAGCTTGAGATCGTTGAAAACACTGCAATTACAATTAGAATAAGCGGAAGCACCGACTTCGTTCTCCCTCTTTCTCAAAAGAAATATACTTATACCACTTACTAATTGGTAACAGCTTGAGATTGTTGAGAATACTGCAATTACAATTAGAATAAGGGGAAGCACAGCCTTCGTTCTCACTCTTTTTCTCAAAGGAAATATACCTGTACTTATACCGCTTACTAATTGGTAACAGCTTGAGATCGTTAAAAACACTGCAATTACAATTAGAATAAAAGGTAACTCACCTATTACTGTCATTTGTCTACAGACCCCGAATATTACCTCTCATTACCCAAGATATAGAAATTACTGCCTCATTCTTAAGGTTTTAAGTGCAAAACACTTCCTGAACCCCACTCTTCCTGGCAAAATATTGTGGGAAAAACAATCTTCAAATTTTGTGATCTACATTCAATCCCCCCTTCGAAACCAACGCATTTCTCCTGTCGCAGTATCAGTGTTTAGGATATAGAGCTCTCTAAAATTTTTTTGAATATCCCAACTACTGTGCCTGAGCCTCCGGCGATCATTTTATTTATTTTTCAAATGCCAGGCCATTGACCATTAGGCAACGGGCTCTCCAATACCTTTTTACAATGCAGTTAAGATCATTCAGTGCAGAGCACTCGTCCAAATGAGCGGCAGTCATGTCTTGTCCAGTGTCACACAAAACGCAGATAGGTGAAGTCACTAAATTAAAACGAAACAGATGAGCACAAAGGCAGTCATGTCCGGTTAAAAGTCTAAATTTAGCCGCAGCACGAGGAGAACTTGGAATACCGTGGGATTTCTTACATAGTGTACTCCAAGGCTTATCACGAGAAGCTGCAAGGCGAAATGATTCCCTAAAAATCCTTTTAATTACTGCCTCCGGCGATCACAATCTAGTTAATTTCAGTGCGAGCTTGGATAGCTTTATCTGGTCAGCCTTAAATTCTTAATCATTCCCATAACGAATTAAATTCTAAGACATTCTCTAGCTCCATTTCTGGAAACCCTATTATTTCTAATATTATTTTGAGCTCAGTGACACTGTAATCAATTCCAAATGCTTCAGTTCAAACTGGTAGGAAATTTAAAGCAATTCACCACCTTCTCCTGACCATCTCGAGCCTCATTAAAGATATATTGTTAAGGGAATAGATGGCGCTGTTTCAATAGCAGTGTTGTGCTAGTGTATCCCCGAGAGTTCGGGAAAGCTATGTGTATGGGGGGACAAAGGAGCGTATGAGGTAGAATCTGAGAGTAATGTTTGTCAAGTAGTAGTTGTTAAATAAAAAGTTATCCGTTACTAAAAGAGTGGCAGTTGATTTAGACAGTATCATCAATATATGTATATATTTGAAGAAAAAAAATCAGAATTCGAGAAAAAAGTGGCAAAACAATAGATATTCCCCTCTGGCGTAGCTAGTTTTGAGTGGGCCCTGTATCAAAATTCCTTCGGGGCTCTTTTTTTTTTAGATATGTGAACCCTGTTAACAGGATTGTAGCTACACATGTTGGGGCTCCATATCATAGATACGGTGGTAGCTACGCCCCTGATACTTGCCCTAAATGCCAAAGAATACATTTCAAAGATATTCCCCTTTAAAAAATAAAGATTAGGATAAAAATTATTTCTTAAGTATTAACTAAAGTTAACCCCCTCTACCAAATCATTCGTCGTAAAACTAAAAGCAGCCACTTGATTCTTAACACCATGGATCTTATTGTAAGGACGCCCCCCTCGGGTGCCCTTCTCCTTGATTATTCGCGTGAGGTGTAGGAATAAAGGAAGAACTAGAAACTGCCATGACCTTAAACTTAAACCTCTAACAGATTAGATAATAATATGTGAGAGAATTTACGGTGGCTAAACATACAACATATATATAATACCGAAATAACGTAACCCGGACCACTATCAATAACTAACTCGCCTAAGCTCAATTCAAATGCGATCACAGATCCGAATATTTAAATAGTCACTCCTACCTTTATCGTCCCACGAAGTATCACTCTATTTAATCTTATTTGAAATTGCGGTGCAATGGTATGCACCTTGATCTAAGGGCTCTCTGTCACGGTTAACTTCTGTTGGCTGTCACTTAACCTCTCAAAACCTCTTCATACTTGAATCACGGACTATCATATCATTCCCCAAATGACGCACCGCTTACTCTTAAACTTCTGTTATTTAAAAGCTTCCCAATTTGCATCTTTCCTTCACGCTTCAATTCTTGGTTGGTTGGAAAAGAGTTGCCATTAATTCTGGCCCCAAAGAACCCAAAAGGACATGTTAATGAAAAGACGCCTGAGCCCGTCACATTGTTTAAGATATCCAAGACAATATAACCTGGCTTGTTGATTCATTGGTGAACTCTTAAAACCGGAAGCTTGCGATGATAATTTCAACGAAATAGTTGAAAGGGGCGTCAGAAAATATTTAACCAGCACTATCCACCTCTTCATCACTCCACAGGGGATTTTAATAAAATCTAAAGCGAATTTCGACAAATTCTTTTGGAGGTTTCTAACTGTTATGACTCAATTTCAATGTGTCAAATTTCGCATATCTGTGTTTTCCCATTTTGTGCTTCACATACAAACTCTTTTCTTAATATAAATATCATGGGAACAGAGGGTATATTGGTCTAGTGATGCAGCTTTTGGGTTGCTTCAACTACCGGCACCCCCAGTTATATTTTTTGAAAAAATGGGAATTAATGCTGAATAATGGAATGGAGAAAAATATTGTTTTCTGTAAAATAAGGCATATATAAATGTTTATTGAAGTTGCGTTTCACTTTGATTTTACCCTTCAATTTTTCTTAGATGAAATGGATACATGGGGCGGGAAATTTTTTTGAAGTAAACATGTGTTTTTTTTTAATTTAAAAAATCTCTATACTATTTCTTACATTTTTATTTTTAATGTTGGTTTATGTGATCAGTGGCGTAACGGAGAATATATTAGGGCCCTCCCCCTCCAAAGTTAAGTTTTGGGCCCAAGCCATACTTGGTGTCAGTCAGGTCTTTGGCTCCCTTTGGGGGGGTGTACGTTACACCACTGCATATGATACATTTACACAACTAAAGTTTCATATTCAATATAATAAAGCCGGAGTGGGCATTAAGTCGATCGCGATCGACCGGTGGATTGCGAAGACATTTTGGGGTGACCGCTTTCACGTAAGACCTAAAGCTCGCTTATATTTTTTTATAAGCGAGTCATAAAATAAATTTTTTTGTGGAACACCGACGCCCTTTAGACTGGAGTATCCGCTCTTCACAAAGCGTACGACTATGTGTAGATGACACAAATATCATTATTAGAAGCACACGATGATGCTTAATACATTCTCTGCGACTATAGAAGGAAAATGCGATCACCGTGATAACCGTAGAAATGCATTCCCACACACACATCGACTAAAGGGGGAAATAAACGTTGACTAGCTCTTTCCGCGATAATACGGGATTGGATTCTTGTGTTGACATTACGTCCCGCAATAGAAGGCACAAGGCAGCGGACGCGTTAAGAACATACATGGGTTAATGGATGAAGTAAAGTATCCTAATTTTAAAAAATTGCATTTCACTTAACGTCATTCTCTTGCACTGCCTACCTGTGTAAATTTGTATTTTTAACGATGAATATATAACTAAGACAACATATTATTCTCGCGTTTCACAGACAACCACTTGAAATACAGCGCAAGATTAACAGTTAGAAATTAAATATCGAGATATATTCAAGATTGAGGTGGATAGTATGCAGACAGAGTATTCTACTGAGAGGTTTTTAAATCATACGAGAGCTAACTTCAGTTGAAAATGATTTATTTTTTAATGTATTTTAAGTTCTTTGATAATAAAGGCATTTGATATTATTGAATTTGTGGGTATAATTATTACGTTTGTATCTTGCGTTTTGCTGAAGATGTGATTTTAAGAGTACGCTTCTTTTATTGTAATTATGTAGGTAAGTGTATATTATCTGTATTTGTTATTATTAGACTATAAATATTGTTGAGCTTTTTTGT
Organism: Trichonephila clavipes; assembly: GCA_019973935.1. Taxonomy (NCBI): domain Eukaryota; kingdom Metazoa; phylum Arthropoda; class Arachnida; order Araneae; family Nephilidae; genus Trichonephila; species Trichonephila clavipes. The sequence continues at coordinate 863,460 of BMAU01002235.1, forward strand.
AGCTTACCTGGGTGGACCGCCACACTTTAAAGAAATTAGAAGTAGACTGTATCATGTAAAAGTCTGCCCATCCCTGTGATAGAACATCATTACGTTTTCAGTATTGTCAGTTAGTTAGTTAGTTAATATTAACGTCGCACTGTTCAGCTACACGAGGGCTTTTGGCGACGGACCACGTAATTTTGAACCATGGTCAAGTGACGTGGACGACACCTGAGCTGGCATAACTACCACACCACACCAACGGGAGGACGTTTCAGCTCTCGACAGATTTAACGTGCATCGCTGCCCTACACGGCGGGTCTTTAGTGGTACTGGGCTCGAACCTGTGACAAAGCAAGCCACAGTCCGATACCTATACCACTCGGCTACCGCGGCCCCTTTCAGTATTGTCAGAAATCCATTTTAACGACTAATTTCCTTTATTAAAATTGTTCCTATAAAAATCAAATTCATGTTATAGATTATCTTATTAGAATTTTTTCGAATTCTAATTACAACTTAGAAAAATTTTACCAATTTCTTAGTTCTTAAGATATGAGTACATTGGTATATATATTTGATTAAAATAATTCTACTAGCATATCAAAAAATTTTTTTTATCCTGATGCCTTCTCTGATCTATGAGTCATAAATCGACGAGCAATCCAAGATGTGGAATGAAAACAGTCACCAAAGTCAACAACATTCAAAGAAATATAATTTAAAACAGCAAGGCATATATTGAGGTGATCCTCAATCATGGGTACGTCAGGGTCACAAAATGGACATGAATCAATCAACCAGCCCCATTATATACAGGTAATCCTGCAAATAGTCATGACCAGTGGCAAACCTAAAACAAAGCACGGTGACTGCTCTGGGCAAGGAACCAGAAATTCTTGTTTACGTCATCAGAAAGGAGCGTCATTTCTTCCCTGAAGCCTTTTCTGTATGCAGGCTGGAGCGTTTAGATCTAATGGATATATAACGTTTTATTTGCTACAAAAGCAAAGGAGGGTTAAATCATCCTATCAAAAAGTAATTTTGCCTTATAATCAGGGGCGTAGCTACCGCCGTATCAATGATACGGGGACCCACGACCCAGGGCACCCACATGCTTAAGCAAAAAATTATATAATGTTAAGGGTACCCCAAAAGAGCCTTCAAGGAACTTTGATACACGGCTTATTCAAGACTTGCTAAGCCAGTGCTTATAATGTATCCGATTCTTGAACTTCGAGAACTGTGAGATCATCACATTTTATTTGAAAATGTAACTATCATTGAGGTACCATTCTTCTAGAGATTGAGCTTTACTGAACTCAAAATTCTTTGAATAATAATTTTATAAATTAACGGAATTATTGAGAAAACCGCAACGCACTTTTTCCCAAATATACTGTTTAATCTTAAGGGAAATTTTTTGTCTCATTGTTTCCTGAAGCCAATGAACGTGCTTAGTCAAAATTTGTCAGCTGAAAAAAAAACAAAAAAGTAACATAAAAAAAAATTTTAAGTCAATTCTTACTTGGATCAAAGAAAATTTTTTTTCATTTTAGCTACTTTTTATTAAATAGTTATAAAATTAATATAAATATGTATATACATATGACAGAATCCCAACATTAAGTGGTAATTAATTTTTATTAATTATCATTAAAGTATCGTATTGTCATCCAAAACAATCGTGAGTATAAAATTTCAGTTCAACTGAATACTTTAAAGCGCGAGAAAAAACCTTTTCAAGTTTTGACACAAGTCGCCAAAAATGACGCCAACGTGGCTGTACTTGTAATACTTTAAATAATTAGTTTTAATCAATTATTTAATCATTATAATTAAATTACTGTATTGTCATCTAAAATAAAATCATGTATATAAAATTCCAGCTCAATTGAGCGCTTTAAAGTGTATTTTATTAACGATTGAAAATTCCACCAATATAAATATATAGAAAGTGTGAGCTAATAGTAGGAATTAAAAAAAGATTTGCGTATTTTTTAAACAAAAAACACTTTAGATTCTTTTATTTTCATATACAGTTTCTCAGAAAAATTTCCAAATCAATCAAACAAACCTTCTGGTAACTTTGCGCATATAGTAGATTAAATAAGTATAGAAATTGTAACTAGGAAAAAGTGAAATATTTAAAAAATTTTAATTTTTCTTTGGAATAATTGCTCGTGAGAATGATGCAATTTTTAGTTAAGAATATTTCAAATATGTGAATCACATTCATTGATAATTTCTGTGAGCTCCATAGTTTTCCTTTTACATTTTCGGAGTTGAGCATTAAAATAAATTTTAAAATTCGACTAGAATTAAAAATACATATATTCTATTTTGATATTTCATTCTACGATAGAACAGTTCAAAGCTTTCACAAAATTGAAAGAGGATCCCCAATTTCTTTTCTATTTTGTTAAGATTTACTTGATTCATACGGAAAGTATTTTCTAGAATACGTAAAAAAAAAATTTCCTAACGTACGTTCTCACCATATGGAATGTGAAATAAGAGATAAAAGCATTTCTGTCTCACATAACACATTTCAACATTATGAAAAAAATAATTAAAAATAAATGAAATATGTTCTACACATTACTTATTGTAGCTTAAATAAATGATAGAATGTACAGAACAATGAAAGAAAGAATCACACACACACATTGCCCAAAATCAGTTTTTAATAATCGGCACGCTCAACGAGGAGAGCCGCCACAGATTCTGAATTTCGTGTTGAGAGCATTCAAAATGACTTATGTTTGATATAAGCGTTCAGCCGTATTGTCTGTCTGGTAAAGCTACTCGTTGACCGATATAATCATATACACTCTGTCGCAAAAAAATATATGCACCCAGAAGAAATCAAGCTACAATCACGAAACTCGGCAAGAATGTAGTCTGGTAAGAGATATGCAAATGATTAAAATTTCGAAGCCAATGAGACAAGGCTAAGTGTGCTGTGCGCATATAGTTGCGCAACTGGGAGAGTTTAAAAGCATTACGAGCGCCGTACGGCTTCAAACGATTGATGACTTTGATCGACGATATTGAGACTTTAGGATGCCTCTAAGACGTAACCGGCGGCAGTATTTGACGGACTTTGATAGGGGCCGTATAATAGGCCTCAGAAAAGGTTGGTCGAATAGACGTATCGCCGCCCGTTCGGTCGGAGCCATGGTATTGCTCGGTGTTGGAAGTGGATGAGTGTATAGGACGTCCCAGGACAAATGAAGGATCGTGCAATCAGTGGCCACTTCGGCACCAACAACGTCGCTAGCATCGATTCAACGCCACATCCTTCAGACACAGTGCCATCATGAAAAGACGACTAATTGGCTTGAAAAAATACCACTGAACATCATAGGCAGTGTCGACTGGATTTTGCCGACCTCGGGCAACTTGGAGTGTGACAGACTGGAGACGTGTCATCTTCAGTGATGAATCCCGATTAAAGTGCTGATGAGAACGTGTAGGCGCACCGGCCAGCGGTCCGATCCGGCATTTATTGAACAGCAATTTCACAAGGTGTGACAGTGTGGGGAGCAATTTCTTGGGACACACGATCATCTTTAGTGGTCCTTCAAGGCACTTTGACAGCTCGCAGATACGTGGACGATATTTTAACGCCGATTGTGCTACCCATGCTATCAAGTCGCCCAGGTGCCATTTATCAACAGGATAATGCTCGTCCACATACTGCGCGACTCTCCCAACAATGTCTTCAAGGATATGACGTCCTACCATGGCCTGAGGTCACCAGCATTCGCCAATAGAGCATGTCTGGACGCGCTGGGAAGGCAACTGCAGCCGTCCCGAGATACAGGAGAATTAACTGCGCAGATGCAAAGACTATGGCAGGATCTTCCACAGGGGTCATAAGTGTCTAATTGAATCGATGCCACGCCGAATTTCGGGTAGCTGCCAAGGTGGCTTTACTACTACTGATTTTTAACCTTTTGCAAGCTGTAACCGCTTAATAAAATGATATTTTGTTCTGAATTTTTAATCATTTGTTTATTTTCATATACACTACATGCATACCAAATTTCGTGAATGTAGCTCAATTTCTTCTGGGTGCATATATTTTTTTGCGACAGAGTGTATATGCTCAGTGAGTGACTAATCCGAGGGTCTTGCAGATCATGATTTAATTCATTAATGTTGAACTTCGAACCAACATGGTGGCTATTGGGTATTGACTTCGTAAGTTGTTGTTGTTATTGTGACTAATGCCACCTACCTGACGAAGTCAGATAGAGGCCCGCGAAATTCATCGTGGCTAAGGGCTAGAATTTTTACCCACGATCAAGTGAAGACGATACTCGATCTGGCATACCATTCTTTAAAATTCCATACTTTGCCTATACACAAGAACTTTGAGCCAAGATAGATTTAATATACATTGCTGGATTTGTCTTGAAATCACGTTTCGGTAGAAGCAATGCCGGTTGCGACCATTGGTCAACCGCGGCCGTCTCGGCTATGGAAGAAGCTGAGCTTAATCGTGTGCTTAAAAGGGTTGGAATATTCCGGGCAATATGTGAATGGGCATTTTTCTTCCTTATACAGATCCAGCAAAGCATTACATTAAGGATAAGACATGGGGTTCCACAAGTTCTTTGGTGTAACGCCCATTTGAAGTAGCTCGGTTGCCATACTATCTAATAGTAGCTCATATCAATAGGACACTGTTTAATAAGAGTCATAAGAGGGGAAAAGCATTCACCTCTGTACCCAATTTCACATCCATCGTTATAGTCTAGATAGTAATGGGACTCATCTGAGATGACGACTTGTTGGCAATCAGCATACCATTAACTATGTTGTTGATGAGTCCATTGCTGACGGAGGCATCAGTAGTGCGGCGTCAAGGGAATCCTTGCCCATAGCTTATAGCGCAGCAAACGTCAACGAATCTGGGGAGGCAGACAATGGCACACTTGTAGATGAGATCCAATCTTGAGCCAATGCATGAGAGGGCATTATATAGTCCGTCATTGCCAAGTGAATACGATATTTGTCCTCCCATTCTAACGTCATATTGCATTCTCCATTCTCAAGATTTTCCTGGTTCATTTGTGCGATTCTTCATGGTCATTCTCTTCCACATATGCATCATGGCAGCAGTACCCGAGTGTCTATAGTCACGAACTAGTGATAGGTGTAATTTTTGCTAAGTCATAGGTTCGAGTCATGGTACCTCCATCGCGTAGGAGGGCTGATGCACTTAAAATCTGTCGAGGCTTTAAGTCCTCATATTGGTGTAGTATAGAAGTTTTAGAAATGGGGTGGTACATCAGATGACTTCCTCTTTTTATAGTGTTTCAAAATTCAGAAATCTGTAGTTAAGTTTAAAAATTTTAGTTTGTTATCGCAAAGTTATAGCACATTTGAAGTTTTAACCATATTTCGTAATAAGTAATGCATTAAAAAATTAAATTGATCCCCCCCAAAATTATACATAATTTTGGGATCATAAATAACTAGCCTATTAATTACGAAACTGGAATGAATAATTTCGAATTCATGGACTATCTATGAACATTATAAATTCTCATAAAAAGGCTAATGCAGTGTTTCTCAAACTGCGGGGCGTCCCCTAGGGGGTGTGATAATCATACGAGGGGGGCGCGAGCATATTGAAAAGTCGAAAACAAAAGTTATTTAAACAAATTATTAATTTACTGAAAGTAAACAAATGCATTCTGACATAATAAAAAATGAAATACTCATTTACACTATAATTAACTTATAAATGTATCAGTACTACACAATCTATTTTATAATTAATTTAACAATGCTAAGTTAAGGACAAGTTTTTTTAATAATTACCAGTGACCCCATGGATTTGTCATATATAAAATTATATGCCAACATTATCACTTATCTGGATAATTTGTACGGTTTATATAATTAATCCCTTAAATGCCAATTAAAAATTAACGCGATTTGTTCCCTAATGCCATGTACGTAACCGTATGTGGTGTATTGAGTGGGGGTAGGAAAGGAATAAATAATCAAATCCTCTGAAACAAGAAAATTTTTCGCAAACACTGTCAAGGTAATTTTATTGCTTTCCAAAGCCTTCGGAATAATTTGATGGATAGCAGTTCACAGAAAAGACAATACTTCGGAAAGACGTATATATACGTCTGGGGCAATTAACACACTGGCTGAGCGAGACGTTTATATACGTAGGAGGGACTATAGCGATTAAAGTCGTATTGTGGATTTTGCATCAGAGTTTAGTATTGTGGAATTTAATACATCGTTATTGTATGGAGGGGGCGCGATGCAAATTATGATTGAATATTGGGTCACAAACATTGAAAGTTCGAGAAGCACTGGGCTAATGATATTGATTATAATAAAGTTGGGGAAAAACCCCTATTACACCAATTGTTGTGTGTGTGTCTTATGCATTATTTACTCTTAAAATATATATATTCTCATATATTAGATTCAGAGAGAGTTTTCCAATTCACGTTTAAATAATTCCTAAATTAGAAAAAAAAACTATTTTAAAAGTAAATTTGTGTGTGTGTGAAATCTTTTTTCTTCTTTGAAAAAGAATTTCAGATGAAATGAATAATTATTTAATGTAAGTAAGGGATTCAATCGCATAAGAGGGCAGTAAACATTCACAGCGGCAAAGGTACAGCTAATAAAGGCTTTTTCGCGAGGGTGTTAAGGCCTAGACATGAATTGGGTGCTTGGGGCGGGCACACAGGAGCCCTCATAAGCTGAACTTAATCAAATTTTCTGGTTAGAAATTTCCTCCCTCCAGTGTCAATGGGGTCTGTAGATCTTCTGCTCTGAGGGCCCGAAATGTGCTTAAATCGGCATTAGCCTTAAAGTATAGAAAATCTTTAATATTTAAATTATGACTCTAAAGAAATATTCTCTTATAAAACTGTTGTAGAATTTTTAAAGTAAAATGAGCATGAAATTCTTGTTAATAATTTACATTTATTGCATTCACTTGAAAAAGTAATCCCTAAAAATAGTCATCCCGAAATTCTTTCTTGAGAATTGTATTCTTTTATGGTTTGTAGTTAATTTTGTTGCAGTAAGCTTTTGTTATATTTTTGAAAATTAGCAGAGGTAGTTGATTATATGATATTCTGCGGGGGTTCGGTTTTGGTACCGTTATTATGCTAATCGAGTTTTAATTGTCAGGACATTTATGAACTGAAGTCAAACTGTATTGCTTTTTTTTGGTTTCCATGGTGATAGAAGCATCTATGTTTTGCCATGGCTATACTCATAACCTTTTACGCTTTCATCTCATAGCAAGGGATAATAGCCTATGTAATGCTGTATATCCCTCACAACCGATCAAAAAAAAAAAATCTCCTCAGATATTTTATGAAAGTTATGCAGTCATCCGTTGAGAATCATGGAATAATTTTAACTAAATATTTTACATAAAGTCAAGAAAAGGGGGAAAAAAATTCAAATTTTGGATTTCACAATGGAAGAAAAAACGCAAAGTAGGTAAGTAACTGATCTGAATGTTATGAGATTCTTATTAATTTTTTAAGGAACATTTACTTTTAAAAAGAGCGTTAGAAATATTTTCATTTCTTTTTTTTCAAAAATGTATAAGTATAATGATGATTTTAAGTATTTTAACTTTGGGTATTATATTATTAATATAACTTATTCACACATTGAATACTACTTTATTTTATTTTTTAAAATTCTACGTTATGATTATTTTTCTAATTTAATTTTCGTTATCAGCTTTGAAAATGATTCTTCGAAGTGGCTCAATGCTCATTATGATCCTTTGGCTACTTTGTACACTTTCTCTTCATGTATGTGCCTAGCTGATCTTCATGGGGATGGGGACTATAAACTAATTGTTGCTGATTTAGGAACTGGCACTCATAATATGAAACTAAAGGTTTACAAAGGTAAGTATTATACAGAATCAAACTGTAAGTAGCTATTTTCTATGTGTGCAAAAGTGTTTTCACATCTATATAGGAATTGCTAAATGAAATTTTTAGGCTTAAGGAAATTTATAAATAAATATTCTGTGTATTACTTCTCATCTTATATGTAATTACTTGCTAAAATTTTGCAATTGTTGAGAACTTTACTAATGTGTCATCATGGCATGTTTTTTTAAAAGCCTTTTAATGAATGGATCAAATTAAATGGCCATGGATAATATAAACCATGAAATAATTGTCAGTAATTTAATCATGAGTATATATTGTTGTATTTTTATAAATACTTAAATTTATTCAACTTTTGACTGTTTAATTTTATATATTTTAGAGCTGGCTCTTATATATATACTTTTATTTTTTATAACAGCTTTTTTGATATTCTATGCATAAATTTTAACATTGATCATCATGATGTGAACTATAAATTATATAGAATAAATTTTGAATTTTACTGAATTTGTTTAAAAAGTAATGAGAAGTTTTTGAAAATAATTTGGCTTTGTGTTATAAGGAGAAAATAACTTGTTTTATAATTGTAAAATAAATACAATGTAACACTTATGAGATGAGCTGTATTAAGCCTGAGAATTTGTTATTGCATTTTTATTCTACTTTATCCTGCACGAGTAGTGTAATGTACACCTCTGCTAACCCCACATCCAGGGGGGAGGGCAGAATTCTAGGGAGTGCAAAGCCTGACTGATGCCAAATACATATTTAACCAATTTATAAGACATCAAAGGCAAAACCTGAATTTGCAGGGGGCCCTAATATTCTCCGTTATGCCACTATCCTGCACTGTATTGCTGTTTTCTTATTGTTCAACATTAAGTTAGTATGTTCTTAATTTTTTATTATATTATTAATTTCTTATATATATTCTGTTCTCTTTTAGGTACACATTTATTCTCCGAGCACACTATTATTGATCTTCCTACTGGTGTGGTGTCTTTTCACATGGATACTTGTGATCCAAGATCTCCTGGTAAGATCTCTCTTTTTTTTCTTTGGAAAGACAGATTTTTATATGTATAAATTGCATGAATGGGTTACTATTTTATTATCAATCTTTTTGTACTTAAAAATTGTAAATTTTTATATAATATCCTTTGTTTAAAATATTTTTTGAATGAAAACTAATCAATTTCGTCAAATTAAAAGACATACTGAAATGCTGTGATATGTAGTTCATAATGGAAACTGTTTCCATGTATGGTTCAACCACAATAATATTGATGGTGACAGCATTTGGCAACATTTTTTGAATTGGTGATGTCTTTTGATTTGGTAAAATTGATTGACAGTATAATACATAAGTACCAAAAGAATAAATATTCTTGAGAATAATTATCCAGAAATTTAGTTTGAGGATGAGTGCTAAAGTTTAGAAATTATTAATAAAATGCAAAGTTTTTAAATGTTTGATACAGATTCACACATTAGCAATTGTAGGATTCTGAATCCTTTTTTATTTTTTAGATAATAAAATTTGACTTGCCAAATAAATTGCTATAGTAATGCTTATTTAATATTTTTAGCTTATTTACACATATAATTATTGCATTTTCTTTTACATATGTTAGTTAGAATAGTGTCTTTTTTTTGTTATTTATGTTTATCTCTCTAGACATGTTATATTACTGGTTGTTAAATTAACATAATTCAGATTTGAAACATACTAATTTATCATCTAAATTAGTTTCATATATTTAAGTAGATAAGAAATAATTAATTTTTTAAAACTTAATTCTGTTTTTTGGATAGATTACTCCTATGCCTATGAGTTTAGATGGATAAAACTTTGTATTTTTCTGAAAAAAAGTTAATGTTTTTAAAGAAATTATGGGGGGGGAGGAGATATATAGAAAGTTGTCCTTAATATATGGCTATATCATACATAAAATATATATTTAAAAAAAAACTGGAGGGGGGTACTCCCTATTCACCAAACAGTGGACCAATCCCCATTGTACAAATTATATAACTGTTCATACTCATTGCTCAAATTATAAAACTGTAATTTACATGCGCTATGTTTTTTTTCAGTACATTGTAAACTGGAAAAAAATAAATAAATTTCAAGTCTTCATCTCTGCCTTTTAATTTATACTTTAATTAATTGCCTCTTCAAAAACAATGTTCCTAAATCGTACTGAATTTTTATTGTGTCTTTGCAGTTGCCCCTCAACAGAGCCATATACAATTGTCCATGATGCTCTTCTTCAGTTACATTCAACTTTTTATGATACACTTTTACTAACTATTCCTTATGTATAAATAAATTTATTATAGCATCTCACAAAAAACTTTTTTATATATTGAGGGATAATTAAGGTTCTTTTTGTTTTATTAAAGTTTGTGACTGTGTGTGTTCTTAAATACTGATAAATGCATCTTTATTCATGGAGAATTTGTGATAAATTTTTATTTAACTTGAATTGAACTTTACTTTTTTTTAGCTATAGCTGTAGCATCTGGAGCACACATTTATATATACAAAAACATGCGTCCATTTTATAAATTCACGCTACCTGCTCCACCAGTTTACCCATCAGAAATGGAAGCTTGGACTCAAGCAAAAAATGTATGCTGAAGTTAGTCACTTTATATAAATTTTGATGCATGTGTCAATAGTTTTTAAGAGCAGAGTTTTAACTTTTTCATATAAGTAACTTATCACTTACATAAAACCCATAAATGCTACCAACATCTATAAATGTAAAACAAAATAAACAAATTTAGGATATTATGTTATACAAAACTGATAACTATACATAATCAGAATTTAGGGAAAGTTTTTTCCGGTTTTTGCCGGAAAGTTTTTTCAAGTTAAAGGAACATTCCTGTTTAATTAAAATAAAAGATTAAAAATAATATTTTAAAAGAATTGATAATATTTTTTAAAAGTATAATTGTGAATTAAGAAATCTGGTCTGATTTCTTTATAACAATGAATGTATTAATTATTAAAACCAATATATACCAATGATTTCTGATTTTAGTATTTTTAGAATTCAACACTGTATAGAATTGTTATGTTGTATGTATTAAATTTCAATAGAATAAAAGGAAAAGTAGTATGGTTTATTTGTAGAAATATGTGTGAAAGAAAGTATGTACTTTATACATATTATGAAAATTATTAAAATTAACAGATATAGAATAATAAAAAATTATAGTAATGCTGTGTTTAACATCATTCCTACATTTACTCTTTTACGGTTCAAGTGTAGTATTGGGGGGAGGGCACTTTGAATTTGGCGATTTTCTAAATATCATGGTGAGAGATCGAATTCATTCTAAAATAAATAATAAATAATTCCGAAAAAGTACCTTAGAGCGACCGGTTTTAGTCGCCAAAAAAAAAAAAAAAAAAAAGGACTGCACCAAGTGCCACCCCCCATACTACACTTTAACCCTCTTTTACATTAAAAAGATAAAAAAATGTATATTAAGATCATTTGAAATCATTCAATGAAGCAAAATACTCATGTTTTGATTTCATTTTGGTTAAAATTCATTTATAATTTTGTGGAAAAGATTATTAATGTTTGAAAATAGGAAAATATTCAATTAAAAATCTATCAAAACACTTTTCCTTTATTATGTTTTACCCTAGACATATTCTGCTCAGTCTATCTTTTGAAACTGGAAAAATTTTCTCACAGAGTTTCACATTTATTAATGATCTAACTTAACTGTACATAATTGTTTAAACATTGATTCATGTTTTACAAGTTAAAAAATATTTATAATTTCTTATCTTATACCAAAAAATTTTTATTTTAGGGAAGGTTTAGCTTTTCTTTTCTAAAACAGTATGTTTTAAACTTTTGATTAAAATTTTCCCATATTTTGCTAAAAAATTAATAATAAAATGTATTTATATAAGGACAAAATATATTTAAAAAAAACTTCTAAATTTCTAATTCCATTAACTATACTTTTTATTTCAAAATTGCTCATTTTTACTTAAAAGGGTATAATAAATAGATGTATATATATTGAAATACTCATTGACAATAAATTTCACCATTCCTTAAATTTATTTCACTTCCATGCTTTGTTATTTCTTCACATTTAATATAATGATGAATCTTAAGATGATACTGATGATAATTTATAGAATTATAACAGTAACCAATAAGAAAATAATAAGAGTGCTAGAAAAATAGCTACTTTTTAAATAATATTTATTTGAAAGTTGAAGAGATGCATGAGTTTATTTTAATTATGTACTTCATTTGAATTTTCTGTACACTATATTTCTCAAATATTTCTACAAAAAGAAATTTTAAACTATATTCTTTTTTATTTAAGGAGGAAATAGATATCAATACACTGAGAGAATTTTTGGAGAATATTAGGTTTGTTTGTTGAATATATCTACTAAAATTCATTTTTTGTATCTTTAAGTATATTTTTAATGGATTTAATCTTCTTTCTAATCTAATCTTAAGTTATAATTTTTAGAGTATTAGTTTAATATTATATATTTTTTAAGATTTTTTTCGGTTTATATATTTTTTTTTCAGAGCTGAAGTAGGAGAGTCATCTTTGACTGCAAGATCTCAAAGGTATACATTTTCAAATAGTCCTCATTTCTGTTTCAGTGTCTTTGGGTGCTAGTGTTAGTGTATATAAATAAGTTGTTTTGATAAAAATAATGAATTGTTATTTTGTTCTATGTGAATTTTTATAGTAAAATGAGAACCATTCTGTTTGATAATGTTATATCGTGAAGCAATTAGATACTTGAATTTCATATCATAACATGTTGCTGTACGGTAATTTGTTAATGAATTCTTTGATAATTCTGTATTAAAAATATATAATGTATATAAAAAAAATATTTCTCTAACCAGCATTAAATAATTTCAAGTACATCATTAATTCAATTAGGATTCACTAATTATTCATTGTTATTTTAATCACATAGTATTTTTTACTGTCTTATATCAAAATAAGTTAATTATTTAATAGATCTTATTTGATTTAAATAATATTTAGAATTTTTTGTATAATAATTTATAAATTTTAATGATATACCATTTAATCTTCCATGTGTTTTGCCACAAAGTATTCGAATCATGTACAATAATTGAAATAGATATAAATTCTTGTATTAAAAGCATTCTGACAAAAATATTTATAATTATCATTAGTCAAATACAACATATTATTCTGGACACTTGAATATTATTTAGTCTTAGACTTCTGGTAGAAAATTATAACTAATTATAATTAATACAGAATCAAATGTATATAATTGACATTTTATTTTTTAATTTCTTGGCAAATAAGATAAGAAAAAAGTAATTAAATTCTTTAAAAAAATTGTTCATGAATTTAAAAAGTTTCATTTTTTTTTAGTTAAAATTTTTCTTTATTTTTATGTAAGTTTAGACATAGGCTCTTGACTAAATAAATATTTATATTTCATGTCTTTTATGATTATTAAATTTTTATAGGTTTCTGATGCTTGAACAAGATGAACTAGATGATTTTTTTCAATTACATAAGCAGTTTCCTTTAAAAAAACAGGTGAAAATTTCATTAATATAAAGAAATTTTCTTTCCATTTGTTTTGAATATGTTTTTCTATCATTTTTTTAGTCTCTTTACTCTCTAGTATTATCTAAATTTATCTCATATTTTGGCTAAGATTATTTTTATGCTTTGATTTACAATTTTTATTTTATTATCCATATGTGTTCTGTTTTTCAAAGTTAATTTAAACTTCTTGAGAGGAAATCATTTTAAGAATTTAGTTATAGATTTTATATACTCCAGTAAAGTTGCTATATTTGTTTCAGTAAGTTTTTATTTATTTAGATATTAGATGTATTAAAGTCAAAGTTGTGATAAGAAACATTGAAAAATTTACTAGCAATTCAGTCAATATTTATAATAAATGTATAAATATATCTGATTTTCTTCAAAGGTTTTTAAAATTAGCTCATGTGTGTGTATTAATAAATTCTATACAAGTTAAATTAACAGAAATCTGTTACAATAAAAAAATAAGAAGAAGATCTTGAATAAAAAATGCAGTTATTCTTCATCAATAATGTTTCGAATCAAAATAATGTTAGATATTTTTATTATGATTTCTTTCATTATACTTGTTTTCCAAAACTAAAAAAAGGCTATTTTAAATCGGTATAAAATGTATTTTATATTCTTCATTCAAATATTATATTATTTCATAAAATATTTGTTGATTCCATATGTTTTTATTTGTTTGAAGGTTTTAAAATATTCATTATATTTCTTTTAAAATAGAAAATTATTTTCAACATTTTTTTCATTTATTGGTATTATCACTAACTATTATGATATCTCTAAATAAAAACTGTCAGTAATTTTAAAAAATGAAGATAGAATTGTTATTCATTATGCATTTTACTTTCCCAAGATTTTTTTTCTTTAAATGCAGGACTTAAAAAAATGCGAACGGAAATCTGTAAATTATTTCTATAATGAAATATTTATTGCGCCTTTAAATTTTAAGGAAGTTTAAGGATTTCTATATAGAATGCAAATAAATTATTTATTAAATGTTTTAATTCATATATATCTAAAAGAGTTTAAAAAAAGTAGTTGTACAAGAAATTCTGTTCGAGATTTGTCTTTTTTTCATGTAAAGCTGATAGAAAGGATTTGTAATGATAACGCAGAATGTTTTTCTAGTGTTTGATTTATAACATGACATGTAATTATTTATAATATAGTTTGACTTATGCCTAAAATGTAACAGATTCTTACAAAATTTCATTTGAAATTTATTTTGTATTTAATTTTTTTGTTTTTGTTTATCAAATTAACATACTTCACTAAGTAAAGAAACTTTTCATTTTTCTTAGATGCAAACGATTTTAAATTGTTAATTGTTTTTAAAATCTTTTTTTTTACTTTTGGTGAATAATTAATTTACAATTAGTATTTAAGGGGAGGGATAAAATGAACCATGCATTTGATTTTTGTTGTTGTTGTTATTTGTAAAAACTATTACAAATTATTTCAGACTGTTGTAACTGCTTTGAGTGCAATGAAAAAGAGCATGGCAGAAGAAGATGCTGTTAGCTGTTTAGTTCTTGGTACTGAAAATCAAAATGTTTATGTATTAGAACCAGATGCTTTTACTATTCTTTCAGCTGTAAGTAAATGTCATTTAATGATCTTCATTTAATTTTAATGCTATGAATTTAAAAAAGAAATGAAGAATTAGAAAAAAAATATTATTTTCTTAACTTGAATTCATGCAATATTGAATTTTTATAATTCCAATTTGAGTACAGTCAACTGATTATGTTTTATGTTGTAAAATTGTAAAGCAAAAAAGATTTTAAAATAGACACGACAATTTTAAACTCTTATCTGATAAAACCTTAATTCATTTAAATTAACGAATGTCACATTAAAGAAAATTAATTGTACATAAATGTAATTAGTGCATTCTTTAGATGACTGTTCCAAGCGTTCCAGTTTTCATGGATGTCAGTGGCTTGTTTGATGTTGAATTTAGAATTGTTGTGGCTTGCAGAGATGGTTGTCTTTACACTCTTAAAAGGTTTGTACTTATCTGTTTATGCAACATTGATTTATGTTATTACATGTAGAACTATATTAAATAGTATCAATTTAGCAGATGTTAAAGGATTTTTGTAAAAATGTTTTTGCAATCAAAATTGATTTGATTGTAATTATTTATATATCTTTAAATCAGTATCTATCATAAGTCTTTAATATTTTAGAAAAATGTCTTTAAATAAATTATAAAAAAAATCAACAATATAATTAAAACTTTAATAAAGTTATTGTTTGTGTGTGTTTCTTATTTAAGAATTGTAGTTTTCTGAGAGATTAATTTTTATGCTAAGCAAATGGAGCAAAGAATGTGGTTTTATATTATTGAATTACTATTTTTAAAAATCCATACTTAATATCAACAATGTAAATTAGTGAAATATATTGATCAGTAGTAGACATTGATTAATTTGTTTTATTTTTCAGTAATTTGGAATAATTTTTTTTTCAAAAGAATGTGTGAAACTTTTTAGTTTTATATATTCCATTAGAACCAAGTATTTAATAGCTTGCTTCATTCTGAATAATTTAAAAGGATTTAACAAACGTAATAAATGCACATTTAATTTTTAATCTTAGTAAACAAGTAAATGTTTTACTTTTATAGATACCTGAATATTAAATTGTGAGAAATAATGATATTTTAATACTTTTTTCAACCATTTTAAATGTAATGTGCTATTTTTTGTTGTTGTTGAAATGTGTTTTTTTAAATATGAGATACAGTAGATATTATACACTGCTGGACAATTGCTAAGGACGGATCACAAATTGCTATGTAGCATAACATTAAGCGAGACATGAGGCCTAGTAGGATAAAATATAGTTGCCACACTGTTCAAACATTAGAATAAAGAATATTTATTGTTCTGGAAAGTACAAAAGCTGTGAAACATCTGAAAGAAAAAAAAGTTCATTTGATCTGCGTACGGAGAAATGGAACAATGCATCTAAAAGTCAGCAGGCACCTTAAAGAAAGGTATCAGTATGGGATATGTCCACCGTGGAGTGTGATGCAACATTCCACACGTCGTACCATACTTTGCACAACATTATCCAGCAGCTGTTGAGGCAATTTATCCCATTCCTCTGTGAGTGCACGGATGAGGGTGTTCTTGTTTGTCGGAGGGTAGTTTCGACCAGCAACTTGCCTCCCCGAAGCATCCCACACATTTTCAATGGGGTTTAGATCTGGAGAACGCGCTGGCCATACGAGACGTTGAATACCCTCGCTGTATAGACAATCCTGAACAGCGAGTGTTCGATGGCATGTTGCGTTGTCGTCCATAAAAACAAATTTATCACCGACAGCACCACGGAAAAGACGAACATGAGGAAGTAGAACTTCATCAATGTATCGTTGGCCCGTCATAGTCCCATTCGCAACCACATGTAGGCGCGTGCGGCCATTGATCATGAGGCCGGCCCACACCATGATACTGCATGTCGGATATCGGTCCTTTTCCTGGATATTTTCTGGACGATAAGCAGTACCACTCTCGCGCCAGATCAGTTGGCGTCTACAATCCGATAACAGACTGAACCTACTCTCATCTGAGAATAGTACGCATGCCCAGTCCTGTTCAGTCCAATTGTGATGCTCACGACACCATTGCAAACGGGCAGTACGGTGCTGTCTGGTCAATGGGACACACACAACAGGTCTGCGTGAGTATAGTCCTCCTCCCCTCAAACGTCTGGCAACAGTTTTTCGGGAGATCTGCTTTCCTGAGGCAGCAAGAAACTGATTTTCCACCTGCTGAGCTGTGGTGCGCCTGTTCCTTTTTGCTGATAGGACGATATATCTGTCTTCTGCAGGCGTCATACTTCTAACACGACCTCCCCCGTGCCGTCTACTACACATTCCAGTAGTTTTAAATACTTCCACAGCCGTGAAACAACGCTGTGAGCGATGTCGAACTCCCTGGCAACATCTGTTATTTTTCGCCCTTCTTCGATCTATCCAATAATTCGGCCACGCATAAAATCATCTATGTGATGTCGGGAAGACATGCCAAAAATTTTAAGTTCGTCTATTAAATCTTTCCTGTAAAACTTTGACTTGAAACAACAACTGTCCACACGCGTCAAAACCTTTAAAGCTCTTATGAACGCTATCACGTGATGAACAGACGTGGAAAAAAAATTTGCATACTAATACTTCTTTTTACTAATATCCCGCACTTATTCTAATTTTCCACATTTTGCTTCCTTTCATTTTGTGGTTGCTATGGATGATAGTGTTATCCGTCCTTAGCAATTGTCCAGCAGTGTATTAAAATGTTCATTATGTGACAAAGTGATGTATGTCTCTCTATTTGTTAGCTAGCTAAACTATAAGTAATAAGCTAGTAGTCTGCAAACATGTTAAAAAATTTATAGAACTGATATACATTCCTAATTAGGAAATACTTTTGCTTTGAAATAGAGGTTATAAATCTGCTCGATTTTGTGTCAAACTAAAATCTCAATGTGTGGGACTGCAAAGAGTTAACAATAGCATTATTGTTGGAACTATGGATGATATGCTTAGTGCCTATAATAATAAGGTAAGTTTTGAAATTTGATTGTGATTTAAAAAAAATAAACAGAAGTTCTACTAATCATCTTAACTCATATTTTCATTTATAATATTTCTTTCTATAGGGCAAATGTTTATGGAGCATTAAACTGCCAAGCAGCATAGTAACTTTAGAATCTGTGGACATCATGCAAATGGGACTACGTTTAGTGGCAGTAACTCTTGGAAATGGCCTGATACAATTTTATCAAGATAAATTTCTTGTAGATGTTTTGGTTGCAGAAGATGTTGTATCTGCTGTTCGATTTGGCAGGTTTGGACGTGAAGATAACTCTCTTGTTATGTGCATGAGAGGTAATTTTTTTTTCTTGAAAGAGAAAATGTCTTCATTGCAGTGCAATAAATATTTCAATATGAATTTCATTTTTAGAATTTTAGGTGATATTTTATTGAAAAGAAATAAATTGTTCGTTATTAATACTTATTTTGTGTTTTAAATTATCTGCTTTTATTAATTTTATCATTACTTATCTGTTATCTTCCATCAAATTTTTTTTTTTAAATTTATACTTCACTTGAATTATTTTAAAATCAGTTGTGACTTGCACACTTGTTTATTATATAAAGTTTTCTAAAATCTAGTTGAGACATAATTTCTAGGTAATGAATAAAATTATTTTGCAATATAATATAATTCTGAATTTCTTTAACCCTTTATCTACTACATTAGTGTTTAATGCAAATTTTTTTTTGATCACTTCATTGAAAATTAAGGGATATACATAAACAAAATACTCAGTTTTGGGAACTTTAATTTGTTAGAGCTAATTAATTAATTAAAGATATCCAGCTATAAAATTAGTTATATACACTGTTCACTTAAAATAAGTAGACAAATCGTTTTCATTAACATACAAAAAAAATGACACTTTCCTTCTGACATTAACTATTTTGTCGGAACAAAAATGACAATCTTTGCAATTCGCTGAAAACGCAATTTCTGCTATAAAATTATTCGCCTTTCCCTCTAAAATACTCATCCTAGAACCCATGTTGTGATATATCTTAGAAGAGTGGATTTAAAAGAATATTCCTGTTAAGTATCGTCCAAGTATTCGTAAAAATGGTTATTCTATTTAATTTTAATTATTTATAAGTACCGTAGGTAGATAGAGGGTTACAGTGCCATTGAGTTAACTGAATATTCTTTAATTTTATTAACTTCATAGAAGAACATATTAACAACAGACCTCATAATTTTGAGCCATGATCAAGAATATGGTGTTGTTAATTTATGTTTTACTCAATGAACAGCCAAATCATGGGGAAATTGTGAGTTCTAGTTTTATTTAGCATTCTGAAATCTATTTGGATTTAAATTGAATCAGAACTTCAAACTTTGGCTAGACTTCTGCATATTTGGCCACATGCTCATGTCTATGACTTCTCGGCTATCACAGCTAGGTTACATTTACAAGCAAATTCTTGAATGAATTTTAAGATTTCATTATATCAGAATTATAAAAAACATTTTCAAATAAAGATATGTTTGTGCTGCCAAATATTTTTATACTTTTGTTTGTGAAATATTTTACTCATATTTTTAGAAAATTTATATTAATTATTATTATTATTTATATTAAGAGAAAAAAATTAAAATTCTATTTTAGGTGGAGGATTGTGCGTGAAAATTCTAAAAAGAACAGCTAAATTTGAAATTCAGGATTCTGCTGCAACTGCACGAGATTTACAAAACACAAAACTAAATTTGCCAAAGAAAACAAAACTATTTGTTGATCAAACCATGAGAGAGAGGGAACATTCAGTTAGTAAGTTACATTTTATTTGTGTGTATGCTAATTGCATAACTAATTGTAGAAGATGAAGTTATCAATTTTTGTTTCAATATTTTTAGTAATGCACAGAGCTTTTCAACATGATCTCTATCGACTGCGTCTAACTACTGCTCGATCCTATGTGAATGCTCTCACATCTAGTCAAAATCCTGTATCTTATGGAGCAATAGATCCACTCAAGCTCTCTGCTCAAGTATGATGCTACATAATGAATAAATAAAAGTATTTTCATTTATGCTGATTATAATTAAAATTCAATTTATGTTAAGTATTTTGATATATTTATTTTAGAATACTTTATCTACCAGAGTAATTAATTTATTTTACTATAAATTTTTTCCACCTTTATTAAAATTCAGATCAACTAATACATTAATATTTAAAAGCCAAATGGTGAAAGGAAATGTATATTTAGAAATTAAAGAATCTTTATTTTAGTTTTAATGTATATACTCCTCATATATGTTACATTCTTTTAGCAGAAAATATGTGAAGTACATTGTTCAGTTTGATATCAAATATTAAAACAGTATTGATCTTTTTATATATTTGATCATAATTTTTATATATAAGTCTTACTTCCATATTTCCACCTTAAGAAATACTAAGACATTGCACTGGGAGAAGAAAATTAGTTTTAGCAAGTATTTTTTTCATATATATACTGAAGTTATATACATTTTCTTAACTATAACAATAACATTTTATTTTTAGAATTACTTAGCATTGCTTTTTGCATTTATTTGTGATTTTTTCCCTCCAGGTACAAGGACTGGGTCCAAAATTTATTTTACATTTAGAGCTTCAAAATACATCCAGAAATAAACCATCGATAAATTTATTCCTCACTTTTCACTGTGATTCACGAATATACAAAATACAAAAAACCTATGTGCCTGTATGTATCTCAATTTTTCTAATAACATTAAATTTTATTATTTTTTTAAAAGAAAAGCCATTGAATTATAATATATTTTATCCATAATATATAAAATGCAAATGATTAAAGCATTAACATTTTTCATTTTAAAAGCACTAAAAATTTTAAGAATTTTTCAGTTTTTACTAAGATATAAAATTTAATATTATTCAATAATTAATACAATCAAAAAAATTTTAGTTTCTGAGTGATAAGTTTTGTTCCACATTGTTTGAATAGTGATATTTAAATATCACAATGTCCTAATGATAATACATTTTCAACATTTCAGATATCATTTCTTGCTCCAGGTTTACCTTACACATTTGTAACACCTGTCGAGTGCGTCAGTGAGATGAATATTTCAGACATTATAAAGGTATGTATTTTTTAGACAAATTTAAAATAATACCAGTGAGCTTTTTTAAAATTGAGCTAAACATATAATTAAAACCATTAATAAAAAATATAAGTTTTCGTAAATTATTGAATACCAAACTGAACATTATCCATGCCACTTAGGGTACATATTAATATATATGAGGGAGGAAACAAAATTGAGTTATCTTGACACTTGTTGAAAACAATTTATTATATAGTATATTTAAAGTCTAAAAAATTTTATAGGTAATTTATGGAGACTTAAACTCTTTTCAAAAACTAATTTTAGAGCTCGATTTTTTTTTTATATTCTTAATTATAATTTTGTATTTTCAGCTATTTCACATTTTTTTCTCATCACACGATTGAGTTTATAATTTCTGGTGTAGCCAATTACATTATAGATATAAGTAAATCAAATTAATTCACAGGTGTAATTATGTAGACAAACCATTAACCATATTTTTCAGATAACTAAGCTATAGTTCTGTTAGAAATAAATGAATTCAAAGCTTTCATTAATATAACCCATATATTAAACAAAAAAATTAGTTTTTTGTTGTCATTTTTTACTTCATGTTGCATTAGCATCTTAAGAAGATTTCATAAATTATGTTTATTTCTTGCATTTAATGTGCCAATTCATTACTTTTTTTTACAGTATAATTATCAATCTGGTTATGAAGGAATATTTTTTTAGATTTTCCTTCTATCATATAAAGAGATTATCTTATTCTATCTAGAAAAACCTTCCAAAAGCGCTGTTTCTCTTTTTTTAAATCAGATAATTCTTAATTTCTTACTAAGTATAAATCTAGCTGAATGCAAAATAAAACAATCCACTTCAAAAGTCAATTTTTTTTTGCTAATTGTTTAAATACACTCACCATTAATATTTATCTTCTGGTTCATAATGAATTTTCCTTTGCAGGTTTTTGTTTTGAAACAAGGGCAAAATATTCCTATCATTACCGCAATGATAAATATGCCTGTTAGTGAAGGCTTTCAACCAATATAATTTTAAATTGTGGGGTAAGAGATCCTACAATACATTCAATGTTATTTTAAAAGCATGCATAATACTGCATTTGGAATGCCTTATAGTATGATATATTTGTGCAATATGAATGATCTCATTGATTTAGAAATAAACAATTGTTGATTTTTATGTCCTAAGTAATTAAAATATAATTTTCAGAATATTTGTATTACCATATTACATAATACAGATTTTTATTAATCAAAGAATTTAAATTGCTATTTTCGGTTTTTTTTTATTAGAAGAAAAATTTAACATTGATATGAAGTCTCTTTTGAAAAGTAAAGCATTATATATAAAAGAATGATTTAGGAGTTTCTACGTGATTTGAATTTTTTTTTTCAAAATTCATATTTATAGAATCTTGAAAATTTTTTTATTAGTCATTAATTTAAATAATTTTACTGATGATTTAATGGCACAAAAGCTCAGGATTTTACAATACATGTGATAAAAATTATCTAAATCTGAATAAATATTAGAACTCATATTTTATTTTAAACTGTTCTGAAACTTGAGAAATTCTTGAACCCTTTATAAGGTCATTTTTTTCATCAATCATCTTAAATAGTTTTCTTGCTGCTCAGGAAACTTGCAGGTTGTCTTTTGTGCCTATAACTTTAAAATCTAGAAATCACTTGTCATGTTATCTGAAATACTAGCAAGACATATCACAGGTGGAAAAATAGCTTCCCATCAACATTTAAAAATTAATGTAGTTGATGGTAAGTATAATTAACACGGCCTTATAAAGGGTTAAAATAATTACAGATAAATTTGTAATCAGTATGATGAGAAGACACATAATGTGCAAGTAATTTATTGTAGAAGAATGCATTTCAAGCCATTGTTGAAGACTATACATTGTTACATCAAAACAATTTAAAATACAATGGATATGCTTACAATACATTTTAAAAAAGAAACAGCAAATAAACAATATAATAACAATCAACATAATTAAAGCTTTTAAAAATGATTGAAAAACAACTTTGACACATTTAAAAATTGATTATCCAAGCATAAACTATCATAATTGAATTGATGACTAGAGCAAAGGTAATTTAGTACTTGTGTATTAACCCCATGCCAGCGATTTATCAGCCAAGATTTTACAAGTTATGGCAATCTATTTGATGCATCCTAAAATTTGTCGAAAATCAGTTGGTTTATCAATGACATGAGGTTAATATGCAAGTACTGATAATTTTGAACTAAATATTACTTTATTTCTTTAATGAATTAGAAATTAAGATTATTACATCCATTTGAACTAATAATTAGAAAATATAAGATTCTTTTTGTCTATAATATGCATATATCACAGTAAAAATTGATTTCTGTAAACAAAACGAATAGTATTAATCAAAATGTTTAGATTGTTACTGGAAATAATTTTTATATGCACACTAGTTATTGCTTTTGAAGACATTTCAGAAAACACTTTGATAATATATCATATGGACTGTAAAACAATTTGTACCTTTTTCATTTAAAAAATCAAAATTATGAAAATACTGAATAGATATATGTTTATAGTAAAACAAATAATCACTTCTTTTAATTCTACTTTAATAAATCATCAGTTGATTAAATATATTTGTCAGCCCACTTTTTACTGTCTATTTTATTTCAGATCAATAGAATGACTTTGTAACTGAATAATTTGGAAGAACAATCATTAAGGAAGCATTATTTAAATCTACTAGTCACTTTTTTTTATACATTCAAATAATATAAGATAACTAAATCTAAAAGTGATATGTCATGAGCATTATTATATAAATAGAGCAAAATCAGTTACATAAACAAAAATAGGAAGAAAATCAGGTTCAATAAACTTAACTTGTGAGATATTCTATATTAGTCAACTTTATAAATAATATGCATCATGAATTAAAATCATCACTTACTCTCAAGTAAAGGCAAAAGATTTAAAAGTCACTCACAAGCTCTTAACATTTCTAAGTAAAAATAGAAAACATTTCATTTTTGTTAATGATTTAAGTTGTTTTTCAAGGGGAAAAATTGAAAATAATTTAACTTAAAATAAAAGTCGAAATACATTTGTTTTTTATTTGCTGTCAACAACAAAAACAAATACACTCTTTGGTAGTAAAATGACCAATGTCAATTTTTTAAATTGACTTTTTAGCTGAAATTTTATTTTGGGCACCTTTTTCAAAAGTCTTTATAAATGTTAATTTTAAAGTAATACAATTGAAGTAATGTAAAAAGTTTAATTTTGAGCCTACATAAAAACTAATGACACAATAGCATTCGTGTACTTATGCTCTTATTTTAAAGTATGCACCATAGACAAATTAATCTTTTGAAAAAAACCTGGTGAAATTCAGTCAACTATTTCTAAGTGCTCACCATTAAGATTACTTTTAAAAAACTGCAATAAATTACATAAGCAAAAGTGTTACCTAGTCAAAAGAGCAAGTTCAACCTATTTAGAAAATTTAATACATGAAAAGGAAAATAAATATATTTCTTAAGAATTGAGTCATCAACCTGAGGAAATATGGCAACACATAAAATTGCACTTTAAATATACAATGAATTTTACTCCTTAAAAAATTCTGAGTAAAATTCTTCAAGATAAACGTATATAATAAAGATTACATATATTTATATATGTTTTAAAAAAGGCAAGTATAAGAGTAAATGCAGATATATTGCACCAAAAATATCACAATGCAAAAAAGAACACTTCATAAGTATAAATAATAGATAGCAGCCACACAAAAATTGACAAATACTGTTGTAAAGGCAAAGAACAATAAAAAACAGCATGTTGACATAATTAAAAATTGTGCATGTATTAAACACACAAAAAATTGCACACAACTTTTTCAATACAACCCTTGCATACCACATCCAAAGAATACAGTTTTTATGCATTACCAATAATTATGAATCATAATTCTGGTTAAGATATAAATAATATAAAGTATTGTTTATTTTTGTAAATAAAAAACATGCAAATTAAAACTCCAAAATATTGATTTCTGATTCTTAATTTTAAGAAATACAACACATCAAAAATCAAAACAATAAATAAAATTCCTACACCAAAACAGCATTCAAACAAATATGTAGCAAAAAAAAAAAAAAACTCAGAAATTTAACAAGCACAAAGAAAAGTCTACAAAAAATCTTGAGATTTTCACAACTAAAATATTCAAATAAATATAAAAATTTTAAAATATTAAATAAATAACTTAATTAAATTTATTCTTAAATATTTGAATTTTAACATACAAAACTATTTTAAGTTTTGAAATAAAGTAGATCTTTACGAATTATCTGAGTATTCTTCTCTCCAATAAAAGTATTTTCATCATGTTTTTTATGTTTAAGTAGCCAATCTTAATAATCTCTTTATATTTCATATGTTTTTCAAATAACAGAAAAATGCCATAATATATAATAGGCAAAATTGCACATTAAAAATACCAATATTTCATAAAGATTTAAAGATATTAGAAATTTAAAGAAGCTGCACTATAACTAAAAGCATATCCAGTGTACAAACTTTATTTACATCTTCGAGTAATAAACCATTTGTATGTTACTTTAAAACACAAATCTGAAAAGTTAAGTTTTTGAATAACATACAACTAGTTTATAGATTTATAAACGTAAACAATTTTCATCAAAATTTTCCAAACTTTTAAAATTGAAATAAAGATTTTAAATTCATCAGCTCCTTTAATAACAACTAATTTAAAGAGGAAATTTTTATCTTTTACATTTAAAATTTATACAACATTTTGTTAATATATCTTTAAAATTAAAATAATCAAATAGGCATGTAAATTAGTGTTATCTCACTGATACAATATTATTTATAACGTTTGTTCAAAGCACACCGTCCCATCACTTTAATAGCAGCATACATTTAAAGAGTTGCCAGAGAAATATCATTTCAAACTCACACCAATCTATAACAATCTGGCACAGATAGCTTCATCTAAATAAGCAAAATATTATACTCAGGGTTTAAAATTAAAATTTTAACGAACTATGCATAGCTTCAATAATAGCAATAATAATAGTAAAAGTACCAGATGTCCGAAAAGTATGGCTAAATTATCAAATTCTAATTATAAATAAACAAAGATATACATTTATGGTTTTTATGTTCCACAAAGAAAATAATTAGGTTAGTTTTTTCTGGAGGATTTTCATGTGCGCACCATTGGTCGTGTGCAACACATCAGGTCTATACACATAACAGAGAATATTAGGGCAACCCAGCAAACTCAGGTTTTGGGCTCTAAGCCTAAAAACGTACTTTGCGTGAGTCAAGCTTTGGGTTCCCCAGAGTCCCTGGGCCCGCGCAATGTGGGGGTGTACATTATGCCACCGTCATCTCTGCTTCTGCTAAAGCAACCAGATTTTGTTTTTGACAATACACTACCTACACAGTCATAAATCACTAATTCCACTTATAAATTGTGGATCTTGAAGGTGGACTTCACTTATAGGTATTCCAAAATTTACATTTTATATGTGTTGCAGATTTGAATTCGATAAATCATGCTACAACTTGCTCTTGCGATGAAGCCATTTTGAAATGAGACTTGCAAAATGTGGATGTTGCACCATCTAGTTTGCATTTCCGTAAAAAGAAACTTCAATCTTTTCCTTATGGGGAACATAAAAAACCATAAGTGAAAATCTTTTTTTTTACTTTTAATTCATTTTTGAAAGAGTCGCTATACTTTTCAAGCACCCTATATTACTTTATGCAAATAGTTTAAAGAACAAATTGTGTCCAACAAAACACAATTTTTTAAAAAATAAAATCACTACGCTTTTAGAACCAAATAATCAAAGAATAGGTAAACATTCAGTACCATATTTAAAGCTTAATGAATATAACATAGTGAAATTAATATGTTGCTACCATTTGATAAATATATAATCAAGCATTTGTTTAATATTAGGAAAGATATAAATCACATAGAATGTGTGTGAATGAGTACAGTTTATAAAGATTTACTCATTTTAAAAATAAAATTGATTTTCATTTTATTTAGATAAGTGATGAACATCTAGGTGATTGTGCGTGAAAGAAGATGGGTAGTTAAGGTTTATTTTAGAAACACTAAATGGACCAGAACACATATTTTAAAATAAAGTACTACCCTTTGTGCATCTGATTAATAAAAAAAACCTATACATACATATTGAATTGCTAGATTGATATATCTGACTAATCTAAATCTAAACACATGAAATTGTATTTTTGGTCCAAAAGCTGTTAAAAATATTGAAAAAGCTCAACAAAGTCACTTCAGTATTGTTAAACTGAATGTTTAAGACTAAGTTATACAGTTTATAAGATACAAAACAGTGTATATGTTACAAATATCAATACCAACTGAATTTACATAATAAATTTTTTTAAAAAAAAAATAAGTAGCAACTTCATGTACAATAATTAAAACACACAAATCTTCATAAACAAGTCAAGCCAAGTATTTTTTGTCATAAAATGTTAAGATATAATTTTAAACCCTGAGTTCTATGCATAAAATGCACAACTATAAAGTTAAAACATAACAGAATAATGAATTATTCTATCTATTAATACAAATTCAATAACATGATATATATGAAGTATTCAAAGCAAAATTCTAAAGCAATACTTCAAAACAAAAAGTTCATCGGCTGTATCCTCCCAAAAGAAGAATCAAGTGGGACAGAACACTAAGCAATAAAAGAAAGAAATTTAAATTTTAATTATTTCTTAAAAAGTAGATAAACAAATCAATAAAGGAACATTTTTCTAAGTAAAATGCTCAATTTAAACACTATTTAATAAACATTAATCACAAAGATGGTAAAACTAATATTATAACAATAACAATTTTAAAAAACTTAAAATTATTTCTGTAGAAATAATTGAACATACTGATATCTGAATACCTATGAATAGGATAATTAATGCTATTTAAAATCTATTTTGTAGTTGTATTTGGAATTATACAATGTATTTCATCTGAGCAGATTTTAATAAGAATTCCTTAAAAAGGTTTCCAGAAATTAAAGGAATTTAAAAATCAGTCATTGGTAATTTCAATTTAATATAGCTAAAACAAAATTTAAAGAAAATCATTTAATGATGCTACAAATTATTTGCAATTTAAAAATAAAATTATTTTTAATTTTATGATCTTATAATATACATATATTTCTTGACATGCTATAAAATATATTTAATCGTATCAATTAAAAATATATTAAGCAAAAATAAAAGAAGGGAATGAGAATAAATTCCATTTACCTTTTAAAATATAATCAGTAAGTAAAGTGGGAACAGTTGGACTATCTTCATTGATTGCTTGCAGAACTATTGTATAGAAATATATTCGAATTAAAACAGAAATCATGAAAAAAAGACAGCCGTAAAAAAATTATTTAGTAAGCAAACAGTTTAGCTGTATTATAAAATTTAATCCAATTGAATTTCTTTAACCTTGAATTTAATACTTTGGAAAAAAGAAAAGTTAATATTTAAAATTATTTTACAGTTTGTACCACTCATATTATTTAAGCAATAAAGGTTTAAAAACTTTAATCTTTTATTTTATTTATTTCTCAAAAAAAAAAAAAAAAAAAGGAAATTAGCCATTTTAAAAAGAAGGAGGAAGTAACTTACTTTTGATCAGAATCTGCAAAGTTGGATTTGAAGGAGATCCTTGCTTTGGATCATAAGGGATAACAGTGCTAAGGTACTGTAAAAAATACATATATATATACTTTCATACCATTAACAAAGAACATCCAACTTTTATACAAAAAATCAATAAACTTATAGAGGAAAAGAAATTTTCTTTTAATTCATTAAACATTTTCATGATGATTAGTAGATAGACCCAATGTTTTCTGGGTTAAACAGATAAAACATATAATTTTTAGGCAAAAATATTAGATGATCTTAATATAAACATAATGATCAATTTTTCAAAGAAATATTTAAAAAGGAGCTAATTAGTCTAGAACACTTATACAAAAAGAAAACATTAAATATGCTTTAAAAAATTGAATAATTTATTAAATATTAACTTTTTGACATCCTTTGGCCACATATATGGACATTTAGAGTTTAATAATTATAACTACATTTATATTAATAAAAATAACAAAAATTGATAATAAATTATTCACTATGAACAAGAAATCACAAATTTTATGGCTCAGCAGCATTGATAACAGTATTTATGGCCAACTGTTAGGAATATGAAAATAGTATAAAATATTACTTGAACTAACAACCTTGTTGGATCATTTGAACAAATTGATAAAAAGAATTCATATATTAAATATATTTCATTTTAACAACAGATATTTAAACAAGAAATTTACTGTTCATTTTTTATTTAACAAAAAATTTATATACACACATGCTATATATGTACATATATCATTTAAGGTGATGCATTTACTTAAATATAAATGCAGGTATAATTTGACATTTTGTACAAGCATATATATTTTCATGACAACTGTTGAACATTTTTTATGTAAAATTGGAAATAAAAATAATTTGATTGGTCCTCAATGGAAATATCATTTGTCCAAATTCACTCGTCCTTGAAAAATATAATTCAATACTTAATTAACCCACATTAAGATCCTTAAATATCTGTATCATGTTGCGCTAGTAAACTTGGTTGTATTGTACTATACTGCATTGCATTTATATTAACAATTATCGGACTATTAATGACACATTTTGAAATTATACTACGACAACTGATGATAGACCTCGTAATTTCAGATCATTACCAAGTGACAAGGAAGACATCCAAGTCTGTCTGAGTTTTGAGTCCATTTTCTAAAATTCCCCTCCACACCATTAGGACTGAGCCTCGACAGATCTAACATTCATTAACCCTTCTATACAGCAGATGTTTAATGGTTCAGGATTCAAATTTACAACTTGATAGAAATAACCACAGGCCACAAATTTGTGACCATGACTACTCAATTACTGTGGCCATCAATACTGTGTCGTAAACTTGTCCTTGTGCAAAGTTATCCACAATCTGATAAAATGCAGTTTTCTATTGAAATACTGAGAACGAAATTAATTGAAAATTTAATACTCTTTAAAACATACTTTACAATAAAAATGAGAAGACAGAAAAGAATAAGCTATATTATTCCTATACATTAAAAAAAAACAACATTGAGATTATTTCAAATGAAAAAGAAGGTGAAATAACTAATGTTATATTTAAATTTGAAAGAATTATAATATACTAGCCGTTACCCACCCGCTTCACTGGGTATTTCACAATGTTGTACATATGTATACTATTTACATATATATTAACTATTGATATCAAGCATTAAGAATTCGATTGTATTGAAAAATATATTTACAGCCGTTACACTCTCGCCCCTTGATATAAAAAGAACAAATTATAAAATCTCATTACTATTTATGTCTAAAATAGAAGGAGAAAGATTGTTTTCGCTCACTTAACCTAACAATCAAGTGGATTTCGACCAAAGCAACTTTCAGTGGACCTTTACTCCATAAAATAAACCTGCGTGTTAAACTTCAAGTCAAAATCTAACAGAGCAAAAACGGAATTTTTATCATCAATACCTCATTGACAGCATTCTTAGCGGATTCCAATTCAACAAAAGAAGCATGCAAACCAGATTTTATTATTGTAGTCTTAGCAGTTCAAAAACGGGAATTTTGTCTATCAATACGCCCCAATAACTCTCCCCGCTTCCCCCTGGAGTTCATTTCCGTAAAATCCATTCTTAGTGGAACTCTATTCAACTATAAAGAAAAGTGCTCAACAAATTTCAAGTAAATGAGTTAAATTCAAAAACAGGAATTTTTCTATAACACGCCTTAATCCCTCGCAACCCCACTCCTTTGGGGGTCCGTTTTCGCAAAAATCTTAGTAAAAGGAACTTTATTCCATGAACGGAACATGCCTTCTAATTTTCAAGCAGGTGGTTCTATTAGTTGAAAAGCGGAAATATGTATCTATTACGCCCCTTAATCCCCTTCAGTGGCCCTTGGGGATCAATTTTCCCAAAAACTATTTTGTAGTGGATCTCTACACCATGAAAGGAAATCACTTACCAAATTTTAAGACTGCACGTCTAATAGTTTAAAAATGGAAATAATTATCTATAACGCCCCTTAAGCCCCCGCAACGCCACTTAGGAAACGATTTTCACAAAACCCATCTTATGGCAGATCTCTACTCAGTGAATGGAATCTGCTTACTCAATTTCAAGATTTTACATCTAATAGTTTAAAAAAGGAGTTAATTGCCTATAATGCCCCTTAATTCTCCTTAACACCACTTGGGGTCGATTTTGACAAAACCCATTCTGTAGGGGATCTGTACTCTATGAAAGGAATCCGCTTAACAAATTTCAAGACTGTACGTCTAATAGTTTAAAAATGGAAATAATTATGTATAACGCCCCTTAAGACCCCGCAACGCCACTTAGGAAACTATTTTCACAAAATCCATCTTATAGCGGATCTCTACTTAATGAATGGAATCAGATTACTAAATTTCAAGATTTTACGTCTAATAGTTTAAAAAAGGTGTTAATTGCCTATATAATGCCACTTAATTCTCTACAACGCCACTTGGGAGTCGATTTTCACAAAACCCATTCTGTAGGGGATCTGTACTCTATGAAAGGGATCCGCTTACCAAATTTCAAGACTGTATGTCTAATAGGTTAAAAATGGAAAAAATTATGTATAACGCCCCTTAAGCGCCCTCAACGCCCCCTTGGAGGTCGATTTTCGTAAAAATCATTATGTAGGGAATCTGTACTTTATGAAAGAAATCTGTGTACCAAGTTTCACGACTGTACATCTAATAGTTTAGTAATGGAAATAATTATCTATAACGCCCCTTAAACTCCCGTAACGCCCCTTGGGCTTCGAATTTTGCAAAATCCGTTCTTAGCTGACGTCTACTCCACGAAGGGAATCTACCTACCAAATTTCAAGCCTGTAGGTTTAATAGTTCCAGAGATATCGTGATTAGTCAGTCAGTGAGTGAGTGAGTCACTTTTCTCCTTTATATATATAGATTCAAAAGTGAAATTCTACTAATCTTTATATCGTGAATGTTAACAAGAGTAAAAATGAAAATGTTAGTATGATAATAAATTTATTTGCCTTAATATAATAACAGAGTTAGTTTTTTACCTTAGGCTCTGAAGCATTAATTGTTCCATTTCTTGCATTTTTCTTCTGGTCAATGCAATTATGCTGACGTCTTTTGTTCTGAATGCTTAAAACCAAGGATATGAAGGTGTTTTTTAATTCTTTCTCATAGTCCAACTCATCACGCAAGGCTAATTCATTAATTAGTGTTTCAGAATGATCTTGGATCAAATTTTCCATATCTGTCAGCAGATCATGAAGTTGAACCAAATTTAATCTTTTAACTTCTAAAGTAATAAAATGAAAAAAGTTTAGAACTTAAACACACATATATATAAACTAATATTCAAAATCAGCTTAAATAAATTCTTTCTTGGATCATATTTATCTCAATGTTAATGCGTAACATTTTGGATATAAAATTAAATGAAACACAAAAATGACTGCAAAGCTTACCATCTTTGTACATCCCAATATAAGCTGCAACTTTACTTTTCAAATCATCAGGAGATTTATCAGGAGTTTCATAAGCATTTAATGATGATGGTGATCGCTGTTGCTAAATAAAAGGAGGGAAACTTCAATTAGATAACATAGTTTTTAAAAAAGTCAAAGTCTTGTATTTTATAGGTATTCTATTCTCCTTTTTATAAATTACGCTACATAGACAATAATTACTTGTATCATTTCTTCAATTTCTTCCAGCACTTGTTCTGCAGTAAAAAGAGGTTCTTGTTGGAGATTTTTGATTAAAAATGATCTCATGTCAATCTCATTAGGAGATTCATCTTTTTTTGAATCACAATCCTATAATTAAAACAAAACATAATTCACATAATAATGTTACATATTTTATGTTAATAGTGACATATGTATATACATTTTATAATAATGAAAAAAAATAATCTTATTTCACTTTCTTGTCATACTAGAGAAATAAATACAAATTCATTGCAACATTTTTGCATATTTGTATTATTACAATCTGCAGCACTAAGAGTACAACTGATTAGTGAAGAATGTTTATATAATGTTAACTACATAGGTTTGAAACATTAAAAAAATTAAATAGCATAGTTTTTATTATATTAAGATATTAATACAATAAATATTACCTTTATGTTAGGTTGGTGCATATGAAACATCAGATTTTCTTTACATGTGAACATTCGTCTCCATGTGATCATTATGTTATTGCTTTTGGCATAGCCTTATTTATAATGGTATTGTCCATTATAAAGTCACATTTGGACAAAGATTTTCTCAAAAATGTTTCATTTTGTAACAACATGAATTCATTGATATTCGTATAATTTTTTTTAAATGAATATAAACTTGGTAATAATGCTGCAAAAGTTGCATGCATTAAAAACCAGGCATTATCAAAAAATGCAGCACTGGTTTAAAAAATCTAGGCTTCCCAAAATGGACAAACACTTTTCGTTTCAAAATGAAACTAGTGGAAGACACAAAACATTTGTGAAAAATCATGCTCTGAAAGCATTGATTGAAATAAATCCAATTGCATCTATTTAATATATTGTCAGTTCAACAATGAAATGAATGAATAATTGAAAATTATATGCTCATCATTTTTTGGAATGGCCCAATACTTCTTCCCAATGATGTAACATACACACCTGCATTGCGGGGGAAGCTGTGTTATGTTATGGTTTTGCAATCCTTTGTAATATCCAGCTTGGAGCCCAAAGCCTGACTTTGCAGGAGGGCCCTAATATTCTTCGTTATTCGACTGCTTCTTCCTGAGAACACTCAGTCGTATACGTCATGCAAGACTGCAAAATTAAATGAATGAAAATATGAATTTTTGCAGCATTCAGTTCATTCACTGGTTTTTTTGTCCACTGACTTTCATTTTTGTAAAACATTTAGAACAGTTCATAGCTGCTGAACAGCATGGAAATGAACATGGTCAAAAAATTCCTTATCAAAGTTTATTTTGATTCTAGATATCAGAGTTTCTTTAAGACTGGCACGAATACAAATTAAAATTTCTTTTGGAAAGGTGTATTGAAGCAAATGGACCGTATTTTGATTAAATAAACACCTTTTGAAAGAAATGCAGTTTTATATATTCACTTAAAGATCCAACATTTCATATGCACCATCTTAAAACTACTATGAGACATACCATATTTTCCTGTATATAATCCGCGGGGTAAAATCCTAGCCTGGCACACTGCTGTTTTTGGCACCAAAAACCTGTTTAAAAAAAATGACGTCATGGAAGAAAACGAAGAAAAATCGGGGGTTGACGTTCTTAGCTGCTGAACAAAACCCCTAAGAAAATGGGGTTTCCGTAATGGCGTCAGGGCCGGAAACGAAGGAAAAGGGGGAGGGTGACGGTCTCAGCTCCTGTTCAAAAATCCTAAAAAACGGGGTTTCCGTAATGGCGTCAGGGATGCTGAATACACATGTATTTACACAAAAGCATAAAATAAAGAAAAGAGTATTTCTACGAGATAAAGGCAGTAAAATAAAGGGAAAACAGCATTTTAAAAATTGTAAAAAAATCACTTACCACTGTGTTTTTAATTTTTAAATCATTCACTACAAACTCATTCATACTCTTGCCAAACCAATACCTGGGTAATCACAAGATCACACAAATACTCAATCTACTATCACTAAACCACGTACCTTTTCTTACACTCCGGCAAACAAAGTGGGGATTCTCTTTCGACTGTACTCGACAACGCCATTCAAAACCATCAATCGTACCCTTTAGTTCAACCAAATGCATATCCTTTTTACACTTCGAACACTTATGTCTGGAGGGAATTAATCCTTCTTTCATAACCCAATCTAAAACAGCCTTATTCTCCAAGCAAAACAAAAAATCCCGTGGTTGCCTCGCTTTCAAGCAATTTTATTTCACAAGCCATTCTAACAACTGGTGCAAAATCAAGCCAAAAGTCAGAAGAAAGTAAGAGCAGGGGTGAACTCAACGTGTAGCAGCAGGGTCAAGGGCGAAAATGGACGATGTCCACTTTTCACCCGATTTTTTTGCGTGACCGGTTTTAGGGTTGCCATATTTTAGCCACCAGACTGGACAATTTGGTGCCAAAGATTTTGTCGCCAAGCAGTGTGCTTGACTAGGATCCACCCATCAGCGGATTATGCGTTAAAAAAGTTTCAAATTTCGTTGTGCGTATTATACGCCGCCGTGGATTATCTGAGAAAAAACATTCTATCAGAAAAGCGAACAATAAAGTTTTGAAAGAAATGCCATTTATGTTTTATAAAATAAATAATAGATGGCGCTTTCATGACTCAGATGATGACGTATTTCAGCCATAACTAGCGCTTTTGTGAAATTACATTCAAAAACAAATTCAATTCCTCAAAAGGAAAAAATAGTTCTTGGTCACTGGCGCCATTTCCAATTTTCTCTTGGCTAGAGCTATTACGTTCTTTGAAAGTTTTCATCATGTTGAAGCAAAAGTGTTAAGTTACACTGAAAACTTCACGTTAAAAGTTATAGAGAATGCTACCAAAATCGGAAAGCTGCAAGGTTTTTTCATCGTTGACGAATTGAATATTTGTTAGTGGAGAAAAACAAGACAAACTTCGAAAATTGTGATCGACGTTAAAGTGCTGATCATCGTGGTAAACCTCACTGGCCAGAATTAGAGGAAGCAATAAATAAAAGGATTTTAAAAAAAAGAGACAGTGGGAAAGCAGTCTCGATCTTAATTTTTTTGCTGTTAACTTGCTAAATTAAAAAAAAGAAAGATTTTTTCCGCATGGAATGTTTTGTTTAACAACTCAAAACATAGATGGCAGTAGCAAAGAATTTTTTTGTTTTATTGAGATTATCGTAAAAATATTATACATATTTAAAAAGACATTTCATAATAAATTTTTTTCCCTGTACAATTTCTTACTTCTATTTTCAATTATATTGTGTATTTTTTGTCTTATATGACACTCATTATCGGCAGTTTATATTTTGAATTATTCTGCCTAAAAACTGTCGCGGATTATACGTCTTTTTTTTTTCCTAAAAAAAAAAGGCTTTGTGGATTATATACAGGAAAATACGGTAATAATGAATATCTGCATCAAATGATACAAATTATTAATATAAGTATTAAATTAGGCATAAGAAGATAGATAAGGATAACAAAAACATATAAAGATAAGGAGAAACATAAATTTATAAATATTATAATTAAAACAATTAACACATAAATCTCAAAATACAAAAAATATTTTTCCCATTCAAGTAATTTTTAGTTATTACAGAATTTACACATATATAAACAATATATATACGCACACAATTTACACTAAGTAATACATACTTGATTTTGATTCAGGTTAATAATTGAATGCTGAAGTCCTTTAGCACATGACTTAGTCCAATCTATTGGCAATATACTGCCAAAATTCCCAGTTAATGTCCACCATATTCTACAAAACAAATGTATTAAATATGTTATGTAAAACATTTATACATTTTCAAAGCTAAATTAAAAAGAACAATGAAATCAATACATTTGTAAAAAAATTGCTTACTTCAGTGTAAGTTTTAAAATGTTTTTCTTAAAACTGTGTACTAATAAAAATAAATTTCAGAAGATGTTAAGTTACAATACCTAGAAATATTTAAAACATTATGCAATAAAATTTGAAACCAAAAATATATGTACCAAAATCCATCAAATTTTTAAATACTTTGCCCAATAGTTTGGTAAAAGCTAGAAATTATAAATTAAATTTTGAATAGTAATCATTTTTAACAATAAGTCTTAAAAAATTACACTTACGGAAAATGTTAGTATTAAAATAGTAAGTACATCCCAAAGCTAATTTTGGATAAATACTAACAAGAAAAAAAAAGGGTGTGGGGACAAAATATATATTTTTATTTCAAAATAGCTAATTATTATCGAATTTCACACTCAATATACTACTAATTAAAATTACAGAGAACAACTGAATAAGTTTAATGGTTTTTTACTTGCAGCAACTCGGACTTAATGAAGTGCATATTTTAATTACTTAATAAAATGTTATATTTAATCATAAAAATTAATAAAAAATTCACGAGTTCAAGTCACAGCTGCCTTTCCTATATATACAGACAGAAATTACGGCAGCTGCTTACAATACTTTTATTAAAACATTAAGAAGTGTTAATGATTCCGATTATTGTTCCGGCACTCACTGGCATTCATTCATTATTTCTTCCTGGTTCCGCACTTGAACTGGGGCCAATTTTTCAACATTTTCTTCGTAATTATAAAAGCATTTCGTTATCTTGTCATCGAAAGTGTTCACTAAATCTTCCAAAGATGTTGAAAATGCATCGCTAAAACTGCTGTCTACGAATGAATTTTCATTCGCTTCCGGACTTGAATAAGAGTCTTTATTTGAATTTTCAAAGTCCTCTGAGCATTGGAAATCATTGAATTCAGCCCAGTCCTCTATTCTTGCAAGAGGTGCTTGAATTTTTAGTTCCGCCATTCCAAAGCCGTCAAAGTTTAAGCCATTTCTGGCACATAAACATTAAACCAAAACCGTAAACAACTCTCGCCGCACCCACCACCGTAGGAGAAACGCGCATGCCTCTGTTTTGGTGGCCACAGTTAAATATTGGTAATTAACCGGTTTGTGAAATGTGTAAGAGAGAGAGAGAGAGAGAAAATCTCTAGTCTTAATTTCGAGAGTGTAAAAATCATGAGATGGTAGAATATAACACTTAGAATTAAATGAAATCAGTAATCAGGCATAACACGGTTTTATAATGATAAATAGAAATGTTTTCGATCGAGCCTGCAAAATGATCTTGAGCTATCTTTAATAGCTATACTTTAATCAAGTCTTTCCTGATTCCACTAAACACCTGCTATGCTAGATTTATTATGAGGCTGAGAGACTAGTTAAATCCTTCGCGATTCAAAATTCCTATAATAGCGCAGATGTGAATACAAGAGCAAGAAACTTACATAGCAACCTTGACGGTCTGCTTGCGGTTAAAAATTACAAGGCCTGTGTACTTGATTAGCGGATCCAGTACAGGGAAGAAATAAGCACAGGCAGAAAAGTTTCAACAAATCTGCAAGTGTACTATTTTGGTATTTTTCAAATTGTTCATGATTGAAATCTAGTTCCAGCATTTTGAGCATAACTACAAGCATTTTCAGAATGGAGAATGGTTAGGGCTGCGGTAATCCAGTGGTCAAGGTATCGAATCATGTCAGGCATGTAATGATTTCGAGCCCAGTACCACTAAAGACCCACCGTGTAGGGCAGCGATGCACGTACAATCTGTCGAGAGCTCAATCGTCCTCCCGTTGGTGTGATAGTTAGGAGAGGGGTGCCAGCTCAGGTGTCGTCCTCGTCACTCGACCATGGTTCAAAGTTACGAGGTCCATCACCGAAAGCCCTCATGTAGCTAAACAGTGCTACGTTAATATTCACTCTCTCAAACGGAGAATTTAATGCCCCCCCCCCCTACAAAGTCAGGTTTTGGCTCCCAAGCGGAATCTCACACAGAATTTCAAAACCATAACATAACATAGGCTTTGGGCCCTCTATTGTCCTTCCTCCCCCCTGCGATGCGAGGGTTGTGGAGGTGTACGTTACGCCACTGACTGGAAGTCACTCTGGAGATCTTCCTTTTTCTAAATACAGTTCCAGGGAGAAACAAGCAAAAAACATATATTCAGGGACGTCTTAAGGCATGGGCTCCTCAAAAATTGAACTGATCACGAATTAACTATCATCATCACATAAGATGCAACCCAAATTCATTCCCTGCTTATTAAACTACTTTATATACTATAGTAAAGCCCAGTGGTAGTGTACCACGTTTTCACGTCACAGGTCCGAGTTCATTCCTTCAGTGGGTCTTAAAATGAGTACCAAGCTTGCTTGGGAACTAAACACTGTGGGGCTTTCGGGTCAGACTGACAATAACATCTGCTCATGCACCTCAGCGCTAAAGATTACGAAAACTGAGATGTGCACAGTAAGCTTTGGCCCACCATGTTGTCACTGAGTTTAGTTTATATGCCAAAGGATTGTGAATTTTTCTTTCGTTTGTGGAATTGCAACAGGTTTTCAGTGTAGAATATGGTTCACACAGCTATATTTAAAAAACAATGAAGTTTGATATTAAGTAATAATAATTCAGATCTCTATAATTATATTCTCGCTCTTTTTATCAGAAACTTTATTTCTATTAAAATAGCTATTTTGATATATATTATTTCTGAAATAAATGTTAAATTTGATCAATCGAAATAGTTTAAATCTTAGTTTTAATAACTACACATCTTTCTAAGACAGTAGACTTCAAACTTATCAACTCACGGTGCTCATTGAAGTATAAAGTGCTTTTGGGAAAACCTAACTGATTTTTTTTACAAGGGGAGGGCTCGATTAAGGAAATTCATTTCGGGTCTAGACTTGGCGTAATAGTAGTACTCCTTTAGGGTGTTCAACCCTCAATGTAATTCCGCCGAATGGCAAGTCAATTCGGAGAAAATAGCCTTCGAAACTCATGCTTAGCTTTTATACAATTAAGTTTTAATTTCCTCCAACAACTCCGTAACATGGTTGGCAGAACGCCTGGTTACTATGCGAGAAGTCAGGGTTCTATTCAAGTAATAAACTTTTTTTTTTCAATTCATTTAATTATTTTTTCAAATTAAATAAATTTATTTATGAAAGGTTTATTAAATATTAAAAGATATTTTATGTAATTATTTTGTATTTTATAAAATAAAAAAATTACCGTAATTATATAAATATTTATATTATTTTTTTATATTAATAATATTTATAATAATAATTTTACAAAAAAATTAGTTACAAATAGTTTTATAATGTGAAATACAATATACTATAAATAAAATATATCAAATAATTTATAAAATGTTTTATTATTAAAGTATTTTATAATTATTATAATAAAAATAATATGTGTCTTTATGTATTATTAATTTAATTATTTTATAAAATATTTAATAAGTTCTTTTTAAATGAATTTGTTCATGTAATTTAAAAAAAATTTATTTAAATAATTTTAATAATAAAAAACAATAATTTTAACAATGAATTAATATTGTTACGAATTTAGTCTTATTCTAATTGTTTCTACTCATTTGTGTTCATTTCTACAGTTTAATTTGTCGTATCTAATGTGATTTCAACCCTGTTTACCTGTAATATCATTTCCACTGCATTGCACGGCCCCCATGCTTTAACCTTGGTTTAAATGGTAAACTCGCCAAATATTGCAGCTAGCGCCAAGTTGGCGACGGATTTGGCGACTTAATTTTTGGCGCCAAATTTGGCGATATATCGCCAAATGTGGGCGACCATGGCAACCCTGCTCCTAATAACCCTGTCTGGCAACCCTATCGCGGTATTGTAACACTATTGTATTGAATGTATTACTGTATTGAGCTTTTCTCGTACGCTCCGGATTTTTCTAGACCTTTCTATTTCTAGATTATTCTGGCAAGTGCAAGAGGTTTCTGACCGAAAGGTATAAAAGGGCCCGGGCCGGCTAGTCAGTTAGTCAGATCTCAGCTTTCATGCAAGTGATACCTCTCTGCTAGAGAGAGAGAGAGACGATTGCATAGTGCATGTGTTATTGCTTTTATTGAGTTATTATTTTTGTGCTGAGTGTTTACTATTGCTTTTGTTAGTGTATTACATCTGTGTTATCAGTATTTTCATCGATTGTACGTGACTTTCTCGAACTGTTCTACAATTTGTGGAGGACTGTTTTGGCCAAGAATAAAATTGTTTTGGATCCCGCTCTTCGGCTTCAATCATTTCGAACCCCCGAAAACGCAACAATATTTTTAATAATAGAATAATAATTCTTATTAAAAATAATTTTAATAATAAAATAACAATTCTTATTAAAAATAATTTTTAATAATAATAAATAATTTAAATAATAAATATTTTTTTTTACTTTATAAAATACAAAATAATTGCATAAAATATCATTTAATATTTAATAAACCTTTCATAAAAAAATTTATTTAATTTGAAAAAATAAATGAATTGAAAAAAAAAGTTTATCTCTTGAATAGAAACCCTGACCTCCCGCATAGTAACCAGGCGTTCTCCCAACCATACGACGCAGTCGTTGGAGGAAATTAAAACTTAATTGTATAAAAGACAATCATGAATTTCGAAGGCTATTTTCTCCGAATTGACTCGCCCTTCGGCGGAATTACTTTGAGGGTTGAACACCCTAAAGGAGTTCTACTATTACACCAAGTCTCGACCCGAAATGAATTTCCTTTGTCGTACCCTCCCCTTGTTAGAATATATTTTAAAATATTTATAGTAGATCAACATGTTATAAGTTTTTTATGTAACAAAAATTAAAGAAAGCTCTAAACTTTTTGTATATATTGAAGTTTTTAACATAAAACTATTTAATTTACTTGTTAATAACATCCAATTCGTGATCCACGTGTATGTGTGCTCGCACTTTTATGTGTATACTAGCCGTTACCCACCCGCTTCACTGGGTATTTCACGATGTTGTATATATATATATATATACTGTTTATATATATATATATTAATTATTGATATCTAGCATTAAGAATTCGATTGTATTGAAAAATATATTTATAGCTGTTACACTCTCGCCCCTTGATATAAAAAGAACATAAATTATAATATCTAATTTCTATTTATATCTAAAATAGAAGTAGAAAAATTTTTTGCCCTCAACTTAACCTAATAATCTAGTAGATTTCCACCAAAGCAACTTTCAGTGGACCTCTACTCCATAAAATAAACATGCGTGATAAATTTCAAGTCTAAATCTAACAGAGCAAAAACGGAATTTTTATCATCAATACCTCGTTGACAGCATTCTTAGCGGATTCCAATTCAACAAAAGAAGCATGCAAACCAAATTTTATTATTGTAGTCTTAGCAGTTCGAAAACGGGAATTTTGTCTATCAATACGCCCCAATAACTCTCCCCGCTTCCCCCTGGAGTTGATTTCCGTAAAATCCATTCTTAGTGGAACTCTATTCAACTAAAGAAAAAAAAAAAGTGCTCAACAAATTTCAAGTAAGTGAGTTAAATTCAAAAACAGGAATTTTTCTATAACATGCCTTAATCCCTCGCAAACTCACTCCTTTGGGGGTCCGTTTTCGCAAAAATCTTTGTAAAAGGAACTTTATTCCATGAACGGAACATACCTTCTAATTTTCAAGCAGGTGGTTCTATTACTTGAAACGCGGAAATATTTATCTATTACGCCCCTTAATCACCCTCAGTGACCCTTGGGGATCAATTTTCCCCAAAACTATTTTGTAGCGGATCTCTACACCATGAAAGGAATTCGCTTTCCAAATTTTAAGACTGTACGTCTAATAGTTTAAAAATGGAAATAATTATCTATAACGCCCCTTAAGCCCCCGCAACGCCACTTAGGAAACGATATTACAAAACCGATCTTACGGCATAACTCTACTCAGTGAATGGAATCTGCTTACTCAATTTCAAGATTTCACGTCTAACAGTTTAAAAAAGGAGTTAATTGCCTATAACGCCCCTTAGTTCTCCACAAAGCCACTTGGGGTCGATTTTCACAAAACCCATTCTGTAGGGGATCTGTACTCTATGAAAGGAATCCGCTTACCAAATTTCAAAACTGTATGTCTAATAGTTTAAAAATGGAAATAATTATGTATAACGCCCCTTAAGCGCCCTCACAACGCCCCTTGCAGGTCAATTTTTGTAAAAATCATTATGTAGGGAATATCTACTTTATGAAAGAAAAATCTGTGTACCAAGTTTCAGGACTGTACATCTAATAGTTTAGTAATGGAAATAATTATCTATAACGCCCCTTAAACCCCCGTAACGCCCCTTGGGCTTCGAATTTTGCAAAATCCGTTCTTAGCTGCTGTCTACTCCATGAAGGGAACCTACCTACCAAATTTCAAGTCTGTAGGTTTAATAGTTCCGGAGATATCGTGATTAGTCAGTGAGTGAGTGAGTCGCTTTTCTCCTTTATATACATAGACGTCAACGTCGAACTGTATTCAAGTTCTCTGTAGTTACATTTCATATTCTGAATTTAATTTGTTTCCACACTTTGTTTTAAATGCTACAAACGAAAAATATTTTTCATGTAAATACACTGTTCAGAATGGCATTAAAATATTTATTACTGCATGAAAAATACTGTGCATTATGTGTTTTTGTGCATGAACCTAAAAATTTATGAGTTGTTCTTTCATTAATTTAGATTTCCAAGTCGAATCTGTGTTAAACTGTTCCCTTTCTTTCATTCGCAAGCCTTCTGATTCATCTAACTATTTGAAAACGAATTTTTTATCCATTAATTCTTAGTTTTCTCTTCTGGGAAATATTTGTTGTTTTTTTTAAACGAAAAAAAGTGACCCATTATACAATTTTTAACATTGTTATCTAAATTCAATGAATTTTCTATTAGGAAATTGTTTGGTTTTAGAAAAATTTGCATGTTATTCTCTTTTGACATTTGATGATCACAAGTTAAGTTTAAAACTAATGTATTCAGTTTTTCTTTCATTTTCATATTATGCACATTCAGTTCTTGAAGGAAAATTTTTTACTTCATTTAAAAAGGGCAAAGGCCTGCTAAACAGGGTAAGCAGCCCAACTACATTCCATCACATAATTTTGGAGCATAGTCACGATTTTGTTAACTTAAATATAATCAGAGATTTTTCATCTCTTAACTCAAAAAGTCAGTTTAAGACTTTTCTTTTCAATAACCATCCAACTTCCGATTGTTAAGTCAGGATCCTATAGTCACTAAATAATTTTCCCATAATAAGGAAAATAATCTGGAATTTAATTCTCTTGATCTTATAAATTTATCATTTTCACAGCATCATTCAATTCCTACTATTAGCTCACACTCTATATATTTATCTTGGTGGAATATTCAATCATAAATAAAGTACATTTTAAAGCACTCACTTGAGCTCAAATTTTATATGCGTGATTATTTTGGACGACAATACAGTAATTTAATTCTAATTAATAAAAATTAAAACTAATTATTCAAAGAATTACAAATACAGATTCATTAGCATCATTTTTGGCAACTTGTGTCAAAACTTGAAAATGTTTTTTTCTCACATTTTAAAGTGCTCATTTGAGCTGAAATTTTCTATACACTATTGTTTTGAGTGAAAATACGATAATTTAATTATAATTATTTAACTGAAACTAATTATTTAAAGAATTACAGATACAACCACGTTGGTTTCATTTTTAGCAACTTGGGTCAAAATAGAAGATTTTTTTTCTCACGTTTTAAAGTATTCATTTGAACTGAAATTTTATACACACGATTGTTTTGGATGACAATACGATATTTTAATGCTAATTAAAAAAATTAAATGCCACTTAATATTATG
Source organism: Trichonephila clavipes (assembly GCA_019973935.1). NCBI lineage: Eukaryota > Metazoa > Arthropoda > Arachnida > Araneae > Nephilidae > Trichonephila > Trichonephila clavipes. Next base: position 908,336 of record BMAU01002235.1, read on the forward strand.
ATTCTGTCCTATGTATATACATATTTATATTAATTGTAACTATTTAAAAAAAAGTAGCTAAAATAAAAAAAAAATTTGTTAATCTAAGTATAGGAATGGACTTAATTTTTTTTATATTATTTAAAACAACATTTAATGCATTCAGTCTTTGTTTTATCACAAGCGCCATAATGATGAATACATCAAAGATTGTGTTTACTGTGTGTTGTATAATTGAAACTATTCATGATATTACTCCTTTCTTAGAGCCAGTAGCATACACAAGGGGGAGGGTTCAAACCCATCCCATTGACCAATACATTTTTAATTTTTAGTACAGATATTAAGCCTTGCTACTTTAGTCTGAGTTTTTTAGAATATAACCTCTCCCTTCTGTAAAAGAGGTTTATGTATGACACAGGTTAGAACCTGATAAGGATTTTGCTCCATCTATAACAAATACGTGAATATTATAATTCATGATTGCAAGTGCTTTGTTTTCCAATATTCTTATAAGCTTATTTGATTCCATAGGAAATTTGGACTAATCTGTAATAAGGTATTGTATCTGTTTGGGATAGTCCAAAAAATTGATGTGTTCAATGAAATCATTTTAATCTTGCCTCTCTGGACTGAAGCATTTGATATTTAGGCATATAGTACTGACAGACATTGTCTTTCAAAGAAATGTTGTCACCAATAATATAACAGTTAAGAGTACCCTTAAATGACTGGACAACCATTTGACTGAGTTCCATATTTGAGAAATTACTGAATGATTCAAGAAAAAAGAGGGTATCATTGCTGATGGAGGAACCATAGCTGTTTTAATGAATCCAGCATCATGCTAGTGCAGAGGTTCTTTGTGACAGTTGGTGTTATTACTTTAAAAGAATTAAATTTCTGAGTGAAGTAAAGCATTTAAAACTTAAGGAGTGCATGTTAATGAATTAAAATTAAAATCAAAATAATACATATAATAACTGAGCAACAAACAAACGCTTTCAATGAGAGGGATGAATCTGGCGCTTCAATAACGAATTTTCAACATTTAATATCAATCTAGTCCAGTTTAACCCTAAATCTCCTTTGTTAGTAAGTGTCCAGATTTTTTATCTTTCCCTTTCTGTTTTTGAGATCGGAAAACTCAGTGAAATTCCCTCTCACTAGTAAAAGCAATTCAAAACTTTCTCGCGATATTCCATAATTTTTGACTAATACCAAGGGTATGTCTTTTTAAGCCCAAAATTTCTGACATCCATTTCAAAACATTATTTTAAAATCTTCGTTAGGGCATATTTTGACCAGTTTCTACCGTAATACATCTATTTTTTTTCAAAGTGACTATATGACATCTCTCTCATTGTCTACTGCTGTATTACTATAAAAAAAGCAATCTGAAACTTAGTTTCAAAATCTGAGTAAGGAAATTTAAATGTTGAACGTAGGTTAAAATGTCCTGATAGACTGTCTGTGACAAATTGAGAAAATTCGCGACGTCCAATATTATACTTTTTTAGTTTAATTTTGGAAAGAAATGCTGAAATGGCCCCTGTCTTAATAAAATTTATGCTGTCACCTAGTAACCACAAATTAACCTCACTAAATTTAGTAAATGTTAAATTGGTAAAATCTGGTTTCCACTAGATCAATTTTTTTTAAGGATTAAAGTCATGATCTGGTTTAATGAGAGCAACTATCATAGACCCCCATTTACACCTTATGGACCCCCAAACTATTTTTTTTGCTGGTGTGGACTCCTTGCAGGTCATCATAGCCCCCTGGGGGTCTATATAGACCACTTTGGGAATCACAGTGCTAGTGCTTAATAACTACCATTCATCTTCTTTCAACCATACAAGCAAGAATAACATCAAAAATAATCATACAAATATTTCTGAATACTGTACATTTACATTGTGTGTGCATATTTTAAAAAGAAGAAACATTTCATGCTCCAAGCATGATTGAAGAAAATGTTTGCTGTTTTTTCCATAGGCGATACATTATAGTTTTTATATATGAGAGAAATATGAAACTGAGCTAATTGCCTTTTTAAATTAATCGATTTCCACTACATCAACTGATGTTTAAAAAGAAAAGAAAATAGTTTATTTACACATACTGTACAATTAGATTTTCAATAAGGATATGTACAAATTACAGTGTCCAAATTATTTGTCCACTTTTCAAATCACAAATATGTATTATATTTATTGAAGCACAGTAAATTTTTAGTACTGAGAATTTTGTTTGAATTCTGGGAATTCAATGATAAACTAAACATGTATTTCCTTTTGAAAAATTAGTTTTACTTTAAAAATATACTAACCTCAACTTTTTTTTATTACTGTAAAAATTTTGGTAATGAGATAATTTGAAAGATAAGTTATTTTGAATGAAGTCCTTTGAATTTTAAGGATGTCATTCAATTTTTAAGCTACAAATATTAACTGAAAGCTATAATGTTATTTTTCATTCATATACATTTTGAATTTTGACATAATAGTGCAAAAAATATTTTAAATAAAAATATAAAAGGGGAAGGGAAGAGTATATATAATTTTTTCCATAATAATTTTGGCACATTAATATCTTGTTCAGTAAGTTTTATAAATTGTGCGACATATTACCCCTGCACTAACATTGATCACAAACTATCAGCTTTGTCTTCTAATTGCAATTCTCAACATATTTGTAATGCAAATAATTAATGTCAATAAGGGCATTTCACACACACATACAATTTTCCTTAAATTTCTCATAATTTTCTTTTCAGAAAAATTTAGAGAAATGTGAATTCTGATATAAAAATTTAAACAAAAGTATCTTTTTGAAAAGTGAACAGATGCCAAGAACAATCTGGAAACAATTTCATTCCCCATTGTGGAAATAATTCTCATTTCCCATTTAGTAGCTTCTTTATCCTGTAATGAGAGGGGGAAAAAAGAATTTTTTTCAATAATATTGAAATTAGTAAATTAAAAATTAAATACATATTTTTAACTATAAACTTGAAGAATATCCATTAGTTTACTACTTTTTTAATTCAAAGTTAATTATTCAAGAATAAAATTTATACATTTATATACATTTCTACGCATTAATATATACAATCGGACCTCTATATAACGAAGTCGCTAAATCCCGGAAAAAAGTTCGTTATATGGAAAATTCGTTAAATAGAGGGTCATCTTTTAGTATACTTTATAAACCACACAAAACAAATTTTAAATTCATAAACACTATATATTAAAAAAAAGCAATTATTCCCACTTTTTTAAAAATTAATATATGTTTATTTTATATATCTTACTGATCAAAAAGTTCATTATACAGAAAAGGCTCTTCGCTATAGCGAAGTTATTTTACGAAGAAAATCGTGAAATGTTCAAGGTTCCAGGGAAAAGTTTGCCATATAGAAAAATTCTCAATATAGAGGTTCGACTGTATTTTTTTTTGTAAAAAAATAAAATAAAAAATAAGTTTCAGTCACATAAGAAGTTGATGCTTACTTCTCAAGTACAACTTTAGGAGGGAGATCTTCATCTGAATCAGATGAAGAATCATCTGAGCTTTTATGCGAACTGTGTTTCTTCTTTTTCTTCTTACTCTAAAATTTGTTTTAAAATTTACACAATTTTAATTAAGCTTCTTAACCATCAAAAATTAATTAATAATAAGCACTACAAATATTATAAATTTAAAATACTGTTATCTTCAAATAGAAGGAAAAAATAATGCTTGTTCAGTTTCAGATTTCAAAATGGACAACTTATTAGATATTTTACAATATTACAAAGCTCCTGGGGAATGTACTAGGTCTGCAATGATAAGAATACCAATCTGCAGCCCCATTGGGGGGGGAGAATTACAAAGCATTTTTTTATAATGACCCCCCACAAATCTTAAAAATCAAAATGAGCTTTTAAGAAAAAGAAAAATAATAAATATTAATTTTATAAGAATATTCACATTATACTTATAAATAAAATAACACATAGTTTTGAATAATGATATAAGGAGAATAATTTCAATCGGAACATTTCACTTTTCAAGTTTTTCATCCATTCAAACAATAAAATAATAAACACTTGGCCAGATATATTAACTAAAGGTGATAATAAATAAAAAGTAAAAGCTATATATGTTAATAACACGAAGAGAAAATTAATCTTTATCAAGAGAAATTACATTTTTTTAAAATTAAAAATTTTATTTATATATTTTTTAACATTTCAAAAGAAAAAAATAAATGTTACCTTATACTTATGATGTTTATGTTTATGCTTCGACTTATGTTTGGAATGTTTCTTTGTGACACATTTTGAGGAATTTGAAATAGGTGATTCTAAAAAGAAAATTGGAATAAAACAAACATTTACATAAAACAAATTCAATACATAAAGCAAAAAGACTGGTGAGAAAACATACCATTGTAATCAGGTGGCAATTCAGGTCCATAGAAATCATCTTGTAAACTTTGATTTTCTATTTGAATATTAGAGGCATCATTAGTTTTATTATCTTCATTCACAGGACTTTCTGAAATATCTATCACATCATTCTTGATTTCGATATTTTCTGATGAGCTTTGTTTTACTTTTGGACCTCTCTGATTCAAAGCATCTAAATCTAAATTTGCAAAGACTCCAAATCCAGCTTTCTTAGTTTCACCAAAACTTTTTGGATTTGAAGTACTGATGTCAGAATTACATTTCTGATTGGATACCACATTTGTTTCATGGCTAGTAGCTGCTACGTCGCTTTCTTTTTCAGTTCTTGGAGGAGATTCAGAAGATATTTTTTCAATTTGGGCTACATCTTCTTCATCAGAAGACGAGTTTTCAAAGATATCTTTGAAAAAATCAATGGGTGGTCTTCCAGTTTCAGTGAGTTGATCCTGAAAAATAGAAAACTCAAAAGTTCAATATATAGTACTTAAAACAAATTAAAAATTCATATTAATATGAACTGATCATAATTACTTTACTTTGGAAAAAAGATTATAACAATATTAGCTTTCAATCTTATAATTTTGAACAAAGGTCAAGTGACAAGGATGACACCTAAGTTCCACCCCTCTCTAAACTTCCATATCATACCAGTTTGGGAATTTTGAGCTTTTGACAAATTTGATGGGCATCATTCTTTTTAAACAGTGAGTTTTAGAGGGACAGGAGGGGAGGATACCATAATAATTAAAAGTATGATAAAAATCAATATGGAGATATTACATTCTAAATTTTTCTTGCTAAAATTTGCTGATAAGTTGCTGGTAACTGACCCCCTCAGAATAGTAAGCTATCTAACAATATCTTTAAAAATACTCATGATTTCTTTTTATAATGTAAAATGTACTTAGAAATTTAAACGAATCATTTGTGTACAATTAAATCACAACTTAAAAAATGTGGTAGATAATAAAAATACACTAAATACTTTTAGACACGAAAGAATATATTTCTTAAACATTTAAAGCAATTTTTTAAATCATAAAATGAAATCTTAACAATATAACATATTTGCATACACAATTATCTTAATGTTAGAGAGATCTTACTCAACAAAAAATTTTTAAAAAATTATTTCAAAATTACCATATGTACTTGAATCTAAGCCACACCTTTTTACCAGTGATAATGCTGCTGAAAATTGGGTGCGACTTAGAATCAAAGGGGGGAAAAAAGAAGTCTTGGACGGGGCAATTAGCGCAATTACAAGTTCATGTATGTATTTAAAAGTTTATAATACTGGCATAACAACTAATTATTCATTTCTTGTTATTTTTCATTTTAACTTTGTAAAATTGGATAACCATAAACCCATTTACACTATTTTTCACAAAAATTTGTCAGGAATTTGGGGTGCCTCTTAGAATAAATACAGTACATAGGCAGAAAACTTGAAATATTTACTTACTGAAGCACTTTCTATTTTATTTATAGGTGTCATAAATGGATTATCTGAAATGTTTTCTTGATTAGGTTTTTGTGATGCTTCACTATCAGGTCCTGTGTAAAAAAACACACATTCATTATGTATTTTACCAATTTCTAAATAGGTATCATGAATAGAAGTAAAATATTAGTTAGAACTGCGTTGGTCCAATCCTACATATCTTAGCATAAATCCTACAAAGCACATATAGAGTATAAGAGAAGAAACTTGTAGATGTTGAGCAGTATCAGTGAGCATAGAGTGCAACAAGAGTCACTGACTACCCATACATAACTTGTATTGGTAATTTTAATTAAAAATGTGGCCAGCTTTCCTAGTTGTGTGCATATTAATAAGTATTTCCTTACTAATATTTCACATTGTTTGAAAAATGTTACAAATTTAATCATTAATAACTGTAAGGAATTACAGCAAATTTCATTAACATCAAAACACATTAAACACAGTGATGCAACAGCACATAAAGGGCCAAAGTCTACTGTGTCCATCTCAGTTTTCATGACCTTGGGTACTGAGGAGAATGAGCAAATGTTCTGGTCAGGAGGTCAGTATGACACAATTTAAACATATATATAAACTGAACCAAATATAATTTACTTTTCATATAAAAATCATGAAAGATAAAAATTAAGCAAAATTGTATAAGATCTGTGTTTATAAAAAAATGCTTAAATACTATAGTAATACAAATCAATATCAAAGTTTCCCCGTATAAATCTATTTGGAATGAAAAATAAATAAACAATTTAAAGTAGTAAAACTTACTTTCAGAGCTGGGGACTTTGTCTGGAATACTCTTAGCTGGTGAATGAGAAATTTGTTCATGCATATCTGTTTTTCTAATATCAAAGGAAATATGATCAAATAATGATTTTGATTTTTGTGATCCAGATACTTCAGAGGAACTGCAATAAAAATTAAATTTTTAATTTCAAACAATAATTTTCTACAGTTTTTGGATTTAAGTAAAATATTATGTAAACATAAAATAATCAACTGCATTTAGAGCATTGTTTCCAGAACTCTATACTAACTTAAATCCTAACAATTTTAAAAAGAAAGATTAATTAATATAATTATGTATATTTGGTCAGAAAACTGTTTAAATAAATTTTATTACACAGAAGAAAAATCATATGAAATAAAAACAAATTATGAACAAAATATTTTGCAGCTGCAACACTGCTGGAATCTAGGGGGAAAAAAACTTTTACATTTTATCCTTTATAATTTTTTTTAATAAGATAATTAATATGTGTTATACAGATATAAATCATATGGCTGATCTTTTAATAGTTCTCATTAATGTTTCATTTTAATATAATGATGTAAAAATATGATAAACACAAATAAATGCTCTTTAAAAGTCAAAGTTGCATGTAATGACCCTAAAGGAATCAATCACACAATTTTGAGTATCATAAAACGATTATGTAAGAGATTATCCCAATGTAAACATTTTAACAGGATAACAGCAATTTTTGTTTTGTTTTAACTTCCTGAGAATTACAAATTAAAATGGGTAATACAACTTTCCACCATTTTTTATAGGAATCTATGAATTAAAAAATAGTCGAGGGATAGAAGTTTAATACCGTATTTACTTGAATCTAAGCTGCACCCCAAATTCTCAACAAGACTTTATGGGAAATGAAAAATAGTGTAAAAGTTTAGAACCTGTAATTGCCCCATCCAATGAGTTTTTTTAATTCAATTCTAAGCCGCACCTGATTTTTAGTAGCTTTAATATTGGAAATAAAGTGCAGCTTGGATTCAAGTAAATACGGTCGTTGAGATCCTGCCCCTTCACAATGTAGTTTAATTATTGCAGATAAGTAAATATATGTGTAGATATTTCACAGATTGATGGCAAAAAAAGATAATATAGGACTCCATTTTTTTACCTCTTTTCAATACATCTATCTTCAAAGTAACTTGCAACCACACAATTACTTTAAATTATAATACATCATAACTCTAATGGTTAAACATGTATTATAACTGTTAACTTTTTTTACTTATCACTACTAGAGTGAAACTTGGAAGGTGATTTGTTGGGGATGAAATGTGAGGGGCCATTTTTGTAAAAATCAGAGTTGCTTTTAGTTTGATAAGCACATATTAAAAATATACTAGAGCAAAAAGAAATAAAATGATGACAGATTGATTCAATAAATTTGAACCATGATTTGATGAACACAAGAATTGCATTTGAATTATATATCTTACTTTCCTAAATTCCACATTACAAATATTTTGCAGAATCGCGATTTGCACCTACACAATGTTAAAGCAATAAACTTAGTTTTTACATTTTAATGCCACACTCCTTCATGTGAGCACTCATTCATACGTAAAAAAAAATCAATGAAAAACCAATAAATCTATTTCATAAAACACTGAATTAAAAAATTACAATACAATCATATAAACAATTTCAAAGACATTTAGAACATTTCTGTTTAGAAAAGAATCTGAATCAGAGTTGAATGAAATCTTACTTTGGATAAGGATTAGGGACATTAAACCTTTTACACAATAAAGAAGCAGGATGCCACTCAAAAGACTTTCGATTATGTAATCCCACTAATTTCCTTTTCTCTTCCACTTTTTTGACGTTTTCTTTCTGCAATAAAAGCAAAAATAACATATAATTATCATTAGAACTGAATTAATTAAAAAATCAAATTTGTTTTTAAATTAATAAAATGATCTTTTTTTGTTGCAGACCGTGAAAGAGTGAGTAAATATTAACGTTGCACTACCCAGCTACGCAAGGGTTCTTGGGGACAGAAATCGTACTTTTGAACCATGGTCAAGTGATGAGGACAATACCTAAGCTGGCACCTCCCTCTCCTAACTTCCACACCACACCAATGGGAAGACATTTGAGTTTTGACAGTCCCTGGCCAAATTATTAGACGCACTATAAGATTTTATGAAAAATGTTAATCATCGGGTGATACTATACAGGTTTTTTTGTATTCATCAGATACAATGTGTTTTTTGGTTGTCTATTTAATAATCTATTATTATCACAAATAAAACTTCATCATTAAAGAAAAAATATGTATTTATTGGCTCTTGAAAGAAAACAGGAACAATTATAATTAAATATTAATATTTTGTTGAGCCACCTTTAGCCGCTATGAGAGCTAAAATTCTGCGCAGCATGCTATCAATACAAGACTGTACTGTCTCCTGCATTTGAGGATGATGATTGCACACGTGAATTATTCTTTCTAAGAGCTGCGTTTTATTTGTAATCACATCTTTAGCCACTTCTCTTTTCATTAACTCCCAAATGTTTTCGATTGGGTTCATGTCAGGGCTATTATGCGGCCAATCCAACAAAGGGATATTTTGTTCTGCCAAAAAAGCTTTGATAGACCAAGCTGTATGTCAGGGAGCTCCATCTTGTATAAAAATGTACGGTTTTCCATTTAGAAACCATTCTTCCAGCTGAGCAGAATAAAGCGATTTTGCAAGACATCTTGTACTGGTCTTGCTGCATCATACCTTTAACCACATCCAGTACCCTTGCCACTGATGACTGACCAAATCATTATTTTTGTAGGGTATTTCCCAGTCCGAACAACACAGTCAGAATGAAACTTTTCTAGATCACAACGACGCACAAACTGAGTTTTGCTCTGCAAAATTTCAAATGTTCTTTCATCACTGAAGCAGACGTGTCAAAAATAAAAATAAATAATAAATAAACATTTTTGCTGTTCCTTCTGTAATAGAAAATGGTTAAACACTTTGTTTGTGAATTAATTATAACAACATACCGATCTCCAGAAGTACACCTCTTTATCACGTCAGTGTTTGGCCCAATTCAGACGCTTTGCTTTTGTTGCAGGGGTTAACTTGGACTTCCTGGTGGGGCGGCAGGTCTTAAAATTTAAATCTTTTAATTTTCTTCGAACAGTGCGTTCAGAAGCATTCACATTAACATCTTGGAGTTGCGATTTTATCACTTTTGTGGTAGCAAATCTGTTTTCAAGGCAAATTTTCTTAAAAGATCTTTCTGACCTTGGGGGGGAAAATAGGCTTCTGCCGCATTTTTTCTTTCTTTTTGGGCTCAATTCTTCCCGACTCAATTTTCTTCTTTATGCGTCGTACACTAGCTTCAGAAACTTTCAGCTTTCGTGATATTTTACGGTTTGAAAACAATTTTGCATTCACAAAGGAATTTACTTCTGCTTTCTTACATAGTGAAAAATCGCCTTTTTTACCCATGCTGAAAGTGTACAAACTGATCATTTAAATGCCGCACACGAAATAAACAAATAACGGCATAAAATAAAACTGCTAAATTAACAAACAAAGCACATTAACCCACAGAAACACGTCCGCAACTGAAGCATGCGTGAACGCGACTCAAGCAGGTTTTTGACTTGTTTACGTTCGTGTGACAATTTATTAAATTTGTGTTGCCATGTGTGAAAAATAAATACAAATACAAAATATATCATAAATTTACTCATTTAAAATCCATTGGATATATGTTTAAATACGAAAATATTGCATATAAACTTATATAAATCAATGAATTATTAAAAAACAGGAGTGCGTCTAATAATTTGGCCAGGGACTGTATAGTGGCCTCCTCCGCACAGCAGGTCTTCAGTGGTACAGGCTTGAACTCATGACAGGCTCCTCTACAGCCATCAGTCGCTTACCTTGCACACTAGGCTACCACAGCCACTTTGTTACAGACAGAATGATAGCAAAACAAATATTACATAAAAAAGCTTTTTTCCTTTAATGCTTGTATTTTAGAATTTTTTGGTTGATGTTATAATACAGTAGAAAATGACTTAAATAACCAATTATAATGGCATTAAAGTATTATTCTATTTTATGATGCTTATTTAGTATTATTTTGCATGTGAGTTTAGTAATATTATACCTATTTTATTAATTTTAGAAATGTAACTACAACAACCTGATTAAAAGGAAAGGATACATCAGTTATTATATACAAATTTTAAAAAATACAAACGTTCAAATTATATATCAAATGAAGGGAAAAACAAAAATAATTGGATCAAGTCTTATGGTTAACTAGCTGTATGGCCCGGCGTTGCACAGGCTTTCTCTACTTTTATAAATTTTCCCTTCCCTTCACAAAATCAGCACTTCCAATATTCTTTTTTGAAATTACCTTGTTTCCCCCTCCCTTCGCTGAGCCCGGCGTTGCTTGAGCTTTTATCGAAAGTATAACTTCAAAATCCCTGTTTCAAAATTTTTTTGCTTCTTTTCTTTGTCAGTCAAGTTTATTTCCCCCTGGTGTTGTAAGAACATTTTTGAATGCATAACATATTTTCATGGAAATTCCCCTTGCCCTCTCGCTATCAGCCCTTCTTGGTGTATGTGTGATTTCTATATTAACATCATTACAAAATTCTCGTGGTAATTTCCCACAATTAATTATTACTGCCTTTTTAAAATTTTGGCTACCGCTGAAGACCCATCGTTAAGATGAGCGATGCACATTGAATCTATCGAGAGCTTAAATGTTCTAGCGTTGGTGTGGTATGGTGTTTAGGAGAGATGGGTGTCAGCTCAAGTCTCCTCCTTGCCACTTGACCATGGTTCAAAATTTTGAAGTCCATCGTCAAAAGCTCTTGAATAGGTGAATAGTGTGACTTTAATATTCACTTACTCACTTTGCCATTTTTTAGCACCCGGACGAAAATGTACCTTTTTAAAAAATAGTTGTATGTTGAAAAAAGACAAAAAAGTAAAAAATTTTGTAGTTACAAAATTCCACAACTATTAAATGTTGAATGAAAATTGTGAGTATTTTTTGAAATGTTCGATACATGGGAAAAAAGTTTCATGCAATTATTTTTATAAATGAAGAAGTTATTAAAAATTTGAATTTGAAAAGAAGTTATCTACACTATTAAAATTCGAAGGTAAATAAACGTATCTATGCGACTAGGTGTACCTTCTCACGAACCGCACAATGCAGAAACTCCCCGAAGATACCAAAAGATCGGAAATGATCCGAGGAATCCATTTTGGCCATTTATATTCCAATATTGCAATCAGTTAGAAAGATAATAATTAAAAACCTTAAAATGCATAATTATTGCCATTTTTTCCCGCCAGGTGGCGAAGTTCCAATTTTTCAACCATTTTTCTTTTATCCCAGACGCTTTTAACACATGATCTAAATTTTAATGAGACTCTGACAAAGAATAATTACAGAATCGGAAAGATCATTTACTTCGCCACGATAACGTATAATTTATTTTACAAAATAATGATATTTTCTATTTTTTCTAATATGAGTCAAAATCGATACGTTTTTATGAAAAAGATTTCTAAATCATTCCAAATACATTTTCTTTCGCGTTAATGAAATGATATTCTACATTAAAAAAGTTCATGCTTTTCTCTTTTAGAATCAGTCATTTAAAAAAAAAATGTCAAAAACTTCTTTTTATTTTTAACGATTTTTCAAAAAATATTAAAAATTTGAAACTTAATAATTTCTTTATTTATAAAAATAATCTCACGAAACTTTTTTTCCTTGTGTAGAACGATATTATCCGTAATCTGTACAAAGATTACTTTTGTTACATTTTTTGTTTAAAAATTACTGTTGTTTGCAATCCATATATGAAGTTTAAAGGTATTAACTTAAAAATAAAGCCCCCCAATTTTTTTTTAAACTTTAACAAATAACGCAATGCGAAATTGAATATCTTTTCCTTTTATTTTAAAGGTCTTTTACTTCTTTTTTTTCCGAAGATTTTGTGGATCGGTCGGTTAGAGCGCTGTATTAGTAACTTTTGTACCCAAGTTCAAAACAACATCACGCTTAGTTTTTATGATTTTTTAAAGAAATACTCAAAATTTTATTTGCGCATTTAATAACTTCACCAGCAATTTTGTAATTGGAAAGATAATTTATATCGTCACGATACAGTATTTTTTTTACAAAACAACAATACTTTACATATTTTAAGATTTTTTTAAAAAATGAAGTAACATTGATGCATTCACCGTATTTTCCTGTATATAATCCGCAAAGCCTTTTTTTCGAGAAAAATAAACAAACATTGTATAATCCACTGCAGTTTTTACGGCGAATAATCCAAAATATAAACTGCCGATAATGAGTGTCATATAAGATAAATACAATAATTAAAAATAGAAGTAAGAAATTGTACAAAAAAAATTTATTTTGAAACGTCTTTTTAAATATGTATGATAATATTTTATATGATAATCTCAATAAAACAAAAAAAATTCTTTGCTACTGCCATCTATGTTTTGAGTAGTTAAACAAAACATCCCCCGCAGAAAAATTTTTAATTTAGCAAGTTAACAGCAAAAAAATTAAGATCGAGACTGCTATCCCATTGTCTCTTTCTTTTAAAATTTATTTATTTCTTCCTCTAATTCTGGCCAGTGAGGTTTTCCATGATGATCGTTCTTTAACGTTGATCACATTTTTCGAAGTTGGTCTTGTTTTTTCTCCACAAATGAATATTCAATTCATCAACATTAAAAAACATTACAGCTTCACGATTTCCAACTTTGATAGCCTTCTCTATTACTTTTAACTTGAAGTTTGCAGTGTAACTTAATGCTTTCACTTCAACATGATGAAAACTTTCAAAGGACATCATAGCTCTAGTCAAGAGAAAATTGGAAATGGCGCCAGTGACTGATAACTGTTTTTTTCTTCTGAGGAATCGTATTCGTTTTTGAATGTAATTTCACAAAAGCTAGTTATGGCTGAAATACGTCATCTGAGTCATGAAAGCGCCATCTATTATTTATTTCATAAAACATAAACAGCATTTCTTTAAAAACTTTCTGGTTAGCTTTTCTGATGGAGAATGTTTGTTCTCAGATAATCCGTGGTGGCGTATAATACGCACAACAAAATTTGAAACTTTTTAAACACATAATCCGTGGATTATATACAGGAAAATACGGTATATGAAAATGATTTTTAAAAAATTCATACTTTGATCTTTTAGAGTTAGTGATTTAAAAAATAAAATGCCGAAAACTTTTTTTTATGAATTTTTAAAAAATACTCAAATTTTAAATTTTTAATAACTACTTATCAAATTCAAAGTTTTTATAACTTCTTCATTTATAAAAATAATTGTATGAAACTTTCTTTCCGTGTATTGAACATTTAAAAAAATGCTCACAACTTTAATTCAACATTTAATACAGTTGCGAAATTTTGTAATTATAAAAATTTCTACTTTTTTCAACATACAACTATTTTTAAAAAGGTACATTTTCATTTCTGGGGCCTAAAAAGTTGTCAAGTGAGTGAGTGAATATTAAAGTCCCACTGTTCACTTACTCGAGAGCTCTGATAGTGAGAGGGGGAGAGAAATTTCCATGACAATATTTTATGCATTTAAAAATGTTCGTGCAACATGGGGGGAATACACCTGTCTGACAAATAAAAGAAGCGAAAAAATTTCAAAAACAGGGAATTTTAAGTTATGCACTCCGTAAAAGCCCGAGCAATGCCGGGTTAAGCGCAGGAAGGGGGTGGAAGTCATTTTGAAAAAGAGTATTAGAAGTGATGATTTTGTGAAGGAAAGGGAAAATTTATAAAAGTAGAGAAAGCCTATGCAACTAGTTAAATATTTAAAATTTGAGTATTTTTTAAAAATTTGTAAATACAAGTTTTCGGCATTTCATTTTTTAAATCACTAACTCTAAAAGATCAAAGTGAGAGTTTTTTAAATAACATTTTCATTTAAACCCAATGATATTGATTCATTTTAGAAAAAATCATAAGCAAAATATCGTTGTTTTGTAAAAAAAAAACATACCATATTGTGGCAAAATAAATTATCTTCCTAATTAAATAATTGCTGGCAAAGTTATTGAATGCGCAAATAAAATTTTGAGTATTTTTTAAAATATCATAAAAATTAAGTGATGATATATATTGCTTTGAACCCAGGTAAAATCGGTAGAAATCAAGCGCTATGCCAAATGGGCCACGTACTTCGCTGTGGAAGAGTGAAAAGACCTTTAAAACAAAAGGAAGAGATATTCAATTGTGAACATTTTTTGAAAACGTGTAAAAAAAAGTTTTTGGTACTTAATTTTTTAAATCACTGATTTTAATAGAGCAAAGTATGAATTTTTATTCATCATAATCACACAAAATCAATACATAATGATTGAAAAATTTTGATTAATGATTTACACAAAACAGTACTGCTTTATTTTAAAAAATATTAATTTAAATATACATTTAAATGTATTGCAAATAAACTTGTTTAAACTAGTGATAACGGAGTAAAAGCGATTACATTTTCACAAATATTAGAGAAATTTTTGTTTTATAAAAAGATGTTTAAAATGAATTTTTTGAATTAAGACATGTACAGAAAAAGAAACAAAAATAAATTTTTCACTCGCCAAATTCAGTGATTTTCATTATTTATAGGCATCTTCTTTTCTAGAGTAATCTTTCATGAAACATGAAGTGCACGGGGAAAAGATAGTCATTTGGCGCCAAACCCTTGGCTATTTTATCGTTTTTGACACTTTATTTTTTAAATGACTGATTCTAAAAGAGAAAAGCATGAACTTTTTTAGTGTAGAATGTCATTTTATTAACGCAAAAGAATATGCAAACGGAACAATTTAGAAATCCTTTTCATAAAAACATCGATTTTGACTCATTTTAGAAAAAATCGTAAAAAATAGAAAATATCATTATTTTGTCAAAAAAAATTATACCATATTGTGGCAAAAAAATGATCTTTCTGATTCTGTAATTATTTTTTTTTGGTCTGAGTTTTATGGTAAGAATTAGATCGGTTTTTTAAAATTGTGGGGAAAGTTGGAACTTCACTCAGTTGAAATGGTAATGAAGCTTAGCGGTATAAAAAGCCAACAGGGGTAAATTAATTATGTGTTTTAAGGCTTTTAATTAATATCTCTTAAACTAATTGCAATATCGGAATATTAATGGTAAAAATGGATTCCTCGGATCATTCCCAATCTTTTGGTACCTTCGGCGAGTTTCCGCGTCATGCGTATCTAAAGAAAAGCGACAGAGATAGATAGATATGTTTGTTTACCTAAGAATTTAATAGTGTAGATCATAAAAAGTACTTAACCTTTAATGATTGACCATTTACTACCTTTAACTCCATTAGCATTTAAAATTCAGTTTACATAATTTGTCTATTTTTATAATAAAAAAAAATTACAGTGTTTATTAAAAAAACTCCTAGAATTACAATTTATTAGAGTATTTTAATTGAAAAAAACCTTTAGATGAAATAAAATAGGTTTTATAAAAATATAACTACAAATTTGAAATCCAATATCTTAAATTATTAATATTTTATAATTATTTCAAATCATAGGAAAAAAATTTTCTACACTATCAAGAACGGATTTTTAAAACACCTACTTACAAAAATTTTTAATTCAGCAAGCAGTTATTAGGGTTTATTAGGTAGTTATTCAATTAGAAATGTAATTCAAAGAAGACACTTTAATAACAATTTGTGATGAAGTAACAAAAAATTTATCTCAAGCATATTTATAAACACGCTTTGTAATTTTTTAAATGTATTTTTAATCATTATATTACATTTTTAATTTATTCTTTAAAAACAGTGCATTAAAAAGAGAATATAATAAATACTAAAAAACATGTTCTTAAAACTATAATTACTTGTTAAATTTTTTTTTTTTTTTTTGCTCAGTTAATAATTTAATAAAAATCATACCCTAGCTTTTGCTAATGCATCCATAACTTCATGCTCTATATCGAGATGTGATCGAGACTCAAACTTGGCATTTAATACTGCAGATAAAGGTTTGTAAATAAAAGCTGCTCTAGCAAATTCCTCAAGCTCCTGTTGCTTTTCCCATTCAGTCATAGAAGAGGGCTGCACCAGTTGCTCTGTATCTACAAAGTAAATTTATTTTACAATCTACATTTTAAAAGTACTAAAATACATCTTGAAATAAACATAATTATGATTTAATGATTTACTTGCTTTTCAAAAATAAATACTTAGACCAGTATTAAGGCATATGTACTCTTTTAACATGACCACTATACCCTTTAAGATAATTCAAATACTAAAAAAAAAAGCACAAGATAGTTTTTTTAGAGTATTTCTTCACAGTATATATTTCTGTGAAGAAATACTCTAAAAATACTATATATTTGTGCACATCTTCAAAAATATTGTGTGTGTGTTATATTTTTGAAGATGTGCACAAATTAATGAAAATCTATGAAACCTTTCATATTTTTTTAAATCAGCAACAAAGGAAAAAAAAACTTGCTTGCTGCTAGACTGGAAGCAGTTACCTCACTCAACTTTTGTGTAGGTGAAAATTTCAGTTCTTCACTAAATTCAAATGACATATATTTTTTCTACTCATACAAATAAGGTGAACAATAGTTGTAAAAGACATGAGGCTGTTTTAAAACCAGTTCCTGATCTCTATTCCAATACTCTGCTTATAGTTTTAGACCTTATACTTCCACAAAATCCTACCAGTTTAGAAACTTAATTTATAGCATGTGGATTTCTGCATTTTCTATAGTTCTATCAGAATTCTATATTTTCTATAGTTTCTATATTCTTCTATCAGAATACCATATTTTTGAAGAAATTCATTTTCTTTTCATTAAATCACAAGCTTCACAGTGCCAACACAATTTGTTCAAATAAAAAATGCATTTGAGTTAAAGAAATACTGATGAATGAAATGACAGTTAAATCTAAACTGTATAAATACATATCAGTGACATGCACACACAATGAGCTGACTATTATTATTTTCACAGAGACCATGTTGATGTGGCAAAATATTGAAAATATTACATTTAGAAAAAAACTTCACAGAAATAAAAATTAAATGAACTTCACAATGACATGGAATCAGGTACTGTTTAGAGAGCCTTATAAAACTTTATAACAAATAAAAAATATGAAGGATAATTTTATATATGAATTTTAAAAGATATATTTAAAGGTTTGAAGATTAATGATGAAAAAACTTGAACAGAGATGAACAAATTAAAATTTTGTGAAAAAAAATTAAAACAGGATATTTTATATAGCCTATTTTGTACAAAAAACCCCCACCCTTTTATTATTAAAGTTTTTTTTTAAATAAACCATAATTGGTTTTTGAATTAAAAGAGAACAATAACTTAAAATAATTCTAATTACCTCCCAGATCTTTTAGTTTCAAGTATTCTTCATATCTTTTTTGTTTAACTTCATCACCAGGAAAAGGGCAAAAAGAATGTTTACTGCTAGGCGAGTTTTTGTGCAGATTTTCATCAAGTGGTTTTACAACAGATGTTTTCTTTTCAGCTGTATTTGAAACCACTACAAGAAAAAATATTATACAATTCATCACAATAACTAAATTATAAAAAATACATTTTTAACTTAAAACAATTTATAAGTTTTTTTTAAATAGACATAATTTAAAATTTTTTACTTAACTTTGAATAATATTCTTTGTTATATCTTAAATTCTACATTGTAATAAAAAAGTAAGTATGTAATCAAAACTTAAAATAAAATTGGATAATTTCTCACATGATTCATTAAATACAGTATTTGGGTAAAAATCAGGCATATGTAAGCAAGCAAAAATAACATATAGTAATTCAGAGTCCAGTTTTAAAAAGGAAAAATCAACTAGCTTAATTTATTTACAAATAATTCTTTAAAAAGAACTTACCAGCTGATGGAAGTGATTGAAATTTTTGCTCCCCAAGAAGAGTGGAGCGATCTCCAGCAGACATACTATGGCGAGATTTAAATTGTGGTTCAGAATTTGTAATAACTCTAGTTTTAGATGACTGTAAAGGTTTATAATGTGGAGGTAATTCAGGGGGAGGGTAATACTTTTTAACAGATGCTGGATTAGATGCCAAGCAAAATCCATCTAATATAGAATTTGATGAACCATGATGTTGCCTATTCTCTATAAAAAAAGATACAAGAATTTAAATGAAAATGAAATCACTATATTAACAAGCAATTCTTTTTTTACTGATATTCGAGTTTTTATCATATGTACAAGACTAACTCTACAACATATTAATTTTTAACATTTATAAGAATAATTTTCATAATAAATTCTCATTTAAAAATATTTTTAAATATTTAATGTAATAAATACACACTAATAATAAATATTTAGTAATATATAAAACTCCTTACTTTCCCAACTTCCACACAAGCCATAAAATAACTTTATGGTGCAATTTCATTCAATGTACAGCAGTCCCCATTTTTTCCTTCTTGATTAGAGAAATTAGGGTTCAAACCAACAATTTTGCTTAAAAATCAACCGTCAAAAAGCTAGTGATCTTAATCATCAAATGATCAAAAAGCTTTGAGCTACCAATGTCCTAAAAATATTTCAGGTAAGTAATTTTTGACTATAAAAAGTATCAAATAAAAAGTTTACTTGTTTCTTTTGATGTTTGAGAAGATCCTTTAGGATCCAGATCAGAAAAATCATATTGAGACATGTCATCTTTGCTATATATATCTTCATCATCATCTTCAAATGCACCAACACCAAATGCCTATATATATATATATATAACATATTATAATCAATTTAGATTTCAAGTTTGGGAGATGTAGTTTTAACACAAAATTATTATAAGGACTCAAAATTTTTTTCAAAAAAGGATTAATCTAAAACTATTTTTTTATAAAATATGTCAGTATATATAAAATATATGTTATAATTTAGCTTTTAATCATAGATTCATGACTTTCATACAAACTACATTATTAACACCTGATTCATACAACAAGGATATTAAAATATAAATAAAATATGATTTTTTTTAAAAAACACATTGAAAAACTAATTATGATATTCAACGAGCTAATTAAAATGAATAAAAATGTAAATGTAATGTTAAATAAAATATGCAATGTATGTATTTTTTAGATTTCAACACAAAAGCACATACCTTTAACAAATAATATACATACCAAAAATTCTTACAATTTGTTAGAATATTGCTCACCTGTCCAGATATTGCTAGTTTCTTCTTGTCTTTTTTGAGCCATGATTTAGTAGTGGTTAAAGTGTCATTGTGAGCACTCAAAACAGATTCTTTCGATAATCCAGAATATCCTATACCAAACACATTGTCCTTTGGCTTGTAAATTTGTGCCTCTGTATCTTCTGGTGCAAATGTATAAGACTGAGCAAATGGATCATCTTCCTTAGGAATAATAACAATGAGTTTTAAGTATCATTTATCATTTGCATTATTAAAAAAAAAATTTTGTTCAATGAATTTTTTTTCCTGCAACAACTGATTTAGATGATACTAAGTCATAGTAAAACCTCATTATACGGATATCCTTCAAATCAAACCAATGGTACTCACTTATTTAGTTTATTCACTCTATTAAAAAAAGTAAAATTTCATTTTACTGTGTATTCAATTTTATTATTCAGAATAATCAAATCATGCATTATTAATCATATATTTTCTTTGGTTGTTATAGAAACAGTGAAAAAGTTCACTATAATTCAGCATCTATTTAGAAAACATAATCTGCATTGTATTTGAAGATATAAAAAAAATCAAAATAAAGGTTCAGTTAAACAATTTATTTATTTAAAAAACTCCATTTATTTAATCTGTTTTATTAACAGATATTAGTATAAAAACTTCAGAGACTCAAGCTATTCATTCAGTTCATATTTCTACTTTTTAATTGTTGATATTAAGTAGAAAAAAAAACATGAACATTTATAATTTCTTAAGTAAAATAAAATATTTGCAGTAAAACACGTTTTACTTTTGATATATTAATAATTGTTTAAAAACTGATAAGCTCCATATGAATGAAAATAAGATATTGAAAGAGTTAAAAGAAAAATCACACATAACAATTTAAACACAAATAATTTCAAATACCATTCTAAATGAACACAAAAAATAAAAGTATTTGCTGATAATAAAAATATTTATAATTACTTCAGATTCAATGGTGTCTGGCAGAGCACATCCATAAACTTTTACGGTAGTAACTGGTTTTTTTATCCTAGGTCCAATTCCTTGGCCTAATTTCCAACCAAGTTTTTTCAAAATCTTGATTCCAATAGATTCCCTATTCATTAAAAAATGATGTATTATATTGCCATTTATTACAATATTACAAATGCACATTTATTACAGCAGTAATACACAAGTATGAGAATTATGGAATTTTGAAAAAGAAGCTCGTATATTCTACATTTGTTAAAAACAAAAATTTTTTTATACTGTATTCTTTTTCAAATGAGAATTTAGCAGATTTTATACTTTCTACAGACACTTTCCATTTTCTAAAGGAAAAATTTTTTCAAACTGCATTTCTAATCAATCATGTATATAACAAAATGTCAATTAAAAAGAATAAAAGTTCTGTATTCACACAGCAAAAAATATTAACTACTTTTAGGTTTAATGGGGAAGGAGTGAGGCAAATATTCTATAACAATCAAACACAAATACACATGGTAGAATTTAAAAGCTCTCAGAAATAGTAAATTACAATTTTTTGAAAATATCCTCATTATTTTAACTTTATTTCTATCAAAATACTGTCCTCCTACATATACACTCTTCTACTATTCTTATAAATATTCAAAACCCTCCTGGAAACCAATTTTGGAATTGTGTTTTGTTGCATTTTTCATCAATTATTTCAAATCAACAAAACAATATCTCTTCAATCTTACTTTCAGCCACAAAAAAAAGGGTAAAAATATGAAAAGGGTCTTCTATAATCATAACTAGCAAGGAAACATTTTCACAATACCCTAACATAATACTATAGACATTTCCCTGCTTTTCAATTTATTTTCATCTGAATAAAGCTCTTTGTTGGCATTTTTTCTTTGAAGCATATATTCATTGTGAATCCTGCCTATGTAAACACCTCTCACTTCTCTTTCTCCAGACTCAAAAGGCCATCTTCAGTGCTAATGCGATTTATATACTGCAGTTTTTTCATTGGATCATTTCCTTGTGATTTTTCCAGCACCTCAAGGGTCTCAAGTAATGATTTCTTCAGTAAAATTCATAACTAGATGTTGGAATACCACTTTGAGGATGACACTTCAAAATCCATCAAATGCAAACATTTCTTTGACAGAAACAACATGTAGTTTTTCTTGACAGAAATGGGAATAGTTACTAGGTAACTCAACACAGATAGCAACCCGAGAAAGAAATCTCCCTGCCAGCATATATTTGCTTAACTCTAGGTAACCATTCCTGGAACTTGACTTCAACACATAAGCACAGTTAAAAAAAGCTATACTTACTGCACTGGCTTTACAATGTCTTTTAAGGGAGCTTCACCAGGAATAACACTGTCCACTTCAGAAAATTTCCTCTTATTGGTACTAGTGGAACTTAACGAATCTTGAAATTTAGAGGTGGTGTGAATTCTTCTAGTTGCTATACCAAATTCTCCAAAATCCTATAAATGTTCAAAAAAATATATAAAATTTTACATTTTATGTATAAACTTGTTTTAATTTTAAAATCAATTTTTGTTTTTTAAGTATTTTAAGTTGATATATATATTCAAGATCAAGTAAAATTCATATAAAATCAATAAGGTAATTTATATTACCATCTAATTATGATGTATATCTTTTATCAAAATATAAATTTGGAAGAGAACCACACGCACACAAAATATTTTTTGTACCATCTTTTATAACACGATTTTGAAATAACATAGTCCAAGAAAAGTTATCCCTCTTTTTTTTACATGATGCATTTACTCTTGTACAATTTAGTATCACTGATTGTTATGTGATCACTGATCAGTTTAGCAAAGTTATTTTTTATGGGTATAGAAATCCTTAGGAACAACCTCAAAATTGATCAATTTAGTATAGTGGTTTGTCAAGGAGATTTGTTCTGCTGTGTACCAAGAATTTTATAATGAACTTTCAAAACCAAAATAAGATTTTTTAATCAAAAAAAGTAAATGTTAATTTGGAAAGCAAGCAATCTACTCTAAACATCATTACCTGGTTAAAATCTTCGTTGGATTCATGTACAGTCAATGTGGAGAACTGTCTTGTGAGTCTAGCAATTTAGATTCACCTTACAATAAATAAATAGTTTATTTTCAATAAGTAGCAATGAATTACTAATTAATATTATTTCTAGCATCTTTAAAGTTTTTGTTCTTTCGTGAGGCAATATGAGAATATGTTTCTAATTTTATTTTAGTTACTAATTTAAAAAAGTGCTAATTTAATATTTTTGCTTAATGTATAAATGCAAAACTACATATAGTTGAGTTTTTCTCTCTTTTTTACAAATTTTTTTTAATTAAATAAAGATCTTCATTTTATATATTTTAGATGGGTTTTTGAATAATGTAAAACACACATTCCCTCTTTATTATAGAAATTATAATTTTTAGAAAAGGTTTCTTCTAACACAATTTTTCACAAAGATAGTGTGTATTATGATCAATTCTATTGTCTAAAAAAGTTAAATGTATATAATTCATAACAATTTTTAAAAAGAGTTAAGTTCTTTTGTCAAACATAAACAATTTAATATAGAATTTTGCAAATGGGTTTACTATTTACTAAAACAACTATATTTTTTTTCATTTAACTATATATGATATATCTTTCATAAAATCAAATGATCAAATTATATTTCATTTAATTCAAAAACAACAATTATCAAAAATATCTTTCAGAAAATGAGATAAAGTTCTTTCACTAGAATTTATTTTTACTATTCAGCAGAAAGCATGCATAAAAGGGCATTACTTAAATGGTTTTGCTGTATAAATATTTGAAAAAATACTTCACACAATTTCATTTGGCTGATAGAATTTTGGAAAATACCAAGTACAAACAGTTCATAACAAATTTCAAAGAAGATTCTGATTTTACTTAAACACATCACTTGGAATAAAAAAGATATAAGAGACATAATATCTAAAATAAAACCTTTTCTCTTCATATAAAGTTATAGTTAATGGTTTTATAGGATAAACAAAAACAAAGATATTATCCCAAAGTATTACATGAAAGACGCAAAGAAAGTTTTCCCCAAATAAACATAACTACCTCCAAACTAAAAAAAAATTACTCATCTATTTTTGCTCAACAAGATTGAGAAATCCACACAAACTAGAAATCAATAAGAGGAAATACATTATAATTCATTTGCAGCTGATAAATGATTAAGTGGAAAATTATTAGTTCTTAAGTCAATGAATGATTAACATCAAACATATTACATACTTACTAAATAAAGAATAGTTATAAAGTTTTTCTATAATATAGGGAATCTACATATTACTTTATTCATGTTTCATTATTACACAAATAATATCAAAAGCCCTCTAGCATAAAATATTACTATTTTTATCTGTCTTTTTGTTATTTGATTTGTGATTAATCTTTGATTATAAGAAATGACAAAATGAAAGAATATTTTGGTACATATTACAACAAGATTGATCATTACTTTTAAAGAAACATCCACAATTGCATACTGGTTGGTTGATTATTTATTAAAGTCCCACTTTGAAGTAACATTACAACATAAGCCTATTGATGATGGATCTCATAATTTTGAGCCATAGTCAAATGATAAAGATGACACCTGACTTGGCATCCCACTCTCCAAACTTCTACATCATACCACTGAAGATTATGAGTCTTGACTAATTGCATATAGAAAAAATGAATTTATATAAAAGGAAATATTTAAAAAGAAAATACTTCTTCATCCATAAAATCTTCAGGATTCTGAGATTTATAGGCCTTTTCTTTTTTATCTCGGGAAGAAATAAATGTTGATGGAGCCCATCCTACAGAAGTAAAATAAATGTCAGAATTTAAAAAAAAATCAGTTTTAACTATAAAACAGTTAAACATTAATATTTGAATAATATCACAAAAACTATTTCATTACATATGAAATAAATACCTTCTTTAGTTCCAACGGTGTTAAAATAACCAGCTGAAAACCCTCCAGTAAAGGCACCATGGAATCGCTGTCTACCTCTCTCATCTCTAACTTCCAATTCCCTAGCGGCTTTTTTACGAAGAACACTCTCTATAACAAAATACATGCAATTCAGAATTCATAATAAGACATCACATTAAAGAAAGCAAAACTTTAAATGCAGCAAAGATATAAGAAATTTGATACAAAAACAGAAGGAACTATTAAACAACATCATACGAAACCATTATTTTTTTTCCTATATAACATTATTTAATAAAACTTCTACTATTCTAATAGAATATTCACAATCAAATGGTAACTAACTCATTAAAGTATTGTTGAAATTATTTAAAGTATTCATGCATATGAAGTCCAGGTGCAGAGTGGTAGTGCATCACACTTACTCACCACAGGTGTGAGGCTCAACCCCCCGGCTGGGCAGCCTGGTCAACTCAGCCTTTAATCCCTTCAGTGGGTGGATAAATGAGTACCAAGCTTGCTTGGGAACTAAACACTGGGGGTTTCACGCCAGACTGACCACCTGTTCATGCACCTTAGAACCCAAGGTATCAAAAACTGAGCCTATCAGTAAGCCTTGTCCCTCATGGGCTGCTGCGCCACTGAGTTTAGTTTATTCATGCATATAAGAAAAAAAGTTCCTATTCAACAAAAAATATAATTTGTTCTTCATCATTACACTTTTCTTTTGTTAATACTGAAATTTATTTATATACATGAACTGAAATAAGATAAAAAAGGACAGTTGATGAAAAATATACAGGCCCCTCCAAATACCAAAGTACAATATATATAATCCAGATTGTGCTTCTTTAAAGTCCTTGATAACTTGAGCAAAATTAGTTCTTATGAAAAGTATATCACATGAGTATTGAAAACTTGAAATTTTCCATCCACCATAATATCTTTAAAATAAAATAAAATTACAAGAAAAGCATGAATTTCCTTAAAAATAACCTTTTAAAATTTTGTGATTTTCAAATATTGCTTTATCAGCCTCAAACTTTTAGTTTTAAAATTGTCCATATGTCAAGTATATAGAGCATAATTGCCTAATTCTTTAAGATGGAAAGCTATTGGATTAATGAAAATAGGTACATCACAAGCTGATAGTGATATATGATAGCACTTAATGTCTCTTTTGATGTGGTGCATTAGCTTTGAAATTGGTTCAAATTTGAAAAACCAATTTCAAAAAGGTTTGTCTCAGGTCACTCCTATGTTTTAACAATTATTGACAGTCATTTTTGAACTCTTTATACATAAAAAAAACATTACTGTACCACAATTCATTGCAGCAATTGCACAATACACTTGAAAAAGAATTTCAACTGCAACAATTTGAAGACCTCTTCATAATAAAGGCTTGAATGCAAGGATATTCATCTTATTTTCACAAAAGAATCAATTAAATTGAGTTAGAACATGTTGTCTGGAGTGGGATGAATGACAATCTATTCTTTTACATTTTCATTCCTGGAATAATTTTAGAGGGTGATTCTTGTCATATTCTGATCTAGGAAGAGTAAGGCGCTACCCATCATGGACCCCACATTGTTGAAAGATATTCTTACAGTGAAGGCGGAATCGTGGCGGGGGCCTAAATTGCTTTGGAAGATCACACAAACTTGAGCAGTTTAATGATCAAGGATACTGAATTGAAATCTTTCATCAACAAGAGTAAAATTCTATGCTATTGGTGATAACTTTATTTTAATAGATGAAAATGTTCAGCTATACATCAAGCTATGCTTGTACACAGAAGCCTTGTTGATCAAAACATTTGGTAAATGGAATGGCTGTCTCGTTCACTTGAGTTAAATCTGATAAAGTACCTTTAAGGCAGTTGAACAATCCTGGTAGAGCAGTTAAAATACTAAATCCTTGCTAAATAAGTTGCAACAGACATTGTAATGTGTATGAACCTCCATACTGGTTCATGTATTTGACAACAGTGGTGTAACATGAACCCCCGCATCACGGGGGGCAGGGTTCTAAAGGGGCCCAAAGCCTGACTGACACAAGTGCCTACCCTTTGTAAAATTCAACGTGGGGGCCCCAAACCTGACTTTGCAGGGGGCCCAAATGTTCTCCGTTACGCCACTGTTTGACAGTATATTTTTATAAATGGAAAATGTTGATACTGATCAGATATTAGGGCTAAGAAAAAACACATTCTTTATTAAAAACGGCAAATTTTTGTAAAGATTTAAAAATTATTTAACTTAAAATTTTAACCAAAAATCGACTTTTAAAAAATTATTAATAAATAAATGACTAATTATGATTGTTAAATCTAAATAACTTGAAATTATAAAATATAAAGACTATAAAACTTAATTTTTTAAAAATTTAGTTATAATGATTCAAAAATTATCTCCTTAAATCTCTTCTCCTTTAACTTTTGAAGGCCTGTATATGTAGTTATTTTTTTACTTAGAAAATATTTACAAATATATATCTGTAAAGAAAATTTTTTGATTTTTTTTAAAAATCACACATATATTACACAATACTATTTAAAATCATATTATTTTTAGTCTGCTTTTTGGTTATTATCTTCCTCTATCTGCTTCCAAATAAATGTTATTTTATGAATGTTGAAAATAAACAAATTCCTCTTCAACAGGTATTCATAAACTAGCTGGATAAAAAAACCTATCCCATTAACATAAGAACAGCCTTCAGAGTTGTAATAAATTATAGTAGTCAGAAGAAAACTAAATTTCAAAACAAAAAGAGAGAAGTGGGGAAGGGGAGATCATGTTTGCTAAAAGTCATATTGCAGAGCCTCAAGATTTTTGAAACAATGTAATATTCATTGATGAAAGCAAATTCAGGGTTTTAGGAAATGATAATCAATCCTTAGTAATATTATAAATGCAAAAGTTTGTGTGGATGTTTGTTATTCTTACATGGAAAAACTGAGAATGGATTTTAATGAAACTTCACAATAATATAGCTTATACATCAGAATAACACATAGGCAATAATTTATAAAGATATTGAGTGAAGTTTCTAAAATATAATGATAATTGTAAAGAAAGTAGAAAAAAAATCTATCTGCAAAAAAGCCTGCGACAGCATATATCTATCTTTATTGTGTGAAGCAAAACTTTCCCTGATTGTTTTGTCTACGCCATGCCTCAGTGCCTGCTCGCTTTTAATTTGTGCCTTTGGTCAGTGTAATCCCTATTTTTTTTATTTCATAATAAAACTAGATTTTGAAGGGAGAGGTGGTGGGCAAGATTTTAACATAAAATAAATACAACAGAAAGCAATATTAACGTATTACAATTCCAGATATAAATTATTTACACAATTTTAAGCATTCATTACACAAAATTTGTAACAATGTGTTACTTTCTGAGCAGAGATCAGCTTAGGAAGGTGTTTTCAAAAATCGACTGACAAGAGAGTCACAGGGAGTTATAAATAAATAAAAATCCCTTTTATCAGCTATTAGATCTACAGACTTAAAATTTAACAAGTATGTTTTTTTATGTTCAACTGAGATATGCAAAAAGCTTTTTTTGTTTAATTTGCAATTAACATATAATTAACTCATTAAAAACTTCTTTATCCTTCAATCTGTATTGTTTAATTTTTCAATTTATCCGTGCGAAGAACGGGTATACAAACTAGTGTTATATATGTTAGAATGGGGCATCACTTAGAATTATTTCCCCTAAACACCATTCCCACAGTCAAGTATAGTGGTGATCTGGTTTTTGTATGTCTGCAAGAGAAGTGAAATCATAGATAAAATGAAATACTGGGCAATAACGAAAAAAGATAGCCTAGATAGAATTGCATTTCATGTTTTCCAAGACCCGCAACTAAAATTGTTAGGTTATGATTGTGTACAGTTGTAAAAGGTAACTCCATAACCCTCCCTTCCTTCTTATTTTAATTTCCTGATCTAAACTTGATTGAAAAACCATAGTTTCAGTTCAAAAACTCTATTAAAAATCAAAATACTAGAAGCAACCCCCCAAGAACAATATTGCAAAGGAAAAAAAATATTTAAAAGAAATGCTTTTTAATTTAATGCAACACCACTTAAAGCTATTTTGAATGCTAAAGACTTGGCAACAAAAACATTAATTTACAATGTTTTTAAATTTTTAAGGACGTGTACCAGACATATACAAAATTTTATGACTTAGAAATCTGTAACTTCAGCATAAAAATTATGGAAATAAAACTATTGTAACAAAACTATTATAGTTTTCTCACTTTTGTTTAATGCCAACAACATTTCTTCATGTACATTTTATCAATTCAACAAATTTACACTTAAATATATAATTTAAAGGTATTATTTTATGCTTTAAAGAGAGAGAGAATGAGTAATGTATATCCAACTCAATTATCTACATTTTCTAAAGAAAAATCTCATTTAACTTTATGACAAATTGAACTGGGACTTTTTCAAGAATACCATCAAAGCACTGAAGAATATTAAAGTACTTAAGTTTAAAGTTCATACAAAAAATGATTCCAGTACATAGAAAATGTATTGACACAACAAAAATAAAAAAAACATACTCCCAACACACATCAAAACAAATACATCTTTAGAATTATTTCGGATCAATTAATTCTAAATCATCTGCAGGAGAAAAGTGATTTAGACAATGAATGATTAAGCAATTCTTGAAAAAAATCATAAATTATACAATGCATTTGTAATTAAATTTTCATTACAGTTTCATTCTACAACTGTTTGCAGATGGTATAATAAATTCAATGCGCCGGCGCTCATACAATCAAGTGAACGAATTTAAAGGTAGTTAAATGGCTTTTAAATGGTCTTCACCTTCTTCAATTTCTGGAAGTGGTGTTCCATATAATATGTAATCATCATCATCCTCATCCATTTTTCTTACAGCTAAGTTTAGAAATTACACTTATAATTTCGGTTATTATTTTCACTTAATACTTCGATTTAATCCTACACGGGTTCAGTTTGAATGCCTGATGGGCACAAATTATTTTGTTTACAAAACATTTCTACAATGCGAAATGATATTTAGTTGTTGATCTCCTACTTTAAGCAAAATTTGTCCTGGATTACTCCCCAAGTGATTGAAAATTAAGAATAAAAAAAGTAATATAAATAAAAAAATGTTTAAGTCAATTCCTACTTGAGACAACCACGAAATTTTTTATTTTAGTTACTTTTTATTAAATAGTAACAATTAATATAAATATGTATATTCATATGACAGAATCACAATATTAAGTTGCAAAATAGAAGGCGAATTTCTATTCTATATATGGTGTTGGATAGTGGCGCACAGAATATTAGAGCCCCCTGCAACGTCAGGTTTTGGGTCGCAAGCCGAAATACGTACTTGTGTTAGTCAGGCTTTGAGCATAGACCCCTGGAGCCACTGCAATGCGAGGGTGTACGTTACTCACTGGTATTGGATTATTATTTTTGTTTGTTACTATTTATTCATTCATAAATCACATTCTCAGAAGTTAGGGCATCCCAGGTAGGATTCGAACCCATGAACTTTGCATTAGATATCCAACGCGCTATGCATTGCGCTACAGGGACACAACGAACAATTTTCCTTTTTATATATGATGTTGGACTATTATTTTTGTTTATTACTATTTATTTATTAATTTAGTTTAACTAATGAATTAATATTTGAAAAAACTGTATTAACAACAAGTGTCATCCACTACAAGTTTAAAAAATGTATTTGAACTTGAATGGATGAAATAGAAAATATATATTTTATTAACGATTGAAAATTTGAACAAGATATATATATATATATATATATATATATATATATATATATATATACATATACAGGGTGTAACTACTCTGCGCTTTCTCTTGGTGAACGATTAATGAGAAGAGAGCATTTCTGGCCTAAATACATACCTTCCCAAACAAGACTTAAAACTCAACACACTTTCTTGTTTGAGTTCCAGAGATTTGCAAATGTTTTTGGGTGTTTCCGATAATAGACTTCCCCTCTTTAGACCTACTATCTTCCCGGGTCATTTGAGATATGCTTCTGCTAATCTAGATTTGGTACTACCTGTTCATAAGCATAATTCCTTTCTGGCTGAGTTAAGGTCTCCGGCTCTGGCTACGATTCATGAAATATATCCAGATCAAGATTGGTTATACGTATTTACTGATGGCTCTGCCACAGCTTCCTTTGGTAGGGCTGGAGCTGGTACTTTCTCCAACTCCTTTAATCTTAAAAAACCTCTTAGTGCCTGGTCAGACAATTTTGATGGTGAGATTTACACAATATTTATGGCTTTTAGAGCGATTAGTACTACACGTGGCCTAAATATTGTAATATTCATAGATTCTCAAGCCGCAATTAAGACCGCGTATCTGGCTACAATCTATTCCCATCAAAAGTTGAGTTCGAGTGCAAACAACTTATCAACTCATTTCTTTGCACCGGAAGAGAGGTCGTTCTCCAATGGATCCCATCTCATTGCGGCATTTATGGAAATGAACAAGCCGACACAAGCTGGCCAAAGAGACTTCGGCGCTGCATCCACCTAGCCTTCCAATGCCTCTTCGAAACGCCAAGCGACTTCTCAGGGACAAATTGCGACAGAAGAGAATTTCCACTATTATAGACCTGACTGTTGGCAAATCTTGGTCTTGTTTGCTTGATGGCCAAAGACGTGCTCAGCTTTCTGCCCTACCTAGGGTGGAGGGTGTGGCATGTTTCAGAATCATCACCAGACATGATTACCTGCAAGCCCATCTGTTTAAGATTGGCCTGGCTGATTCACCGCTCTGCCCTCTCTGTAAATCCGTGCCAATGACTAAGGAGCATATATCCGATTGCCCCGCTTTACTTTATGTTCTCTCGCAAGACAGCTCCTTTCTGCTCGAGCGACATCTGCTTTATATTGGACTGCAAGACGCCTTATGTCCAAGAGGACGTTGGCAGGCGTAAATTTTTTTTAATAAAAAGTGTGTAACTAAATTTTGCAGCAAAAAACTTTAAGGGGTGTTTGTACATATCAAGACAAACAGTAGTAAATAGGGAACTTAGGGTCCCAAACGTCTTCCGAAGGAGATCGGTGCCATTAAAGTTTAGGGTCCGAAATTTCAAATGATTATAAGAAAAGGAAAAATGGGTCGATTCGTTAGCGTACTTCGCCAAAATTATTCTTTTTGTCAGTATTTTCTTGAAAAATAAATTTTAAAGATAAAGCTAAAAAATGTCGATAGAGGGTGCTTCAGACTTTGGAGTAACGAATAACTATTTTTTACCGTTACTTTTTGTATCACATTAAATGCTTTCAAAAACTTAGACTTAAATTTTGAGCTTAAAATTTGAATCGTTGGGGGTGTTTAAGTAACGCAAACTCAACTGGGCACAGGAGGTGAAATTTGAACTCACCTCCTACCTTGACACAATTCAGTTATTCATGATCTTCGATACTCGGTAGTAGACTAGGCAGCAACTACTACCCACTAAACGCAAAATAAACGAGAGAGGGATGACAAAATTAAATAAAAAAAGTTATTCATAGCAGACATGAGCAATTTCTCCCCACAAAATACCCGATTATGCAAATCACCCGATTTGCATGCAAAGTGTAGTACACAAGGATTTAACTGTATGGTGATAACTGTATGTAAGGATGTGAAGTTCTACTGCAAAATGTTCCAGCCAACACAAAGGCTCGTATGTGGTTCCAACATGACGGAGCGCCTGCACATTTCAGCGCAGATGTGCGAAGTGCATTGGATACAGCATATCCAGGTTGATGGATTGGACGGGGTGGTCCGGTAAATTGGCCGGCAACCTCGCCTGTCCTCTCCTGCCTAGAAGTCTTCCTCTGGGGCCATATGAAGAGTCTTGTTTACGCAAGCCCCGTCGACTCTGACGAGGCCCTGGTTGCGAGGATTGTTATCGTAGCAAGCGATATCCGAGAGATGCCCGGGGTATTTGCTAATGTTTGACAGTCCCTCCGCCGGCGGTGTGAGGCCTTCATCTTTGCTGGTGGGCGCTCTTTCGGGCAGTTTTTGTGATTCTGCAAGAGAACCATGCGTGTACCATTTTCTACATGTCATGTTTCATTCAACCTTCATTCATATGCACTACGTGCGTACATCAAATTGCTTCTTTTTATTTTGAGCAAACAAGTTACTCATGTCTATTATGAATAATTTTTTGAATTTTGTCATCTCTCTCTTGTTTATTTTATGTGTAGGAGGTGGTAGTAGTTGCTGCCTGGTCTACGACACCAAGATCGGGAATAACTTACCTCTGTTCAGAGGGAAGAAAGTTTCAGATTTTTCACCTCCTGATCCCAGTTGAGTTTGTGCCACTTAACCAACCCAACGACTCAAATTTTGAGCTCAAAATTTAAGTTTAAGTTTAAGCTTTTGAAAGCATTTAATGTGATACAAAAATAACGGTAAAAAATAGTTATTCGTTACTCCAAAGTCTAAAGCTCCCTCTATCGACTTTTTTTTAGTTTTATCTTTAAAATTTATTTTTGTAGAAAATACTGACGAAAAGAATAATTTTAGCGAAATACACTAACGAATCGACCCATTTTTCCGTTTCTTGTAATCATTTGAAATTTCGGACCCTAAACTTTAATGGCACGTATCTCCTTCGGAAGGCGTTTGGGACCCTAAGTTTCTATTTACTATTGTTTATCTTGATGTGTACTATGACCCCTTAAAGTTTTGCCGCAGAGTTTAGTTACACCCTATATAGGGAGATTGTGGAATAATAGTAGGAATTTAATAAATAACTGTAGGTAAAATAATATTTGATTTAATTAGAAACCTTGTAATGAGCAATTCTTAATATTCTTATCAATGTAACCACTCCTTATAAGTTAAGAATTATGACTTTATTTGATCATATTTCTCAAAAGATTTAAAAATTTACCAAAAAAAATACATGTATATATATATATATATATATATATATATATATATCAAGAGTGTTTTTTTCCAGGTATAGAAGTTTAAGTTGGCATTACTTTCCAAGATGGCGACCGATATAACAGTTGTCAAGTGATTTATTCTCAGTTTGGTTTGGCAATTCATCAAAACGATCATCAAGCAAGGCGTAGATTCGTTGAATGGGCCCAAAACGAGATTGCCGTTGTTCCCGATTTTCATAAGCGAATTTTGTTTAGCGATGAAGCGCACTTCTGGTTGAATGGCTACGTCAACAAACAAAACTGCCGCATTTGGAGTGAAGCTAATCCACAAGTGTATGCCGAAACACCGTTACATCCAGAAAAACTGACTGTTTGGTGCGCTTTATGGGCTGGTGGAATCCTTCTTCAAAAACGATGAAGGCCACAACGTTACAGTCAATGGTGATCGGTATAGAGCCATCATTACTAACTTTTTCATTCCTGAATTGAACAATCATGATGTCCAGGAGCTGTGATTCCAACAAGACGGCGCAACATGTCACACAGCTCGTGCCACAATCGATTTATTGAAAGACACGTTGGGTGACCGCCTAATTTCACATTTTGGACCTGTGAATTGGCCTCCAAGATCTTGTGATTTAACACCGCTAGACTATTTTCTGTGGGGCTATGTAAAGTCATTGGTCTATGCGGATAAGCCACAAACGCTTGACCATTTGGAAGACAACATTCGCCGTGTTATTGCCGATATACAGCCACAAATGTTGGAAAGAGTCATCGAAAATTGGACGTCCAGATTGGACTACATCCGAGCCAGCCATGGCAGTCCTATGCCAGAAATCATATTTAAAATGTAATGCCACAAGATTATCTTTTGAATAAAAAATTTTTCATGTCCATCGAATAATACATCGTTGTTTTATTGCAATTTAAAGTTCTATACCTCTAAAAAAACACCCTTTATATATATATGTAGGATTTTCCCTTTGAAACATTTGTTAAAAGGTTGAGTCATATCCTTTTCAGAGGACCATAAATCTCAATTTGATATATAGCGCCATCTAGTGAGCTTTCGTAGCTCCGGCTTGAATAATTTTTCGGCAGAGGCCAACTAACTACTGCTTGATCAACACATCCCGTCTACCGCATTTCCGCGCCCAACGCGGCACCGCCAGTCCTAACGTCCAATAATGAGAAAGGTTCATTTCTCCGTCTTCTAAAGGTATTACTCAACTTTTAATTAACTTAATTCCTGCATTTCTTTCTATTTGTAATTATCTTTTTTTTGTAAATATTTTCCTTTAACTTTAAATAAATTCTCTCTTTTACTTAAAAGAAGTATTCGTGTTTTAATGACTTAGATTCATTTAATTCATCACTCACCCTTAAATACTTACCCCTAGACAAGCCACCTCGCCAATCTAAAATCCCGCCTTCTGAAGAGTCTGATTTTTATTCGAAGATTTATTCGGACTCCCACAGAAATAATTAGGGGATCGCCTGGGATTTGATTTCGAAAATCTTCTCTAAATAATAAGTTGATAACCTTCTAACTCTCTTCTTCTTTAAAAAAAAAAACAATTTTTGGCTGCAAGCCTAAAATAACAAACGGACTGAATCGAAAATGCGGATTGCCTCTCATAACACTAACATTTAGGTGCATAGAACGAAACGACTCCCGAAGTCATCAACCACGTTATTTTCTGCCGTGTACAACTACAAGAGTTTCACAAGTCCAGTGAACACATCCAGGAGCCTTTGAAGTTTGTTTTCAAGTAATTAATCACACGTCGTCAACTGTATCAGGTGTGTACTGTTTTTTATTTCGTTTTCCTTGCAACAGGAAAAAAAGGGAATCTTCAGAAAAGAATACGTGAGTCACTGTTAATTTGATTATGAAAAAAATTGTTGTAGTCGATTTCATGAAGTAATTTATATTTTTAAATATCACATGTGTGTTTTCTGAAATACTATTTTTCTATGTGCATAGAAATCATATCAATTAAAATTTTCTACAAGTATATCGTTTAAAATATTAAGAAAGTCGTACGTAATATTCAAGTTTTATATTTGTATCTCATTTAATAACGGATTAAATTGCATTTCATGTGTGTACGAAAAGTGCGTCATTGACCTTGAACTAAGAGATTAATGTTTCTTCCATTCCTAAACATTTCTATTTGGTTGCAATCGTAATTTCAATGACTCATATAGTGTAACATTTCTTTTTCCCGCAGCTGTTTAGTAATTAATTATTTTTACGAGTATTCGAGAAATATATTTTGAAAGAAATATGCTATGTTTTTAGAATTGATGAAAGATCATGTATAATCTTATTTTTAAATGATGCATAATATCATTCAATATATAAGTATTTTGAGTTCATTTTTGACAGAATTATTATGCTGAAACATGTGTTTATCCTTAAAATTTGCTGATGAGATCCTAAAAAGATTTTATTTTTATTAGTGTAATAAAAAATATATATGAGATTTTTCTTAATTGAATAACTTCTAATTGTTTGCTTTTTTCAGCAAAGAACTCTAAATGATTAACTTTTTCATATCACAATAAATTTAATCACAGTTTCTAAACAAGATTTATATTAGTTTATTTTTTCTTTCAAATTCTTTTTGCATTTGTTATAACAAAATGAGAACTGATATATCAAATGGTTAAAAAAAAAAAAAGGTTTTGTTTTTAGTTGAAATTAATGATTTGACTACTTTAAATTAAGCATTACGTATTTTAGCTCGCACTGTTGTCTTTATACGTTACTGGTTTAAAATATTTCTAAATGAATAGAATTTGAATATTTCAATGTATATTTAGTGTATTTTGATGCAATATCATTTTAACTTGAGAATTTTTGTAAATGCAAACGAGAATTGCCAATAGCAACATCATTGTTTTTGTTTGAACGCATAACAATTTTGTTTATTCCTTTGGTTACTATCTAAACTTAAATTTAAATTTTAAAATGGCGTATCTTGACGCGAAGATTTATTTGTCTTAGCCACGGAATTAAATTTAAAATTCGATACCATCGCCACACTCAAAGATCTAATTATTGGTAGTGAAGATTATGACGAAGAACTGACCAAAAACATACATTCAACGATTGTTGAGGATCGCAAAGCCAGAGAAGAAAATTTACGCATTGAAGAGCAAAAAGAAAAATTACGCATTGAAGAACGAGAAGAAAAATTACGCTTCGAACAATTGAGGTTAGATGAGCAAAAACGCAAAGATGAATTTGAGTTGGAAAAGTTAAGAATCCAAACACAATCCAAGTTAGGCGCTGATACATCCAAAGAAAGTGATACTAAATTTCTCGTCAAAGAAATTTCAAAGTTTATACATCGTTTTGATTTGAAAGAAGACATCAGTCTTTATCTAAAATTATTTGAACATCAAGCGCAGAGATTGAATATTGATCAAGAAAACTGGGTTTCTCATCTGTTAGGCTTGTTACCGACGGAAGTATCTCACATCATAGCGAGAGAGCCTGACGATAAAGCTAACTCTTACGAACACGTTAAAGATTTACTGCTGAAACGCTTTAAACTAACTCCAGAAAAGTTTCGACAACTATTTGTCACTCACCAAAAAGCACCTGAAAGAACATGGATTGATTTTTACCATGAGTTAAACACTTACTTCAACGGATGGATAGATGGATTGAAGATAGATACTTTCAACAAGTTATCAGATCTAATCATAACAGATCAACTCAAACGAAAAACTCCTTTTGAATTTAAAGAATATTATCTTGATGGATGGGCAAATATGAACTCCCCTGTTCAATCAGCAGAAAAACTAGAAGAATTCGAAGACTTTAAAAGGACTCTGAAACAAAAATCTAGCAGTCCATTTGTGAAGAAACAAGAATTCAGATTCACAGAAAAGAATCGCAGGTATGAAGCACCAGGAAAATTAGAGTATAACAGGAAACATGAGAAGTTTCCAGCGTCAACGAATTACAACAAACATTACGCAGCCCCTGTCACCAAGTACGAATCTGTTCAAAGATATCAAGACAGCGCGCAGAAAGGGTATTACAACAAAGACAGCGCGCAGAAAGGGTATTACAACAAAAATTACGAGAAACACTCAAATTCTTCTTCCCAGAGAATTTTGTAATTTTCTTCAGGATAATATCGAGGCATTGAAAGCATTAAATGTAAACGTTAGCAGCATAGATCAAGCACTCAATTCCTGTTTCTAATTTGTCAAAAATTCGTATATGGAAATTGTACATAAATTGAGTTGCCTCGAGAGAAATACTGACTTAAAAGCAACCTTCATCGTTGAAAGCCCTCCCACTCCTTTCTCATTGGATTTGAAGTTATTTGTATAAAAGAAAATTGTGGATCTAAATTCATATATTTTTTTTAATTCCGTTTTTACGGCATGAACACTGATCCTATGTCAAGCTTTAGAAAATCTGACAGAGTGAAACAAAAATCTATTAATCTTGTCTAATACGTGCTTTTTATTATCTGAATTACAAAATTAATGTATTCAATCGAATGTCATCCGTAAATTAGCAAGTAAATGATATTTCATTCAATCCCATTTACACAATCTATTGATTTTACTTTGCATTCCAGGGCACTCAAATTGCTTTTTTGGAATGAACAGATGAACGAATCGCAAGATCGGTAACGGAATCAAATTGACTTAGAGACAATGAATAATCGATTGAATTGCCCGAAAGACATTGTGGCGAATGTTCCGAGGAATTGGGGAAGAAGGGTTTACTAGAATCCCGTTCCCCTACGTTCCGGATAGACTCGTCTAAAAAGGACATGCGGAGGAGCGGGTTGGAGGATCCGGAAGAGACAGAGACGATATAAACGTGCTCTGGATGTAAGATTGTTTTTTAGAATGTTATGTAAATAAATTGTAAATATTTATATATCTAGCCTGGCTGTGAATTTCGTAACCAATACTTTACAGTCTATTTAATGGAGGCACCGCCGAGATAGAATAATTACTCAAATATAATTTTTCGCTAGATATATAATCGATGAATTAAGATTGAGTATGACAGAAAATTCACACCATCTTAGAGGAGATCAACGAGCCGTCCCGGCACGCAAGAAGTTCTGCTCATAGAAGAAGTATGTAGACCACCCTGGTCTTGAAACAAGTGCCACCCCGGCAAATGACATTTCCTGTCATAAGAAAGAGATAAGATCAACCCCTGGTCTTGGAAGCGCCGTAGTAGTACGTAGTGCGGATCAACGAAAATGTATTTCACAGGTACGATTTCCCTCTTCTATCTGGCCAAATTATTTAAATCACATCTTGTGTTTTTTTTAAAAATTTGTTTGTGTTTTGAAGTACTAAATTTAGGTGACTAAACTGTATTACATATCCTATGTATTGAGATTCAATTGTTCTCATGTTATTCTAATTGGTTCTCTATTTATAAGCATATAATTTAGGGAAGCTACTAATTGTCTAACGGTGATTAACGGTGATTATTAAGTCTGAGGTATCTAGACTGCGCCACTGGAGAATATATATATATATATATATATATTTTAAATTGCATGAGTCACATTCTGTGATAGCAGAGAAATTGTTTAGTTAAACATATATATTTCTTTTTTTTTGCGAATAGCATGATTATGTAATACTGTGCATTTTATTTTTTGCTTTTCCGGTGTGTTTTAGTTAAAATTACGCAAGTTACTTGGAGAAAGGTTTCATATAAAATCCATAAGCATTTCACAAAAAATAATTCTTTTTTTAAAAAAAATTAATATTAAATATTTATTTTCAACTATTTTGTATGAAGAATAGCAGGGTTTTTTTTTTTTAAAAAAAAAACTTGGCTTTTGATACTTTGCAATTTATTGTTTGTTTATGAAAATTAGTTTTTTTTTCTTTGAAAAAAATCTTAGTATAAAATTTGATAAAAGTATTTTTATATCTATAAATAGTGTGTATATGTGTGTTACAAATATTATTATGTTATCAAATACGTATTGGAGTTTTGCTGGTAATAATTAAGTATAGGCATACATTTGCTTAAAAATATTTTTAATGATTACCAATCTTGAATTTTACTATTTATTATTATTTTCTTAAGAAAAAGTGTATAAGTGATATTTCATTCTAATTGTGGGGTTCGAAATATTTTTTTTATTTGTAAGAACTTTTTGTTTAAAAATGGCTTACTTAGGAAAAGGTCGAAAATCAGACTTAAGTTATATTGCAGAACAATTAGGGGAAAGAGTAACTGATGATCTAAAAATTATAGACCTTAGAAACCTAATTGTAAATAGCACAAATTACGATGAAGAATTCGTTCGAGAAATGCTAAACGTGAGAATTGAAGAAAGATTAGAAGGTAACACCTCGCGCGTAAGCGAGAATGATCACATGAACGAGAGACACCATTCAAACACTTTTGAACTGCATAAACTTCTTCCTAGATTTAAGGCAAAGGAAGATGACATAAGCCTGTTTTTGGTTTTATTTGAAAGACAGGCCAAAATGAATAGGATTTCTAAAGAAAATTGGGTTCCGCGCAACTAATTAGTGTTCTGCCCCCTGATATTGTAAATATTATCGCGAGAGAGTCCGAAGAACTTGCATCAGATTACGATCATGTGAAAGCATTGCTTCTAAAAAAAGATTTAAATTAAGCCCGAAAAATTTCGTCAGCTTTTGTTAAACACCAGAAGAATCCAGAGACCACGTGGGACGATTTTTATTATGAACTTCAGACCTATTTTGAGGGGTGGATTGCCGGATTAGGTATTACTACTTTCGAACAGTTGAAAGACTTAATGATAACGGATCAATTAAAGAAAAAGGCTCCAATTGAATTTAAGGAACATCATTTGGACGAATGGAGTGGGATTATTTCTCCTGTTGATCTCGCTCGTAAAACAGAGGAATATGAAGATGTGAGGAAAACATTTCAGAAAAAAAGTTACATGGTCATATTCCAAGGACACGATGAAAAAGAAGTGGAATAACTCAACGATTATTTCGAGGGAAAATGTATCAATGAATAATCCTATGAATACCAGAGAACATAAAAACCGTAACAATCATCAAGATTTTGAAAAAAGAAGACGCCCCCAGTGTTTTGAATGCGGATCTTATGATCATTTTCGTCCACAATGTCCTAAATTGAAGAAATATGGCTCTGAAACCATAAATAGACTAAAAAGTAATTCCGAAAATGCTTCACTCGACCCATATACTATTAGAGGTAAGGTGAACGGATTTGAGATGCCTATCCTTAGAGATACAGGAGCCTCAATTGATATAATTTGTGAGAAATTTATTACACCAAGTATGTTTACAGGGGAGAATGTGTGGGTCCAACAGATTCTTGATGAACATATGACCTGTTTACCTCTCGCAGAGGTAGAAATTGATTGTGAGTGGGGACATGTCATCACCAAGGCAGCTGTGGTGCGAAAGCAATTGGATCAGGGAAGATATATTTTAGAAAATCGAACAATTGAGCTCCTTGAATCAGATTTAGAGCATAATAGTTTACCGAGACGGGAAATAGTAAATACGATTCAAACTCGCAGTCAGTGGAAAAAAAGAAGCTGAACAGAACAGAACAAGTGAAGCGGTTGAAAAGGAGGAAATGAAGTTAGAAGAAAATTTAACTGAAGATATTAAAAATCTGTTGCCTTTATTTACGGAAGAAAAGGACACAATGAGTTTAATCAATATTAATACTGATGAGTTCATAGAAGCCCAACAGAAAAGTGAAGAATTAGCTCCTTTGATTCAAAAGATAGAAAAGGGTATGAATAATGAAGCAAGCGATTATTCACTAACCAAAGGAAAACTTCTGATCAAAAGCAGAAAAGATAAGAATGGAGACATAAGACAACTACTGGTTATTCCTGAGAAATTCCGATCGTCAATTCTGAAAATGGGGCATGAAGGTACATCAGGCCATTTAGGTGTCACGAAGACGAAGAGTCGGATTGCAAGATATTTTTACTGGCCTCAGTGCTATAAAGAGATAGAGGAGTTTGTGAAAACATGTGATCTCTGTCAGAGGGCAGGTAAGGCAAATGATCAGAAAAAAGCACCAATGCAATTAGTTCCTGTAATAAGTGAAGTTTTTTCCAAATTAAACGTTGATGCAGTAGGACCCCTTCCCACTACACCTACAGGGAATAAATATTTGTTCTGTCATGTGTATGTCCTCGAAGTACCCTGATGCAGTGCCAATGCCTGATATAGCGTCCACTACAGTTGTGGAGGCTTTGTTCCAGATCTTCAGTAGAATGGGTTTTCCTAAAGAAATTTTCAAACGGACCAGGGAACTTCATTCACGAGTATTTTAACATCAGTATTTTTTGAAAACTTTGGAATAAACGTTGTTCGAAGTTCGGTTTATCATCCTCAGAGTAACCCCGTCGAAAGATTTCACAGAACTCTGAAAAGAATCTTAAGAGTGATATGTATTGAATCCT
Organism: Trichonephila clavipes; assembly: GCA_019973935.1. Lineage (NCBI taxonomy): Eukaryota > Metazoa > Arthropoda > Arachnida > Araneae > Nephilidae > Trichonephila > Trichonephila clavipes. The sequence continues at coordinate 950,711 of BMAU01002235.1, forward strand.
CTCCCGAATGGGAAAAACAGTTGCCAGCTGCACTTTTCGCTTTAAGAGCCATCACTCGTGAAAGCACAGGGCTTACTCCCGCGGAATTGGTCCATGGGAAAAATTTGAGAACACCTATAACTCTTTTGTATGAGTATTGGATGGGGACTACAGAAGAGGTGACCCTCGTTGTGGAATACGTTTTCCAACTCATAAATCGACTTAAAAGTTGTCAGGAATTAGCCATTGAAAAAATGGAAGAAACGAAGATTAAAAGAAAGGCATGGTATGATAAAAATGCTATTAAGCGTGGATTTTCAGAAGGAGATTTAGTGTTAGTGTTAAAGATGAATCGACCTAATAAACTATCTGTGCAGTGGAAAGGACCAGGAAAAATAGAGAAAAAAATTTCAGAGACCAATTATGTGGTGAGCTTTAACAAAAACACCGAGTCAAATCAAGTTTTTCATGTAAATATGTTGAAGCCGTACTACAAAAGAGCCGAATTTATAAATATGATTAACAGTAGAGCAAAGGAAGATTCGAACGAATTAGAAGAAAACTTTCCCTGTATCGATTCTAACCCGAATATTTTTGACTTCGATGAAATTACAAAACATAGTCAGTTAGGAAACCGATTGAATGTTCAACAAATAGAGAAACTTAAAGAAATCCTATGCCGTTATTCTAAAATATTTTCCAATGAACCACAGGAAAAACGCACTTGGTAGAGCATGACATTGAACTGATAAATGATGTACCTATTAGGACGAAACCATACAGAATGTTGGCACGGCAAACTGATTTATTGCAAGAAGAAATAAGGAAAATGTTGAAGTACCAAGTAATAGAAATAGGAGAGTCAGATTATGCTTCACCCATGATCTTAGTTGAGACGCATGGAAGAGATCCAAGGCCTTGCATCGATTATACAAAACTGAATGAAGTAATAAGAACTCAGTTTTATCCCTTACCAAATATAGAGCATAGAATTGAAACTGTCGCAGCTGCCAAATATATAACCTTACTTGACTTAACAAAAGGTTATTGGCAGATTCCCTTAACTCCAAAGGCTCAGAGGTTGGCAGCATTTACCACTAGTTTTGGAACTTATCGTCCATTACGTATGCCCTTCGGGTTAAAAAATGCGCCCTATTATTTCAGCAGATTGATGGCTGAACTACTTCAAGGGTGTGAGAAGTTTGCCCTACCATATCTAGACGATGTGGCTATTTTTTCAGAAAACTGGGACGATCATATAAACCACATAGATAAAGTACTAGAACGGATACGGGATGCTCGGTTAACAATCAAAACAGCAAAATGTAAATTCGCACAAGATAGCGTTAAATATCTTGGTCATGTCGTAGGGTTAGGAAAGAGGTCTCCAGCTCAATTGAAAGTTCAAACAATACTAGATTTTCCAGTTCCAAGGACTAAAACCCAGGTTAGAGCCTTTTTGGGAATTGCGGGATATTATCGACAGTACATCCCAATGTTCTCTAGTTTAGCAGCACCACTAACAGAACTGTTAAAAGGGAAATCGAAGATAGGATACATTAACTGGACTTCGGAATGTCAAGAATCCTTTGTACAATTGAAGGAAAAACTGTCGAGACTAACCCTGTTCTATATGCCCCAGATTTCAAAAGGCAATTTATTCTTCAAACCAACGCCTCTGACACGGGTATTGGAATAGTCCTGGCTCAGAGAAATGATAGAGGGGAAGAGCATCCCATCCTGTACCTTAGCAAGAAATTTTCTGACGCCGAGAGAAGGTTTACTGCTCAACTGAAAAAGAGTGTGCAGCTATCGTTTATGCAGTAAAAAAACTTAATTGTTACCTTGATGGACAGCAGAAATTTATCATTCAGACCGACCATAACCCATTAGTTTGGTTGAAAACTAATGCAGGAACAAATCCGCGCCTTATGCGTTGGTCACTTGCACTACAACCATTTAATTTTGAAGTTATTCATAAACCCGGGAGAAGTCATGCCAATGCAGATGCCTTAAGTAGGATTGATTAAATTTTTATATATATTCCCCAAGAGTGTATTTTATATATATTCTCCAAGAGTGTATTATTACTCCCACCTCTATAATGAACATAAATTCTTTATTTTAATTTTTTTTCTCAATTAAAATAATTCTGTAATTTGTATCTATCTAATAAGTTGTCATTTTCTCATTTATTTTGAATTTCTATATGTTAATTGTATTGTAGTATGTAGTTCTGGCCAGAAGGGAATCGTACGCTGTTAAAAAGGTATATAGTGTTACCTAGAACTTTTTTAAGTGATATCTCCTAAGTGATTTTAGTGGACCTTAAAAGAACAGAACTTTTCCTTCATCAGAAAAAGTTCTCTCTAGAGGAAGGAGGAGTTGTGGCGAATGTTCCGAGGAATTGGGGGAGAAGGGTTTACTAGAATCCCGTTCCCCTACGTTCCGGATAGACTCGTCTAAAAAGGACATGCGGAGGAGCGGGTTGGAGGGTCCGGAAGAGACAGAGACGATATAAACGTGCTCTGGATGTAAGATTGTTTTTTAGAATGTTATGTAAATAAATTGTAAATATTTATATATCTAGCCTGGCTGTGAATTTCGTAACCAATACTTTACAACATCCATAGTACTATTTTCTGAAGTTAAATGAAAAAAAAAAAAAAAACTATTAATAACATTATTGCTTCATTTAGAAATCTTAGGAAGTATCAAGACCATAGATATGGTATTCATTTGGATAAAAAGCAGGATATAGAGGATGTTTTAGAATTCAAACTAAAAGTTAGTAGAAAAGCAGAAGTTGGCAGTGCTTTCCAGCAGAAGATGAAATACTTTGATATTTTTTGAATTATATAGAAGAGTTTTTTCAAAAGTGACTAACCATTGTTCTCAATATCCCATAGGACTTTACTTAACCTTTTGTGTGTGTGTGGGAATTTAATTTAAAAACAACAGAAACATTTAGTGTAACTTAACAATTGTACAATTTTACTTATTTGTTACGATCTATAAAAATAATCATTATACTTATATAATTCACAGATGGCAGCAGCATATTTTTATATCGCTAAATATTTTGAAAGACTTTTTTTAGCAGTATATAATATTTGTGATTTAATTTTAGTCATTAAATAAAAAGAGATTTTTAGGGATTTGCGCAATTTTTTAATTATTACATTATAATGTAATATTGAGCATGTTTATAAATCAATAAATACTGTTATTGCTTGAATAACTGCAGGATTATCCAATATTTCTAAAAAAAAACATTTTCAGTAGAATGTTGTTATCGAGGTGTATTCGAAATTTATTTTATTTTTTTAAAAATTTTTATATTCTAGAGTTAATAGCTCCAGTTTAATCCATGACACGGAATATTTATAATAGTAGCTCAGATTCATATTATTATATTTTGCGATACATAATTTTCTTTCCAAAAGACAAAACGTTTGTACTTTTTGGCAAAAGGATTCAAAAGGGAAAACAAATCGAAGCACCAAGGGAGAAATCTTTTGAAATTAAACATGTTCAAAGCTCACACACAGTTAATGACATGATTAAAAATTCTAATCCTTAAGGCTCATCAATGGTTAACTGTTGCACATTGAATGCGCAAGATCAGTAATTGGCGAATCCTCTTGGTGGTAATACCTGTTTGTATACACTGATGTAAAAAGTGATAAATCTTTCAACACTTCTGCCAGGTCAGTTATTACTCCAGGTCTCAGACGGCTTGAAGTGTTCAAATATGGTGAACACCTCATGTTTCATACTTGATCAATTGGTAAAAAGGTCTAGTGATTTTACTGATCAAGTTAGAGTATCAACAGTATGGAAGCAGTCCAGAGATATGTGAATTGTGAGAAATTTGGTATTATTTGTAGAAAAAGGGCCCGAAGAATGACATGCCATAAAGGATCCACACGATCGGCGGCAAGATGTCAAAACATCGGTGAGCTGTTCAAGTCACATGCAGGCTCATTAGAGGTGGTCTATTACCATAAAAGATAGAATTCCACATTACACCAGGGGTAGTTGACTGTAACCCCTGCCCTCATGATGTCACAATGATTATCATGCTTTCTGAATTTCATAAATGAAATTGCTCGAATTTTAGAGTCACAACTTAGAAAAATAAAGAGTTTCCTTGTCCGTAAATTGTGAATATCATAACGTTGATCCAGATTTTTTTTCTTTTGCAAGAATATTTTTCTTGAGACAAGTTATTATATAATACAGACGTTTACATGGGTTTGCAATGAATTTTTCTTTTTCTGCTGCATAATGCTAACGTTGTTAAGTCAATATTGTCTCATTTGTATTAAAAAAATATATAATTACATTATCCCTTTTTAAGACCCTGCCCGCAAATTCGTGCTGGAACACTCCACGTTCAGGAAGTAGTAAACATATTTTCAATTCCTACTATTAGCTCACCTCTCTCTATATTTATTTATTTATCTTGGTGGAATTTTCAGTCGTTAATAAAATGCATTTTAAAGCGCTCAATTGAGCTGAAATTTTATATACATGATGATTTTGGATGACAATACAGTAATTTAATTATAATTAATAAAAATTAATTGATTAAAATTAATTATTCAAAGAATTACAAATACAGCCACGTTGGCATCCTTTTTGGCGACTTGTGTCAAAACATGAAAAAGTTTTTTCTCACGTGTTAAAGCGCTCGTTTTGAGCTGCAATTTTCTATACACTATTGTTTTGGGTAAAAATACGATAATTTAATTATAATGAATTAAAATTAATTGACTGAAACTAATTATTTAAAGAATTATAGATACAGTCACGTTGATTTCTTTTTTAGCGACTTGGGTCAAAACTTTTAAAAGATTTTTTTTTCTCACGTTTTAAAGCATTCAGTTCAATTGGAATTTTATATACACGATTGTTTTGGATAACAATGCGATACTTTAATGATAATTAATAAAAATTAACTACCACTTATAATGTTGTGATTCTGTCCTATGTATATACATATTTGTATTAATTGTAACTATTTAATAAAAAGTAGCTAAAATAAAATTTTTCTTTGATCTAAGTAGGAATTGACTTAAATATTTTTTTATATATTACTTGTTTCAAATTATTTTTTCCAGCGTCGTTGGGGCCAATATAGTGTTAATAACCAGAAGAATGAAATATTTAAGGATAAAAACATTTCACGTCTTAAAGGGATAAGTCTAACCCACACAAACCCGCACGATCGTGCGAGCTGCAGTGGCGTAACGTAACATCCCCCCGCATCGAAGGAGGGTCCAGGATTCTGGGGGCCCAAAGCCTGACTGACGGCAAGTACATATTTAACCAATTTATAAAATATTAAAGGCAAAACCTGACTTTGCAGGGTGGTCCTAATATTCTCCGTTACGCCATTGGCGAGCTGGGTCTTAAAGGGTTATGTAACACTGAAAATGTAAGATGCCCACAAAATTAGGTTATTATAGGTGCATATCAGCTAGTTTTTGAGTGATATTTATTTTATTACAAGCACGCGAGAGAACATTTATTCACAAACATATTTTGATCCAAATTTTGAGGGGTTTTTTTTGTCTGAGACAACCCCACTTCAATAAAATTGTGAAAAATGGTTATTTATTATCTTTCCAAAATTTCAAACATTTTTCAGTAAGTCCTCGCGTGCCACTGTTGCAACCCCACTGTGCCACGCGTGCCATGGGTTGGCCACCCCTGATTTAGAATATTAGATAAATTATGACTTAATAACTCATTTGGAAGAAAATACATACACAAAATTAAACGTATTTAATTGAATAAAACATAACACATACACAAAATTGCTTGACAAATCTTTTATTTAAAACATTAAAAATACAATATAACAATATTTACAACATGCAATACACAATTTTCAACACAAAGGCTTTAAAACGTTCCTTATTTAGAAGACAGATATTGATTAAAATTATCAAAAATCAATATTTTATTGACTGCTGTTAAGACATTGATAAGCATGAACTTTTTTATTCAAAGAAACAGGGATTTTCGTCCTAAATTTTGTTCATTGGCAATAAAAAACAACCATTGTTTGACATAAATGCAGTTTAACAAAATACTAAGCTATTCATTCTAAAAATAAATAATACTAAACTACAATGATTGTCCTTTAAGTCAAACACTCATTTTCGATGTTATTAGTATCAGCGGATCACCAACTATTACTTGCGGGTCACTGATGGAAACATTTGGATATTATATGTAATTTTTGTTTATTATTGTTTTCCATGATAATTAATCATTATTCATCTCTAAGTCAAGGATGAACCGTAATTTTTTCTAATGATTGGCGACCACTGATGCACAAAATGCTGCTTAATGTTCCATGAATTAGCTGAAGAAATCTAATTTCAACTACGTGAAATATTATAAGTAGACCATAAATGTACATTTATTACAAATAGTTCCGATACATTAATTGTTTTACATAGTTCATCATAATTGTACTCCAGATATATTTCCAATAAATCCACATGCACAGTCTTCATAGTAAGTATAGAGCGTTATATGTAAAATTGATGGTAAATCTTCCTCTGTTAACATTACATCACTGATGAATACAGTTCTGTGAAGATGTTTGAAATTAGTAGACTAGGCACAACAAAATGCAGAAATTAAGGTCTATGACATAGGATGATCTTCCATTCTCACCTGAGGAAATGTGTCGTTATGTAATAAGAAAGAAAGACGCTGTTCGATTGCGACTTCAATGTGAAAGCTCCGTTACAATCTAGTAACTTCGTAGGGATATACCAAATACGTCGTCATCCAACCTTTACCTTTAATGAAGATTTTTCCACGACATCTTATGTCATATTTACTGCTTTCCTGTAAGATTTCTGCTACTCGTTCCGTCACCTGAAAAGAATTAGTTTAAAATAGGAGCTAAAATTGTACACAAAAACCTAACATATACAGTAATATAAAAAGCGACAGATATTAATAAAGAATTATGAATCGAAAAAAAATCGATATACGAATTAAAAACAGCAAGCTAACAGTATCATAGGAATATGTGTGATTCAGGAAAAACTTCTACAACTGCAGAATAATAATAATGCGTTGGCCCCTTTTTGGCCCTAATACAAGCTGCTGTACGACAGAGGATTGACTCATAGAGGTGGCAGATGTCCTCTTGCAGAATTGCTTCCCATCAGTTAGTTACGCGCGATTCAGAAACAGTCGGAGATGCATGTTCATCAGAGCACAAAAGTGCTCTATCGGGGAAATATCTGATATTAGCTCCGACCCGAGAAGAATTAGAAAAGCACGGAGACAAGCAACAGAAAAGCATGGCATCTGGGATTTGGCATTATTAAGAGGAAATGTAAGCCCGGGGCTCTATGACGAAAGGGAAACGCTATGGAGCATAAAATATCACGAATGTAATACCGTGCTGTAAAGATGTCACCGACGATAACTAAAAGGGTCAGACTATTAAATGAAATCGTAGTCCGTATCAAAACTCCTGGTTCTTGGGTTGTATGGGTGGAACACAATCTGGTTTGTATTCCACCTAGCGGCGTGTCTACAAGGATGGGGGTTGGAGGTTCAATCCCCTCTCTCCAAAGGTCAACAAATTTTTAATTTTTATCATAGGGAATATCCATGGATCTTTCGTCTATGTGTTTTTTGGAATATATATCTCTGCCCTATATAAAACAGTTTATGTACTCCCCTGATCTCACAACTGTCCTGGACATATCCACTGGTCATCAGAGATGAACTAAATAGGACTAATCGCAGAAAATAATTCAACCTCCAGTCCTTGAGGATCTTGGTTGAATACAACAAACGCGCCTGATAGAGTGCAACAGTAAAGGGTTGCAGTCCCTCATTTGCTGAGTCTCCTATCGATGGCCACTGGTGTTTCGGTTACACGAGGAATCGTTGATAAGGGCGCATGAAAGATTGTGAGTGCCGATCAGACAATCGCTCTGTCCTTTCCTTCTTTTGTCCCTCTCAGTCAACGGTTACCTTTTTGATGCTTTGTATGAGAGTATGTATCACCCATTCCTGTCAACATTGTTCGAATGGTAGCATCGCTCCGACCCAGATGTCGAGCGATCTTGCGATTTGACTGATCTGTTTTTTTGCAAGTCTTTTCTTAAATGGTTACATCTGCTAATGATGTTCGTGAATCCTTTTTCAAGACATTGGTATAGTTCATTAAATTGAAAAAACCACATTCGCATAGAAATTATGCCTTGATGTTGGAATATATTCCTTTTTTAAATATCATCCGGATACTTCGTTACAATGCGCTTGAGCTCCAACTAATCAGACTTTGACGGCAAGAGTTAATTATTTGCATATTTTATCATAAGATAAATGCGTACGCGATTTCGTTTCATTAGGTTAACTCCTTAGTGCATTATTTGTTATGCTATAGCGTGTATATCTGAGCGTTAATGATAATCCTTTTGTCTCAAAAATAAATACATGAATAAGAATAAGAGTAAGTATTTTTAGGGGCCTTTCAGAAATTCAAATTTGTGAGTATTAGGACAAAAAGTGACCTTATTCGATAACAGCTTTGGTCTTTTTTTAGTTTTATCGAAAAGCAATAAAAAAATTTAAGCATTTATTTTATTAAGTTTATGATAGTTGTATCAGTGAAGCCAACGTTTTTTATATTACCTGAATAACTCCCGCAACTCCTGTACTGTCCATCCTACTTGCAATGTTGACAGTATCGCCCCAAATGTCGTATTGAGGTTTGGAAGATCCAACAACTCCTGCCAGCACAGGTCCTACTGCAATACCTAAAAGAACAATGAATAGTAGTTTTTTTTTTACTCGGAGAAGTGTCTAGTTAATTTGTAATGCTTACAATAAATGTCAAACATTTTGCGGTCTAATTGAAGAAATCGTCTAATTGCATCCTATATTTCATGTCATTTAATGGCGCTGTGGGTAGCCTAGTGGTAGTATAGACCGGAAGGCCTGGGTTCGATGCCACCAAATACCCTTCGAGTACACCCGTCGTTAAATCAGTGGGTCCGAAAGTCTTTGGGGCGGTCGCAGCAGAAACCACGGGTGCAGGGGGCTGGAGAATATTTCCCTTTCCTCCAATTCCCCATGCATGCCTAAATAGTGGAGATAGGTGGTGTCGCCATCCATCATGTAGAAGTACACAATCTGTCTCAGGCTCTGACAACTTACATCCCTTCCCTTCGGGAAGGACGCGACAACAGTTACGACTGAGTTAAATTTCATTTTAACTCATATTTTCAGACAAAAATTTCCAATATCAATCCTTTTTTTAATGGGCTGCATATTAGCAACGAGCTTTATAGATACGGCAACTCACGATATGCGAGAGCCAATTCAGTGGTAGCACTACTAGTGGCGGCTCTCGCTACCCAATTTGGACGCTTGAATTAATTCAAGCTATCGTCGGATGCTGAATATTGCCGTGATTTAATTTTGCCGACAATACCAGACCTAAATTGATACTCAAGGGAGCTTTTACATGCCACATAATCATATGATATGCGTGCCTACGATTTTCTCATCCAGAAAATCTATCGACTCTAGTAGGGGTTGAACCCGAAACCTTAGGCTTACGAAGCGGGCACGTTACCTCTCAGCCACCACAGCCGACCCAATATCAATATCAGTTCGTGTGATTATAACGCATAAAGCCACTTTTAATATCGAGTGTCTTCAATGATTAGAAATATTTTATAAAAGCACTATTTTTGATCGAACATGTTACGTAAAAAAATCCTCATAGCTTTGTAATATTAAACAAAAATTTGAAGTATAATTTCTTCCTGAAAAATGGAATAGTTTCAATAAAAGTGAGTAGTATAACAAGAAACGCTAATCTCTACAGAATAGGGAAATCAGAGGGAGTGCCGTGGGTAACCTAGTGGTTAGAGCATTAGACTCCAAACCGGAAGGCCTGGGTTTGATGCCCCCAAATACCCTCCAAGTACACACGGAGTACGTGCTCGTTAAATCAATGGGTCCGAAGTCTCGTGGGCTGAATCACGAGTGCAGGGGGCTGAAGAATATTTCCCTCCCCTTCAGTTCCATGCCTAAATTGCGCAGGTGGAGATCGGTGGTGTCGCCATCTATCGTCCCTTCGAGAATTTCACCGAGCTAATTCGTACTGTCACCTGTATGGCCAAAGACAGGCGTGCATCTAGTCCTTTGCCACGATGAATTTCGTGGGCCTCGATCTGATTATATCAGACAGGTGGCATTAGAAAAATCAACAAGAGGATGGTTATATTAATGTCAGGGCATTTTTTCTGTACAGAAAGTTAAATTTTTCGTATTTAATGCAATTTTATTTGCCTGTGAAAGCTATTAAAGGTATTGATAAAGATTAAACATAGCTTCGTGCTTAAAAACGGCCAGAATTATTTTTATTGTTAGAGTATACTTACCAATTCTTAAATGGAATTGATGCCAGTTTTTTCGGTTCATCTCTTGCAAAGCATCCATAATAGTCAGCGCAAACTTTGTCATGACCAGCACGTTTTGAGTGCCGTCTTCTTCTGGACCGAAACTCTATAACGAAAAAAGAAATATATTTTTTAGTACCAAACGTAATGATGTGATTTGTGTTCGATTTCACGTTGGCTTGTAATTAATGGGAGAATAAAAACAAACAAACATAAAGAATAATAGATAACTAAAATTAAGGTTGACAAACTTTGAAAACAATTTCCGTAAAATCCGGCGTATAACGCGCTCTTTGAACACAAAAAGTGGCCGCGGTAGCCGAGTGGTCAAGGTATCGGATCGTGGCTGACCTCGTCACGAGTTCGAGCCCAGTACCACTAAAGACACGCCTTGAAAAAGAGCGATGCACGTTAAATTTGTTGAGAGCTCAAACGTCCTCCCGCTGGTGTGGTAGTTAGGAGAGGGGGGTAACAGCTCAGGTGTCGTCCACGTACCTTGACCATGGTTCAAAATTACATGGTCCATCGCCAAAAGCCCTCGTGTAGCTAATCAGTGTGACGTTAATATTCACTTGAACACAAAAAATATGCTTGAAATTTTTGGGTGCGCGTTATACGCCGGATTTTACGGTGCACTAAAATTGATTTTAATAACTTATTTTGAGAGAGTTTTCACAATAAAATTTTAAAAAATGAGAGTAAAAAATATTTATACTTTTATACACACACAAGATATTGTAAATGTTTGGGAGTTCTTTTGGGATGTGTGTACGTAAAATTAGAGCATCAGCATTACGTAAACTACAAATCATGTTCATTTGTAATCTTATTTTTAAAAAAAAAAATGATTTGATTACTATATTTTTTGAAACATATTTTTTATTTTATATAATAAAATATCACGTATTATCAAAAGCATTCGATTACAGATACTTTTATTTCTTTACGCCCTTGTTTTACTTGAGAATTTCAATAGCGACGCAGTTTTGATCTACATACATTGCCAGTGGCGTACACCATGGTGGAGTTTGAGGATCAAAGCCCTCCCATAGAACAAGGGATTTTTAATTTTTGATATAACGACCACCAATAGCCCTTAAGTTGTTTTTGAGTGCGACATTAATATAACTCTCTCATTCTCCGAAAAAAATGGGAATTTAAAATTATATATGCTAACACAGTCGACAGTGGAACGACTGTATTATTATGTCATGTCCGTCGTCCGTGATTAAGCCTAGGCCTAGACCTACCATCTTACACTATCATTCCTTATTTTGAAGAAAGGCAGCAGTCGGTTTGAGCCTAGGTTTGCAAGATAGTGAGTTATACGCACATTTATTTTTCACAGGTTACCGTTTGTACTAGCATTTGACGATGTATGCTATGTACTAGGAAGGCAACCTGAGGCGTGCCAAACCAATCTATAAACATGATTCAGCGTGCCACACATAGTAGGGCATTTTTGAAATAATTCAATTCCCACAATAATGCATGCAGAATCAGAGAATAGAAGACAATAATATGGATTTACAATTTTATTATCAATTAATTTTTCATCATTTAAAGATATCTCTTAACGTAAAAATGAACAGCATAAAATAAAATTATTTCTTCGACAAAATTTTTTTTACATATAAAGAGTGTTTTTTTCCAGGTATAGAAGTTTAAGTTGGCATTACTTTCCAAGATGGCGACCGATTTAACAGCTGTCAAGTGATTTATTCTCAGTTTGATTTGGCAATTCATCAAAACGATCATCAAGCAAGGCGTAGATTCGTCGAATGGGCCCAAAACGAGATTGCCGTTGCTCCCGATTTACATAAGCGAATTTTGTTTAGCGATGAAGCGCACTTCTGGTTGAATGGCTACGTCAACAAACAAAACTGCCGCATTTGGAGTGAAGCTAATCCACAAGTGTATGCCGAAACACCGTTACATCCAGAAAAACTGACTGTTTGGTGCGCTTTATGGGCTGGTGGAATCCTTCTTCAAAAACGATGAAGTCAATGGTGATCGGTATAGAGCCATGATTACTAACTTTTTCATTCCTGAATTGAACAATCATGATGTCCAGGAGCTGTGGTTCCAACAAGACGGCGCAACATGTCACACAGCTCGTGCCACAATCGATTTATTGAAAGACACGTTGGGTGACCGCCTAATTTCACATTTTGGACCTGTGAATTGGCCTCCAAGATCTTGTGATTTAACACCGCTAGACTATTTTCTGTGGGGCTATGTAAAGTCATTGGTCTATGCGGATAAGCCACAAACGCTTGACCATTTGGAAGACAACATTCGCCGTGTTATTGCCGATATACGGCCACAAATGTTGGAAAAAGTCATCGAAAATTGGACGTCCAGATTGGACTACATCCGAGCCAGCCGTGGCAGTCCTATGCCAGAAATTATATTTAAAATGTAATGCTATAAGATTATCTTTCAAATAAAAAAAAATCATGTCATTCGAATAATACATCGTTGTTTTATTGCAATTTAAAGTTCTATACCTCTAAAAAACACCCTTTATTATGCTTTTTTAAACATATTTATTAAAATAAGAAAAGACAACATACAATATAAGTATTTCGCTTCCTTAGAGTTAAGGCTGGTTTCGGCAAAAGTACGAGAGCATGAACTAAACGCGAAGCATGTTTTCAGACAGAAAAATACCTCAGATTTCATGGAAATTTGGAACATTATAACATACATCTGTTAACAATAGTGTTTCTAAAAATTTCAAAATATTCAATAAATACCCTCTTTCTCTTATGAATACGTGCAGGGATAGCTCATTTAACATTACGGTATAGGGGGAAAAAACGCGAAACACATTTCATACCAGAAAAAATGGGTCTATTCGGTTAAAAATGAGATGTATGATAAAAAAATACTACTCTCTAAAGGATAGTGAAGCCAGAATGTCATATTAATGTTTCCATTTCTTTTATATCTGAAAAAATGTTCCAAATTCGGGTCCTATTCTTTAACATTGACCGAAGACAGCCTTAAGTAAAAATCTTAATGCAAACCTAGTGCTTGCACCGCTTTATTTTCATATAGTAAAATCAGGGGTATAGTTCGTGACTTTCAATTTGACAAGATTCTGAACATTCAATTGTTGAACAATTTCTTTGCAGATCGAAATACTTTTCATATGAGGAAATATTTTTTACTTAGATACGTAGAACCAAAAGCGGAAAGCGTAGTACATACAATTTTCTCTCTCCACACAATTAAATCTCTCCAGCAATGACATTCAGTAATTTACAAAATAGCTGTAAATTCATTTTAGAGTTATCTTCGAGATTTTTTCGTAATTCCGTAAATGTCCATAATTATGAATATACTTGTAAAATAAGGTCCATTACAAAGTTATCCACTCAAAAATTGACGGATGTGTAGAGTAGTGCTAAGTACCACTCGGAATTGTACAAGCACGCGAGCCATAGGTTGTCGACCCCTGCTATATACTGTCTGCCAAAAAGGACCGCAAATAAGGCCTACTTTTACATAGAGGCCCAGGGCCACAAGAAGTCTCAAGACGTCACTACCCAGGAATTAAATGTTAAGTATGGACCCAGTAAATAAATAAATGAAACTTCAAGGTAATTTTTAGTAAAAACTAACACAAATAAAGAATTATTCAAATTTAAAAATATGTACATTAATCAATGCCCTAACACACGATTGCCTAATTTCTGTCCTAAGACGCTAGCTATTACAGAGCGCGTATCCTTTAAAGAAAAAAATTGTTCTCACTCTTGATAAAGTTACAGAAAAAATAACTTATCATTCTTACAAATTTCATGCCTTAAGGAACGTTAAAAAGATCCATTTTATAAATATGATTTGAGGGATCACTAACTTCGTAGGAAGTCCGGCTGGAATTTCTTCCTGGTTGCAGGCCAGCAGCAGCCATGTAGGTACTTCCGATTGTCTTGATTTTCTCCAGCTTCAAGAAAGGTGGCTCATACAGCAGCTATGAGACACATAAGTAACGTAATGGGTTATTTACAAGAAAGCAATACGAATTTACATATGTCATTCGCGGACAACTGCATGCTGTAATTATTTTGATTCTTTTGTCGTTACACATCAAATGTAAAAATAAACATAAAACTATTTGTGTCAAAAATTTAAGAAAACGCCTAGAAGTAATATGCTCTAAAGACTCTTAAAATATAGGACTAAAAATAAAAACTTATTTAAAATAATTTGAAAGTACAAATAATAAATAAGGTATGAGCAGAAGAGTAATTAAAAAATTAAACACTTTTTAATCCATTGAGTGATGTATTAAGCTCAATCGATATATATTCCGAAATTCGAGAAATGTCAGAAAATATATAAGCTCAAGGTATTCAATGTTTTGAGGTAATTTCTTTATATCCCTTATTTTTTAAAGCTGTTATTTTCATTAAGTACAAAAAATCTTCGCACAGCGTTAAATCTATGGAAAAACTGAACATATTTCACACGAAGCCTTTTTCAGACCAAGACAGGGAATTTTTTCCCCTTCAGTGAATGAAATAGATATTATATTTAAAAGTGATTGCAATTTAATTGAATTTACTATAAACATATTCATCTCTCATGCAACCTTAGATATATATAATTCAGGAAACAAAAAATTATTTTTTCTCTACCAGGAGAATGTCCCTTTTTTATACGAGACATTTAAAATGTGTTGTACGAAATTTCAAGTATTTCTTTGTTTCATTGTATCTACTATTAATTTGTCTTCCATAGATATAAGGGGCCGCGGTATAGCCCAGTGACCTTAGTCATGAACTCGAGGCCGGTTTTCTAAATAATTCAGATTCAAGTCCCAGCGCCACTGAAGATTCGCCATGTAGAGGGGGCTAATGCGAAATTGATCCTCATACTAATGTTAAATTGATCGAGGTTCGAAGTCCTTATGTTAATGTGGTGTGGAAGTTTGAAGAGTGGAGTGCTAGCACACGGGTGTTGTCCTCATCACTGGATCGTGGCTCAACATTACAAGGTACATCGCCAATAACCCTCGCATTGCTTTAGAGTGAGACGCTAATAATTATTTATTAATTCAATAGAAATAAATTTTAGTATGTGTATGTTTGAATAATTTAACACACTACTCATAAATTTTTGTTTTTCCGCTTTTGATGACCTTTTCAGAAAAGTTTTAAAGCTTATACTTAAGACACTTATAACGATAAGTGAATTCCCTAACCTTATCGAATTCGCAAATGATTTCGTGCAAGACTTGCAGGCACTTCCTTCCCTCGTCATTCAAGAGAGACTCGCTGTAATAGTCCATGTAGTTCGGTATAGAGGCGAACATCACGGCTACAGAACTGTATTCTTCATGATACAAATCCAACTGGAACAGAAAAGGATGACATGTTAATTGTATTAAACATGATTGATAAGTTAGCCATCGTCACATTGCTTAGGAAGCTTATAACCATCAAATTTTTTTAGTGGAACTGGTTTATAGTGATAAAATGATCCTTTTACAGAATTCTAATCCATTAGTTTATTTAATTAAAGTATTTTACAATCAGACTGATGTGAAAGACTTCCACAAATGGATACAAACCTTCTCAATTAAAATTATAATTAGCTTTTTTCTTTTGTTATAAGAACGTACGAAATTCTTAACCAGTTAACTGTGGCACCTCTGTTTGAGAGCGCGCTACTACGAGTGTCAAGGACATCGGGCGATGACGAGTATACTCATCAATCTCAGAGCAAGTGTCGCTGTTAAAACATTGGATCAAAAAGATAGGTTTATTTTATAAAATTGCAATTTTTTATTACTAATATTTATTTTTTTGATTAACATAAGGGTATGAAGGAGAATAGAACTCGGTACTTTCCGACTCGTAAGCACATAACATATCCACTATATTAAAATGATCAGCATAGTACGGAGGCTGTTACTGGCTTTTATAGATACCACCGCCCCACGTACATTACATACATATTGAAAAACGCAAGAAAAATTTAATACATATAAAGGTAAGAATTTTTTTAGAAAAAAATCAACTTTCTCTCCGACTCTTTTTGCTTTTGCCTCTTTTAGGCTAAATTCTAAATAACATTATCATCCCACATAAATAGATTCGTTATGTGAACTTATCCGCTGTTTTAACCGGGAATGCATGCGTTCCTCTTAAATTTTTTTATATTTTTTGTTTATTTGTTTTACTTTGGCTTGTCCTCAAAATATTCTAAACATTTCGAAGTTTAATAAATGTTTTGTTTTTCTCAAAAATTACAACTTTTAAATAGCCAATGGTCACTGCTTTTTACGCATGACGAGTATACTCGTCAAAATAGTCAATGGTCACTGCTTTTTATGCATGACGAGTATACTCGTCAAAATAGTCAATGGTGACTGCTTTTTATGCATGCCGAGTATACTCGTCATGAGACAAAATCTTGCAACTTCTCCATGACGAGTATACTCGTCAATCACAGTTAACTGGTTAAGGAACGTCGCTAGAAGACTTTTGAATAGAAACTACAAGAAATGATCTTATTTCATGCAATGAAAGGAAAGCCAATTGTAAAGTAAATTAGGAGCAAATTGTAGGAGGGATAAAATTAATTCTCCGAACAATTTTCTATCACGATGTAAGTTAATAAAATAACACTGTAAGCAAAGATGATAATTTCTAGATCTATAATACGTGGCAAAATCCTAATTACTTACTGGTATGATTTTATTACGGAGAAAACATTTTTTAATTTAAAACTGGTGAAAAAAATTTATTTTTATGTTTATTAGTGAATAGCGATACAATTCAAAAGAGGAAAGTTAACACGGTTTTTTTGTAACTTTTTACATGCACGCACGCACGAAGGCACGCACACACACACACACACTTTACATGCAAACATTTACATACATTCTAATGCACATTCGAGAGATTTATTGCATTTTTTTTTAAAAAATCTTATGTGCTATAATAAAGAAATAAGACTACATAAGGTTTTCATCTATGAGTTTTCTATATAAACACACAAGTAATATAAAAAAATTTTCAAGTCAATTCCTACTTCGATCAACAAAGAAAAATTTTATTTTAGCTACTTTTTAACAATTAATATAAATATGTATATACATATGTGACAGAATCACAGCATTAAGTGGTAATTAATTTTTATTAATTGTCATTAAAAGTATCATATTGTCTTCCAAAACAATCGTGTATATAAAATTTCAGTTCAACTGAATGCTTTAAAACTTGAGAAAAAAAACCTTTTCAAGTTTTGACATAAGTCACCAAAATGGTCGCTAAGTCGCCAACGTGGCTGTATTTGTAATTCTTTAAATAATTAGTTTGAATCAATTAATTTTTATTAATTATAATTAAATTATTATACTGCCATCCAAAATAATCATGTATATTAAATTTCAGCTCAATTGAGCGCTTTAAAATGTATTTTATTAACGATTGAAAATTCCACCAAGATAAATAAATATACAGAGAGTGTGAGTTAATAGTAGGAATTGAAAAATAATCCGTTTTAAATATTCTTCCATCTATTTCAAATTATATATGGTACTTTTTTATATATAAAAAAATAAGTGTTTTCAAAAAAGTTAAAGCGCTTATAGAAAACTGCGATTTTATTTAGACTTTGTATTCTTTTTTTCTTTGGAAAAACGTCGGTTTTCCCGGGTAAGCATCTGTAAACACTGCTGTGAATGTTATTAGTAATAACTTAACATGCTGAAACTTCCTATACAAGAAATTCTAGGATAATGCAGAGATGATGATGCAGCGTACTTACATTGAAGTGCATAGATTCTTGAGTAAGATAATACTGCGCTACGTGAATAGGCAGAATATTTTGAAGAAGTGTCCTGTTCACCAGTCCCATTGTGGAAGCTTCTTCTTGTTCTTTTTTCAGTTTCCTCTTCCACAAGAAGTCCAAGCGTCCAATGTATTCAACCTGCAATAGAACATACAGACTATGTTTTAGGTAACAATAAGGTGACCAACCGTCCTCATATAGGGAGGACAGTCCTCCTTTTACAATTTCTGTCTTTCCTCGAAAAGTGTCCTCTTACATGTCCTCCTTTTCAATATTTTAAAACTGATCTGTTTGATCTGTTAATCTCTGATTTCAGAGATTAACGAAACATTTTTCCAAAATGTCGTAGAATGGTCTGAAACAAATATCACAAGAAACAGCAGTTTTCAACGGTGTTTTTTTGACTTCATGTGTAGTAAATTGGGTAGATAAAGAAAATTGTGTTGAGTTTTTATCGAAAGAGAAAGGCCTCATATTAAAATCAATGACAATTGTCTGTTTGAAGAAATTAGAAGACTGAATGTATATTTAAATTTTGATAAATTAGAACAATGGAAAAATCAGCGTGTGAAATTGATAAAAGATGAATGGAAATATTTAACTATTTCAAAAATGAACTCATTCTCTCCATACGAAAATTCAGTTATTCTTGTTGAATTTGCATTGTACAACACTGAAACTAATGCAGCAATTGAAAGAGTTTTTTCAATTGATAATGATTTTTGGAGTAGTGAGAAATCAATATTGTGAATGTTAATATTTTAGCTACAGTGCTTACCGTAAAATTCAGTAGGAAGGGTATTTTTTGCCCCGAAACTTTTGATGTATTAGAACACGATATGTTGACAAAAAAATTCAATTAATAGAGGAATACTAGTTAAATAAAATAATTAAAAGGAATTTAAGCGTAATTAGCGTATTTTTGTTTGAATTAATAAAAAATTTCATATATTTAAGTTTTAATTTCGTCCTCCTTTTCATTGTAAAAAAAATGGTCTCCTTAGGTAACACACATTTTTATTTAATTATTCATGTGGAAATTTGTTTTCAGAATTTTTAAAATAGAATAATCTGAATTAGAAACGCGTAATGATTTCATTGCTGGAATAAATTGAAATTTCTCGTGAAATTAATCAGTGTTCATACTATCTATTATTACGAATATGAAGTAGTTATTTTTATTTGTAATTAAATTCTTGATGTTTTGTCCTTCGTTCTCTCAACCGGATTTCTTTTAAAATAACTATACCACATTTAAGATAATAATGGTTAGTTCGAAATTTAAATTCTAAACTCAATTATATTTATTTATTTAATTTTTAAAATTTGTTAAAGGAAAATGAACACAGTTCATATTAATCTTTTCTTTCAATAATAGTTGTAATCTTTTTAAACTTCTTTTAGTTTCCTTTTTATTTTATGCTTAATTCTAAACAAACTGGCTCATCAATCTATTAATTTGAAGATTTAGAATTACAGACTGAAATAAACAGACCAAACTGAAATATATCTTCGAATTTCTTTGAGTTCTTTTAACATGAATTAAGACTATTATAAATAAAATTTTTTGATTCAGCGGTCAATGACTCACCTGTCTATCCAAAAGATGCAATGTGTATAAGGTGACCAATAGACACCAGTATTGATCCACTCCAGCTGGTAATCGATTCCTAATAAAAGGTACTTGAGATGAAATATATTTTTAAAAAATATAATCACCCACACATTATACAGAACATTAGATTATATGAATGATTTTAATAATAGTTATAACATGAAAAAAGAATATTAAATTTCGTGAAGAAAGCCACAAAACTGAATATTTAAGCAAAGTTTTCAATTATTCGAACTTCTCGCAACTTAATCTAAAATATATCATAATCTTCGACATTTTTAATCATTACACTATTCATTTCTCCAATGGGCTGCATTTTGACAGCTAAGCCTTTGCAGACACAAAGAGTCTGCATGTGTGAGAGCCATTTCATTGGTGGCACCATCTAGTGGCGACTTTTGCAACTAATTTTCGGAAGCTTGAATTTATTCAATTCAAGCCTGTGAGAGCCATTTCATTGGTGGCACCATCTAGTGGCGACTTCTGCAACTAATTTTCGGACACCTGAATTTATTCAATTCAAGCCCACGTCAGATGATAAATATTGTCATGATTTAATTTTGTCGAGAGTTCCAGAGTCAAATTGATACATGCCCCATAATCATATCATATGCATGCCTACGATTTTCACATTCAGAAAATCTATCGACTCCAGCCGGGATTGAACACGCAATTTCTAGCTTACGAGACGGGCACGCTACCTCTAAGCCACCGAGCCGACATTATTAGACAATAATGAATAATAATTTAATGAATACTGTTCAGTTTTCCCTTTCATATCAATCATAAGAGTCTAGCTTAATATTGGCAGTTAAGCAGATAACTATTGAATTTTGTTCATTTATTCTTAAATCCTTTCATTTAATTTTTATACTCGCAAATTTCTTATGCAAGCTTTAACAAATAAAAATATGGTAATAATTCTGGATGAAAGCTATCGAGCGAAATCACTTTGATCATTCCTACATCACTATGGTCTTGTATCGGATCGCGTGTATGTAAACATGTATCCTTGTAAGAACAATGAATCATTCGGCCAATGTTTGTAATTAAATAGTTCATATTTTGTTAAAAAATTAACTTACTTATTAGAATTAAGATTTTAAAAAATGTCCAATATCTAGGAGAGAGTGGTTTCCTACAGCCAAATTTGAATTACTATAAAAATTACAGGGATAAGAATGGTAAACGGCAGGAAAAAATCGACGATACGAGAAAAACCGTCGGTGTAAAGTTAGCATAAAATTTTTCTTGCTCCTTTATTTGACTCTACGATAAAGGGCAGGATAGCTTTACAACAATGGAAAGCTATACACGAAGGTCCTCTCCTTTAATTTTGATCATTTTTTTTTGCCTTTTTATTTTTTAAAATCTATTACCATTAATTTTTCATTCGATGCAATATTTCTATTTATTTAAACCTTTAAAGCCGGGGTGGGCATTAAGTCGATCGCGATCGACCGTTAGACCGCTAAGACTTTTGGGGGTGACCGCCTTCACATAAGACCTGAGACTCGCCCATTAAAAGATATATATTTGTGGAACACCGACGCCAGCTAGATTAGAGTATACAATGCATGTGACTATGTGTAGACTAGGAGTTTTCAACCCATGACCCGCGAATGGTCTACTGAAGGTATTTTAGTGTCCATTCGTTTGAATTTGACGCAATTAAAAAAATGGCTTTGTCTGTTTTTGTTGTAAGAAGCTTCATTTATTCTGCTATTCTTCGTATTTAAAACATTTCACTGATGTCTTTAATATCAATTTGAGATAAAATTTTCTGAAAATTGCGAATTTTTCAAAAATTTTAATGTATTTTAAATATAAAAAAATCTAACTATGCATAAAATCTCAGAAAATTTCGTAAAACGGTGGACTCATTTTTAGCAGGTTTGCAAGGCATTTTAATTCGACTTCCCTTTAACTTTTTTGAAATTCTTTTTATGTAAATTTCTTGACAGCAATATTTTTGGCAGTCATGTTGCCCGCGGATTGCTGATAATTTATTGATGTGGTCCACAGAATTATTCTAAATGTATTAATTTAGCCCTCGAGCGTGAAAGGTTGAAGACCCCTTATTGTAGACGACACATGTACCATTTTTGGAAGCGCACGATGACGCTTAACACATTCTCTGCGACTATAGGGGTTAATATGATCAGCACAATGGCAGTCGCAGAAATAGGTTTTTCCCCACTCACTGATTAAAGAGGAAAATAAACGTTGATCAACTTTTCCCGCGATAACACGAATTGACTATTGAGAAATATCACCTGAGATATTCAAGATTGGGGAGGAAAGTATGCAGATTAAGTCTTCTACTGAGACTATATCTACAAGAGGTAACTTTAAATGAAAATTATTTGTTTTTAAATGTATTTTGAATTGTTTGATAAAAATTATTTATATCATTAAATTTTTTTTTGTGGGTAAAATTATTATGTTCGTATCTTGCATTTTGCTTAAATAGGCGTTGAATAGGCGTTTTCTTTTGGGCGTCTGGACTGTAAACAGTCCTCAATCCCATATCGTGAGAGTCTATGATGCTGGGCATTGCAAAAGTGGTGTTTTCCATTCTGATGAGTGGCATGATGGCGATTTGTCGAGCGATGGAATCCGGGAGGCGTGGCTATGGTTCTTCATCTGGGTGGAAAGTTTTTGAGTTTTTTGGCTTGGCTGAGAGCTAAGAGATTGCTCTCTGATTGGATGCTGGGTACAGTGAACATAGACTCCGATTGGCTGCCCCGGGGGCTGAGATTTAAATTATGGGGAGGAGCACGTCCAGTGGGGAGAGCAGGAGAAAAATATTGACAAAAATAAAGAAAATGAAATTTTAGTAATTACGGTGTGCAATAAAAATTGCACGAGAAAATAGAATTACGGGGGATTATAGGAGTCAAGAAGAATTCTTCTTGGTCTCTTTGTTTTGTCATTAGGGGTATATTGTGATAAATTTTGCATATTGATATTATTGGTTGCTTCTAAATCGTTAAAAAAGTTAATTGCAATATTCTGAATATGAGATTTGAAACTGTTAATTTTAAGAGCATTACGTATGTCGTCATTACGCATATATCTTATGGCTTTGACGATCATACGTATTAAAGAATTTTGCAGGGTATCAAGTATATTAATATTTGTTTTAGCGGCATAACCCCAAACTGGACATGCATAAGCTAAGATGGGACTCATAACGGCTGTATAGAGAAGCACTTTGTTTTCTATACTTAAATATGAATTCCGGCCAATTAGGGGGTAAAGTTTAAACATTATTTTCCGGAATTTGTCGCGAACGTAATAAATGTGTTGTTTCCAAGTTAGGTGTGTATCAAAAATAATTCCAAGGTATTTGGCTTCCTGAGACCAGGGGATTTGTTTGTTGTACATGATAATAGGTGGTGGGAGTGACTGTTTTTTCGTGAAAATAATGGCAGTAGATTTTTCAACATTAATACTTATTTTCCATTTGTCGTAGAAATTTTGTAAAAGTAGAAGGTGTTTGTTTAAAGCGAAGGAAATTGTTTCTAGTTTTTTATACGTTGCGTGAATTGCAGTATCATCAGCGTAAAGGTTAATTTTAGTGAGTGAATAGTCAGGGATATCGTTGATGTAGAGGTTAAATAGCAAGGGACCGAGCAAGGAACCTTGGGGACACCCTGCAGAAACAGAGTGTTCATTGGAAAGGGTCTCGTTAATTCTGATTCTGAAGGAGCGATTAGTGAGGTATGAGTGAATAAGATGAATCAGTGGATGTGGAATTTTAAAGGTAATTAGCTTAAAAGTGAGTCCATTAATCCAAACACGGTCGAAGGCTTTCTGGATGTCCAGAAAAACTGCTCCCGTGCTTTTCTTTTTCAGGAAACCTTCAGAGATATTTTCGGTTAGTCTTAAAAGTGGGTGAAGGGTAGAGAGCTTGTTAGTGAAACCATACTGATTGGGATTGAGGATGTTATTTTCATTGATAAAATTTTTTTGTCTGTGAAGAATAATAGATTCGGTTAGTTTACCGATAGTGGAAAGGAGAGATATTGGTCTGTAACTGGATGCGAGATGAGGGTCCTTGCCAGGTTTGTTAATGGGGAAAATAATAGCTTCTTTCCAGTTATCTGGAAAGTGATTGAATTTGAGGATTTTGTTAATTAGGATTGTTAAAATTAGGATTAGTTTAATGGGAAAGTTTTTTAACATGCGGTTAGTTATAGAGTCTTTACCAGGGGCTTTTTTGGCATTGACATTTTTAATGTAGTGGATAATTTCATCCGGGAGAGCAGGTTCGATGAAAGAATTAGGGGGGGGGGTAGAAAGGAAATTATTTACGGTAGTATTTATTAATTCATCATTTTGATTATAACTATCATCTTCGCGATGTTGTTTTAAAAGAGTAATTTTTTTTACTGTAATCATGTAAGTAAGTTCATCTTCTGTATTTATTATTGTTATAATATAAATATTGTTGAGCTTTTTTTAGCTCACCACACCTACACCACTGGGTGGACCGCAACAGTTTGAAAAAATTAGAAGTAGACCGTATGATGTAAAAGTCTGCCCACCCCGGCTTTAGAGTAATGTTTTATATCACTTTTTAGGCAGTAGGATGTATAGATTCATTAATGTATTGAATTGTACGTGACCATAACATTAATTTAAAAAATAATAAATTGTTACTGGAAACATAAAAAAGAATGCAGGCTTACCAATCTTGTAAGTAAGATTTGTAAAAAAGGTTCGATTTGTTGTAGATGACGCAGGAGAAAGCTGCTACTAGACTTCCGTTAATTATCAGTTTAATGAAAAAGTGAATTCGCAGGAACACCGACACTGAGATCATGGACAAAATGGCGCACCAAGTGAAATACTGAAAATAACAGAATACCAGTCAGTACATTTGTTGACAATAATGTAAGAATTATTTTAAATTGGAACATATTTGCGGATTCCGGTCATTGAAATTTATACAAAAATTTAATTATTGTAACTATCTTTATGACCCATTTTCGGTATTATGAAAAATAATCCAGACTGATTTTGTTTTCCTCCAGTCCAACCTTTTAGAAGCTTACATTTTAAAGGTAAACATGGGATCTGCGGGAAACGGGATTTCCTCGGGTCCACTGCATCATTTGGCTCATCTTGACTAAATAAACCTTTGCTTAAATAAAACTAGCCAAACAACTAATCTCTCTCCAAATCTCATTATTGAACCTTACGATATAAAAATAATTTGCTAATAGTTACCTTTATTCATTCATGAAAATTATTCTCGTCTCATACTAGCCGTTACTAATCCGCTTCTCTGGGTATTTCATGATGTATGACTATATAATGTTTTTTTAAAGTTATTGATAAATACGTTTTAATATTAAGCTTTTGATTGTATTCAAGAACATACTTATAACCCCCGGATCTTGATTTAGGAAGGACAGGGCTTGAATTTCTAAGTATGTTTATCTTTTGCACCCCGTCCTTGAGAATCAATTTATGCAAAATCCATTCATAGCGGATCTGTAAACAAAACAAACATGCCTGCCAAAGTGCTAGACTGTAGGTTTAATAGTTCAAAAACGGAATTTCTTTTTACCTATTATGCCCCTTCTATTCTCCTTTCCCATCCTTGGAAATGGATTTCCGCAAAACTAGTTTTTAGCAGATCTCTATTCAACAAAAGAAACATGCCTGCGGACTTTCAAGTCTGTAGGTCTAATAGTTTAAAAACAGGAAACATATTTGTCTAATACGCCCCCTCAATCCGAATAGACGAGGTTAAAATCCTCATGTTGAAGAAATTTTGAGAGTAATGCAATCTTAAAGGTCGGTTCGTCACTCGATTGTGATTCAGAGTTATGATAATCATTGATGATAATATGATCGTTGCCAGGTTCTCTCGAGTATCTTCTAAACGTGACGTCAATAATCAGTCACTCATCTTATCTATCTACATATAGATAAAAGAAATTCTGTTCAATGCTTAAAAATAAACAAATAAAAAAGTCAGTTTTTAATCTTCTAAATTTAAAAAATACATTTGCATCGCAATCGAAATTACATTTTAAATTTTACCACGTATAACCCTTTTTGGTGTTTTTGACTTAAATTTGCACTCGTAAAGTGAGAAGAAATTAGATGTGTTCTTCACTTACCCAGGGATTGTCGCAAATTATAGCGTCATAAACAGGAACGGTTCTATTTTCAGGAAAGGGAGAGTCGAAGATTTGGTCTTCACAATCTTCCTAAAAAAATGTATATTTCTCTCATTCATTTACATTTAAGTAATTAATAAGTTTTGGTCAGATTTGAAATACTTTGAACTGATTTTGACTGTCTGACAACTGTTTTGAAATTGTGAGTGATTCCTGTAGAATCTCTCTCTGCTTTTTTCTTTTCGAATTTAGACGATTGTTTAATTTCAAAGAATAATATTCTCGAGACAAATATTAATACATTATATTTCTCCTGCAATATTTCTGAGAATATTTTTAAGTACCAGTATATAACGATCTGAAAACGCGTGAACAAATCACTAAATTTTTAAGCCTAAAACATTTGTTTTCACCAGTAGCGCACACAAAAATTTCTCAAGGTGAGGGGAGGAGGAGGGGGGTGTCCAGGATCGTAAGTCCACCATTTTGATATTATGCTCCAATACACTGCCCCACATATTCTTTTGATTTTGTCGATTTTCAGGAACAAAAACAATACAAAATTAACTTTTGTATTCATTAAGGTATCCGACTACCCTAAAACCATGATTTTTTTTCAAAAATTGGCAAAATTTTTTATGATTTTATTTTATATAGACCATTTTATTAACTTAATAATAATACCAAGTACTTTATTTTCCCTCCACTAGAACAAAAACTACAAGCGTTTTAGTAAAAAAGCAAATGCCATAACCTTACACAAGATGTCAAACTTTGAAATGCGTTTTACGCGAAACGTGT
This sequence comes from Trichonephila clavipes, assembly GCA_019973935.1. NCBI lineage: Eukaryota > Metazoa > Arthropoda > Arachnida > Araneae > Nephilidae > Trichonephila > Trichonephila clavipes. The sequence goes on from BMAU01002235.1 coordinate 977,521, forward strand.
TTTTTTCGAAAAATTCAAACGGGGACCGCGATTGCTCAAAAAGTTTTGAAAATAATTAGCTGAAATTTTTTGCTTATGTTCTGCATAACAGTAGAAGTGTTTTGATCTTCAGATTTATCAATAACTGTTTTATTTCAAAATTTGCAGCTCTTTATGTGAATATAGTCAATGTTTTTTTAAGCAATTTCGTATAATGACTTAGATAAAGTGCTCTAGTTTTTGTAAAAATTAAAATATTTCTTATCGTGAAGATCACTTCAAACAAGAATAACAAAGTAACACATCGACATTGAAAAATTGAGAATTTGTTCATAAAATCTTTGTAGAGAGCGGGCCCCGTTTATGTGTAATTTTTCGTACATTTTTACTAGTTTTTTCCCATTTTAATAATAATAATTTTTTTTTCTTTTACCAATTTTAGGATTTTTCCTTAAAATATACTATATAAATATAAAAATCACAAAAAGATCTCCATATTTCCTTTTTTTCAAAAAAAAAGTTGTCGCAAGTAGTCGGATACCTTGAATAATTAGCATTAATTAATGAAATTAATTATAATAAAAATGCGTAATTTAATTTTACGTAATATATACATAGGATTATAACCAATCGAAAAAAAAATCAAGGGACATGTCCGGACCCCTAGGACACCCCCTTGTGTGTGCCACTGGTTTTCACCTATTAAATCACCTAGTAGCTGGCTTGAGTCCTAGTGCCATTGCAGACATGGCGTGTAAAGGTTTGATACATGCTAAATTGGTCTAAACGTGGTGTTAGAAGAAGTGGTTCCAGCTCGGGTGTCGTCCTCGGCACTTGACCGTGGTTCGAAATTACGAGGTCTGTAGCCACTAGCCCTCGTGTTGCTTCAGAGTACGTCATGAATTCAAAAATCAAATGAAATCGGTACATATAAGTCTGTCCAATCGACGAGGGTTGGGGCAAAAGTCATGACAACTATTTTTTTTCTTGAAGATACCAGACCGGTTGGAAAATGTGACATATATACAGACGAAAGGGCAAGATGTTAACTGCGTGAGTGGACAATGAATAGCACTGAAATATCGTAACCCACTAATTTATTACGGTAGTTTACAGGGCAATATGGCCTTCACGGTGCAAAAGAATGATGACACAGTACACATAAAGTGGACATGGCAAACCTGGGCCTAAAGACCCTCAGTGTAGTCCCCTGCTACTGTCACCACACGCTGCCAACGATGTGGGAGGCGCTGAATGCCATCAGCCTCAGAATTCGCCGCTCAATTTGTGGATCAGATCACCAGTTGGTGCACAGGATTAGCTATGTCAAACAGCGTGTTGCAAACAGCCTAACACGTACTGGTTCCTTAATCTTGGGAATGAGATCAAAGTCACAGGGTGAAATGTCGGGAGAGTACGGTGGGTGACCGGTCGTCCCGAACGTTGCTTATCACTGGTTGACACACGTCTTTGATGAAACTTTCCTACCCATCGTGCTACTGTACGGTACGGTAGGGCATTATTCCCAAAGGCTTTCACTAATTCACTGTGACATTCCATCACATTTCTCTTTCGGAGAAGGGTTATTTTGATGTAAACGCGCTGCTCAACACGGGTTACTTCCATCTCGCACGACACTCATCAAATGACTGATTTCACAGCTCTCGCTGTGCTACTACCAGCTATCACATAGCCATCTGTTTTGTTCTGCATACACACTATGCCTGCAGAACTTTCACACGACACATATACATTTCTGATCCGTTCACATATCTACAAGAAAAAAAATAGTTGCCATGACTTATGCCCCAACCCTCGTATCTTAATTAAGGTCTGTGTAGTGTCTGGATACTGTTGGTGGTGGAGTTTTGGCGTGTATGGCGCCATTCTCTATACCTGCGGGGGAGGCTGCCATTTTGTAAAGAGAAGGGCTTTGGCATAGGAAAGGGACGGACAGAGGAAAGGGAGTCACTTGGTTTTTTTTTAGCACGAAGGTGCTGGACTAAATTTTGTATAAAAGAAAGATAATTCTTTTTCAATTCCTACTATTAGCTCACGATCTGTGTATAATTTATTTATTTATTTATCTTGGTGGAATTTTCAATCGTTAATAAAATACATTTTAAAGTGCTCCATTGAGCTAAAATTTTATCTACATGATTATTTTGGATGGCAATACAGTAATTTAGTTATAATTAATAAAATGAATTGATTAAAACTAATTATTTAAAGAATTACAAATACAGCCAAGTAGGCGACTTGTGTCAAAAAGGTTTTTTTCTCACGTTTTAAAGCATTCAATTGAACTGAAATTTTATAGACACGATTGTTTTGGATGACAATAAGATACTTTAATGATAATTAATAAAAATGAATTACCACTTAATGTTGTGGTTCTATCCTACGTATATACATATTTATATGAATTATAACTAGCTAAAATAAAAAGTAGCTAAAATAAAAGTTTTCTTTGTTGATCTAAGTAGGAATTGACTTAATTTTTTTTTATATCTAGTTGTGTGTGTGTGTGTTTTATTTCAGAAGACTGGGTTTAGTTTTACTGTACAAAAAAAGGGGAAAATACAACAACGTTGAGAAATATTGCGGAAATAATAGAGAAAGCTATTACAGTCCGATATAACTGAATAAATATTTATTGTTAAATTTAATCTTATTATCAAAATGAAAAATAAGGTGAAATTTTTTCTTCACACTCACGAATGCATTTAATGTACTAAAAACAATTTTATTACTTCCGAAATTAAAAACACCTGAGAATTTAATCTAAAATATTTATAAAAGAAAATAAGAATTCATAGTATAAAAAATCTTTTAAGTATTCAACTCTATGGGAAAAAAAAGTCTTAACCTGTAATATTGCAATATATAAAAATATTATTACACATTGAAATCCTACCATTTTAACTAAGTAAAATCTTTAAAAATCTTAACCTAAGTTATGCATCAGAAATAAATTTTTCTGTACTTACCACACCCATCAGTGATGTAATCATGAGCAATATTGAAAGAAGGCACACAATTCCTGTCCGCAGAATGAAGCTATTAGAAGTGATTTTTAGCATAGGAAAAAAGGGTTTGGATGATTTCTGTAAGAAAATAACCAAAAAACACACATTAATAGTTTCTTAAGTTTACTAAGGAAAATAATCAAAATTTTAAAGTGAAAGCGAAACAGTAACGAATTGTTTCTCACTAGATAAATGTACTGAATGGAAATTAAACGTCATAAAAAGAAATTTTCTGAGATACTTTTTTTTAAAAAAAAATTAAATTAAAGGAAATTAAAAAACTAAATATACTAACATTGCTAATTTTCTACCATTTCTCTGACATTGTAAAAAGAAATTCAAACTTTAGAGTTTTTATCATAAAAAAGCGTTCGGAATAACTTTGAAAGTTACATACTTTGAATGTTCTTTTCGAGAGTTATTGGATTCTTAAGGCTGTTTCTGCGTGATATCAAATAAAGCACACACAATCGTGAACACCTTTTTCCGACAAATAAATGTTCGAACATTAATACCTCTTTCTAAATTCTTTTTGTTTTTGAGATAATGATTTTAATATACTACTCACACACATTTCTATCTCATTTCATGTGTTTTTTTCTGGTATAAAACGCACACCATATTTCGTCTGTTACACTGTAGTACTAAATGAGTCTCAAAATTCCAAGTAAAAAATGCGTATTATCGGAATGCTTTTAAATTTTGAGAATGCTGTACAAAAACGGATGTATGTGCTATGATTTTTAAATTTGTATCAAAATTAAAGCAATTTTCTGTCTGAAAACATGTTCTACGTTACGATCGATCCCTTTCTGATCAGGCGAAGACTGCCTTAAAGTCAATTTTTTTAAATAATTAAAAAAATAATTAATTTCTTCTTTTTCATTATTAGATGCTGTGTGAGAATGAACGTTTTGGTCTGATCACTTTTAAAATTCAATATTAACGTTCTACAAGTTTTTTTTTTACAATAATTGTTTTCCAAAATTGTGTATAAGTTTTAAGTATTATTTAAAAACTTCACAACCTTGCAATCATTCAAAGATCAAGTATTCATACCTTAAGCATTTTCCAAATGAAAGGAACCCAGGATAAAATGACGCTGATGATAATGATTACAAAAGCGATACAGCTTGTAATCCAAAATAAATTAAAGCTGTAAAGAAAAAAGAAAAAAAAAGGGTAAATGAGAGTGCAAAAATATTAAAAATATCAATAATGAATGGAAAACATACAGAGAGTAATTTACAAGTGAACCTCAAAATCTTTTCCAATGTTGGGTATATCGATATACAGGGTGTTTCATAAAAGATGAGCAAAACTTTAAAGGTGGCAGACATTCAAACAAACAACTTTTAGTAAAGAATGCTTGGTAAGAATTAAAACGCAAAGGGGCTGGTGTATTTGGAAAATTGGTGCATTCAAATGTCTAAATGTAGCGGGTTATCGTAAAAAGAACGAAACTAATAGCTGTCTTGCTCATCTTTAATGGAATAGCTTGTATATAGCTTCTTCAAAAATTATAAGTAGTCATACAATAACTGATCGTACGGGATTTTCAAATTTCTATTCATTTATAAATGATTCTTTTTTCCGAACTTGGGATTCTACATTTTCATTATTCAAGCTCTATGTTAAAAATATATTTAAATATTAATTTAACAAATAATATATAATAAATAAAGTATATTCTTTTTTGGTATTGGTCAGAGAAGCACAAAGATGAGAAATGTATTTTTAAACATCACTAGATAATATTTAGTTAATGCAGATGTTCAATTTCAAAACTTATTCTTACCTAGGTTTGAGCAGCACGCCGATTACTGTTATGATGAAGCACATAAAAAGGGTTGCCAGCAAGGAATACTTGAAAAGAGGATCCTTCCTTCTCAGGAAAGGCATTTCCAAAGACATTTCGTAGAAAGTAAGGAACATGGGTTGAATGCCTTCTCGTTTAAACCACTGACTGTGAAATGCATTATATTAAATTACATAAAAAAGAAAACATATTCATTTATTTAAAATTAATAGAAGTATTTCGATAGAATTAAATATTAACAGAGTGCAAACAAGTTTCACCCATTTCTTGTGACGAAGAACGAAGTGCAAAAAGAACACAAAATTTATATCACTTAAGATTGTGTGTATTCGTCATTACTACCTATGACCTCTCGCATCCCAATAAACCCAATGTCTTTAAAAGTCTTGAGGGTTAGTGTGAAAATAGTTTGGGATGGCAAAAGGGTTTAGGCTTAAATAGCTCGGCAATGAACAAAGTAATTGATAATCCGTAAAGAACCAAGCCAGGAGAACGAAAAAGGTCGGGGAAAACTTTCCAAATCCAAATCCCATGATTTTTTTATCAGTAATGACAGCATTGTACGGTTTCATATTATTGATATGGAGGATAATATATACTACGCTGATTGACGACACTGCGCCTTCACCATCTATACAAATCGCAATCAGCTTTAATTAAGATAACAGAAGGGCGTTACTAATGGCTTCGTTTGGCGGGAGGATCTCCTAGAGTTATTTTCTGCATATTTCACCCCGTACTCAACAACACCTTTTTGACATGAGGTTCTCATCTCAAAAGGAGACACACATTCAGCAGACGTAACGGTATATAATACAGCTCTCAACCCCTTCAGGACCAGCGGACGGAGATAAAAGCGCTTCGCCAGGCCCGTACGTTCGCAGAGGATACGCACGCACGGGACCGGACGAATTTCCCTGCTAAGCCTAATTTCTTTTAAAAATTTATGTAAAGTTTTAAACTGAATCAAAAATACGATAAAACTTACATTTTACTATCATTGATAATATTTGAACATGGAGTACAAAAAATTTTCGCTATATTTAAAAAAAAAACAATTGCGAATTTTAAAGAAAATGTTTTCATTTCTATAAAAAAATACATACACTTTCAAAAAAATTGACAAAAATCCCATACATTTAAATACGAGTATAGAAAATATTAGAAAACTAAACCAACTTATTCAAAATATAAACAGAAATCCATAAAGTAATAATAGATCACGAACCTCTAAATGTCCGATTCTCTCGAAAAATAAACATGTGTAGTTGTTTGTATTCATCGAATCTAATAATAATAATAAAAAAAAACAACCACGGAGCTGAAAGCACACATTGAAGCTCAAAGTGTTATGAAACATCATTCGAAAAAAAAAAACTTTTTTAACTGCCATGTTAACTTGCTTGTAAAAATTAATATAAAAACGTTCCTAACTCTCTCTGATCACACCGGTGTGATCATGGGCCTACGAGCAGGGAAAGCTCAATCACATATATGATACCGTGGGTCGAGGAGGGAGAAACGCGTGATCACATATATGTGATCATGGTCCTGAACGGGTTAACTTCTGTCACAATCTGTTCCAGTTTTTAAAAATTATCTCCACTCGTTGCTCCTTCGAGCATATGACATCTATTAGTCCCATAAATAAAAGAAATAGTTCTTTCAGTAGGGAAAGTTGCAAAGTCCAAGGAAAGGATATCCTTCAGAGTCCCAGTCATTCGATCAGTACAAAACACATAATCAGGGGGAGTCAACAAGTCCAAATCTAAACAGGCGAGATTGTAAGTAATAATGTTCAGTCTTAAATCTAAAACAGGCCACACTAATAATTTTTGGTTGAGAGAGACAGATCTGTTTACTATATACAAGAGACCATTTCTTACCAATGGCAATATCTTTGTAATGCTAGAGTCTGACTTTATGGACGAGCTCTCTAGTACTGCGTTTAATGTTTAAAAGAGGAAGATGTATGTGAGGCTGATTTAACTCTCCTTAGCAAGTGCATCTGTTACGATAATTGCCAGGAACATCACAATATATGGGAATTTAGAACAAAACGACTTCTCTTTCTGACTCAATTAGATTTACCTTTTTTTGTTTAGCAAGAAAGTAAGAAACACGTTGTGATTCATCGGTCTACATAAAGTTGACGTAGAATCTAATGATTCAAATTTCTGGTGAAACTTGAGACTTCAGGCCGTCTTCGACTGCTGCCAGGTAAATGTTGAAGGTTTTGGCTAATTCCGGTATGACTGATCTCTAGATGTTTTTTATGGCTTCATCAAGCGCTTATGGTGGTGTTTATTTGTGGACAGAACCCGCGACGCTAGGATCCGTAGCCGAGTAACGTAACCGCTAGACCAAAGTGATCACCCCGTCCGGAGGCTGCTACTTGGCTTATGAAGATACAACCATAGTACTCCTCCACCAGTGAATCGGTGGATAGGTGAACGATTTTTAAAATGGCGAGTGCGTGTAGCGTTTGAGTTGTTGCTGTTAATTGGTGGTGTTGCGTCAACTGAATCTGACGACTTTGGTTGCAGCGTCAAGTGGGTCTGACGGCTTTGGTTGCTGCGTTTAGTGGGTCTGACGACTTTGGTTGCTGCGTTTAGTGGCTCTGACGACTTTGGTTGCTGCGTTTAGTGGGTCTGACGACTTTGATTGCTCTTGTTGTGGGTAGATGGCGCCACGACCTATCAGAAAAAAATGCGTTTTCCTTGATTCAGTCAAGGGCATCAATGTGGAGATGTTTATATGTGGGCAGAACACACGGAAATAGGGTCCGTAGCCGTGTAACATAACCACTAGACAAAAGTGATCACCCCTGTCCGGAGGATGTTGCTGGCTTATACCGCCACAAGCTTCTTCACTGAGTGAAGGACGTCTACACATAGCCTGATTTCTCCCGGAATTTCTGAAACTATTGACATCAACGATATGTGCTATCATCTGTTGTATACACTCCATATACTTTATACATAGTATGGCATGCTTTGTCTGCCTTTGTTGAATTCGTACAAAAACACTGTATATATATATATAGTTTATCACTGCACTTGCAAGTGATAAACTACTTGGCAAGTGTTTTATTACTTGCCAAGTAACATCGACTCAAATGCTATTCTATCAGAAATATTGCGCAGTTATACGAGGAATATCTACACATTTTATCGGCGTGAGATTCCATTTATTTCAAAGTCATTGACGATATAAGTTCAACCTAAAATTTGCACCTCAAAAAATGAGCAGAGGTTTTGCAAAAATCCCTGATATATATTTTTTTAAATATGTAAACATAACTAAAAATTGCTGTTTTATTATTTATTATTTAATGAGATCTCAATTCAAAATGTATTTCATTGGAGTAATTCTTTTTTCAAAGTGCATTACAACGAATTAACAACTTAATTCAGTTAATGATAATAATAAATACTTCTTTTTTTGTGAATTTTAAATAAATTGACTAAAAAGTAAATCGTTATATATTTGTGGGTTTTCTAATCCTTTCAACTTTCTTGAAATATAATAAATGTGTTCACTGTTACCAATTTTATTGAGTTTGTAATTATTTTCAGTACTGTTGCATTGTGTGAACTATTTGCTATACGCCAGCATTTAAAAAAAGGTTTCCTTTTAAATTTAGATTTCTCAAGAAAGCTATCAATGTACTGAAAAAGAATTCAATCGCAAATGGAGTATTTCCGATGTTTTTATCTAAGGTGTTATTTTTTTTAAAATTTATACGTAATTAGGATTCTACAGAAATGATTGAAAGAAAGGTAAAATCATTCATACTTTTTGAATCATATGTTTTTATTTTTAAAATTTGATAGATAATTGCCGGTTATATAGGATTTTAAAACTTCTGCAAATATTGAAGGATGATCACGTTTGAGTCAAACGACTAACAAGAAATGCATGCATGCAGAAATACTGTACTTGTCGCATGATGTCATCGTATCAATTAAACAGCTGTTCAAAAAATCACATTCTCACGTGTCTTTTCTTGTGAATGGAAAAATTATAAGTCTACGTTGAAAAGTAATATCGATTATTTTCTATGTCACGCAACCGTTAATATTTTTATATAAAATGAAAGGTTCTTAGTGAGTGAGTGATTTTGAGATTTAATGGTGCAAGGGCCAATTTTGGCCAAATTGCGCCAAACACAAAATGATCCCCAGAACACCATTTTCCTCCTTACGGGACGCTGCATCCGTCAAACATGCGGGTCGGAAAACCAACGGTGTTAGTGAAAAATAAATATGTAATAATACAAATATCAAAATAAATAATTGAAAGATTTAAGAAAAGATTAAACTAATTTAACGAAATACAAAATGAATACAAAAAAAAAGTTATTAATAAAGAGAATATTTAGAAATCTAATTAAAACAAATCAATTAGAAATTGTGCACACGTACATTTCGAATAAGTTGTCTGTGGTCTCGACGTGAAAAGAAGAAAAGGGAAATATGAATGACAAGAAAGAGGGCCGAAAATGGAGAAAGATCACTAGGGTACCCGGGGGTCGTGACACCCGTGTTTACCAAAGAGAGTAAACCCCTTGGGAAAAGGAAAAGATCACTAGGGTACCTCGGGATTGTGACACCCGTACTCACCAGAAGAAGGTGAGCCCCTGAGGGGTGAAAGGCTCTTAGAACTTTTTATGTTATATTTTCCTTTACACTTACGATTTGTATAGATTCGTTATCTATGCTGTTTTAATTATACATTAGAAGAGAGTATCAGTTGAAATATCTTTATATTTTTGTACTTCATTTGTTTATAACGAGATATACAGGGTGACCGGGCTTTAAGTATCCACAAGTATAATGGTTTATTATTACGGAACCCCCCATCAGAATGAAACAAACTGTTCATCCGTGGATTGAAAAACTCTCCGAGATTTTTTGGGTTTAGTCGGATTGGCCGCACGTGCGCGCATTGTTCGGCAATCGCAGATGATAAACTTTTTACACTGAGTTCATTAGTACAGATGTGGACTCTACAGTAAAAGGTGAAGTGCGTACTTTGGTTAACGGAATTTAAATCAGTCACGCGAGTACAGCGACGCGTTCGAACAGAATGGAATGTCGACCCTCCGACATCAAAATCTATGCACCAATGGAACAGAACTTTAAAGCAGACGGGAACTTTGGTATCTCAAACTGGCAAGTATCCTTAAGTTTCGTGATAGAAAACACTGTTGAGCGTGTGCTTGATTCATGTTGTAGGAGTCCTTGATATGTCTATTAGGTAGGTCAGTAACGACATTCCATTCTGCTCGAACACGTCGATGTATACGCGTGACTGATTTAAATTTCGTTAACCAAAGTACACACTGCATCTTTTACTGTGGCGTCCATATCTTTACTAATGAAATCAGTGTAATAAGTTTATCGTCTGCGATAGCCGAATAATGCACGCACGCGCGGCCGATCGGACCAGACGCAAAAAACTTCGGAGAGTTTTCCAATCCACGGATGAACAGTTTGTTACATTCTGATGGGTAGTTCCGTAATAATAAGCTCTTTCTTAAGTATACTTTAAACTCGGACACACTATATGTTAACTTAAGATATTTTACAATTCGTTAAGCATTTTGAAGAGACTCATTTTGGTACGCAGTTTTTAGACTAAAATAAACACTCAGAAGAATATGAAACCAATAAATCAATAACATAAAATATTAAAGGGTTTTAACATAAGACAATATAATTCCTAAAGAAACGTACTCTTTCTTACTTAGAGCCATGGCATCAATGGCGTCTTCCATGGATTCGTTTACCTGACTCACCATCTGACGGAAATGAAGAAGACTGAAAAAAAAATAAATCAAAAGAGATGGAATTGAATGAAAATATTTGTTTTAGAATAATATATGACAATTCAAAATAATAACATTTGATAGATTCTAGGTTTATATGCAATAGAGATCAGGAAATGAATTTCAGTAAGTAAATTTTAATAATAATATACACCAAATGACATTAAAAATGGTTAGAAAATCACGAAAATATCAGAATAAGCGCCCCTCATTGTGAATAGTTTTTTTTTGTTTCAGAGGACACGTGTAACAGCAAAGAATGCCTGGTTGCCGCCAACGGAAACAGCTCTGGCAAACAGACGATTTTACGAGGGGTATAGTGATTGGACTGAGAAGTGGAAGTTGGTCCTTACGTCAAATTTTAGCTGAAATGCACTTAGCCGCATTTATGATGTACTGAATACGGTGTGGCATCGTGTGTGTGTGATCCATTTAAATTACTTCATAGCATGATAGTGTGAGGGATAACACAGCTATTAGCTCTAAAAGGCATTTTATTCCAGAATTAAATAAACGTAACAGTATATTCATTATTAAATTGATTAAGTTCACAGCCTTTTACTGTAGAAAAGTTCTATTTCAAAGGCAGTTTATTCCAGCCATTGTTCGGCCGACTCCGTCTTTCACAAATCTGCAATGTTCATCTTTTTTGGTCCTTGAGGTGCGGCTGCCCCCGCACACTCTATCAAGCGGCTTTTAAAAGACTGAAGAGCAAACTAATTCCGAAGCTTGAAGGAGATCAAGAGTCCACGTCAACTTTCGAGCCGACCCTTTAAACTGCCTAGACGAACTACTTTTACGCCCCCAATTACCTTTGATTCTTGAGCGTAACAAATCTATACACGGCTCTCCTCACTTTAGTCCCACTTTATTGGTGATTGGAGACAATAGGCTGGCACTTCTAATCCTAACTCCGAAGTTGCATCTGTTCACCATCTGGAGGGCTATAAATCGCCTTGTCACATTGACACTGGGGGTGTGTCTTTGTCACGACAGGTTGACATTCCTCTTCATTCAAGTAGTTTGCAGCCTACATGTGCGAGGGGAACCCAACACAATAGATACTGTTCTACAGAGCTCCCTTCCTCTAGAACGTTGAGACTAAAGATCGTCTGGATGTCGGAGAAAGAAAAAGTGTGGCGACATCAAAGCCGTTTTCCGAATCGGCTTACATGTGTTATCCCCTTGGCATGAGAGAAGAATAGCCGGTCTTTTTGAGAGATACAATGTCCCATCTGGACAGCTCGGTCACCCCGTTCGTCAATCTTGACAAGTATTTTTGAGGAGAGTTCTTCTAATGAGCAGATGCTATAGCGGCAAAGAAGGCTGGAACAAGGAAATTTGAGAAGTTTGAAGAGTGCTGATGAATTCAGAGTGACGACAGCTTGCGTAAATCAACGCATTATCTAGCGTGCGGCGGTAGCCGAGATATCCATTCCTGTCATCATTTTGCAGCCCTTGCATGACAACTTTACGATCCCATATCGACCAGAACCATTATCTGTTGATTGGTTGCTAGAAGACTGCAGTTGACCCCATCGCACAGACTATTCCGTTTGCAATTGCGCCGGTCTACAGATACATGGAGGACAAACCAACATAAGTTCGCATTCTGAATAGTCTCGCTTCTGTTTGTGCAGTGATAACGCCCACGTACGAGTATGGTACCAACGCAGTGACAGGTCCGATTTGGCTTTATCTTTGAATACCCCACTTCCTGACAATGTGGCATCATGGTTCGGAGAGACACCACGTACGAAAACAGGCCACATTTGTTCATATTCAGGGCAACATGACGACCTAACAATACTTGAATGACGCATCAACGACAGTGACATTACTTTTCTGAGGAAACATGCCTAATACCCTTTACAACTGCACACATCAGTCAATATGCTCACAGAGATACAAATATTTCCTTGGTCACCATTCTTCCTTGATCTTTCACCACTCGAACGTTTGGGCCGTGCTTTGAAGTCACTTGCATGCCCTGCCACGGCCTCGTTCAAAATTTGAACTGAGAAAAATGGTTGATAGGGAATGTGGAGAGCTTCATTGATTCTGTATCTAGACATGCTTTGTGCATTGCGCTCCGTGGTGCTGGCTGCGGGTAGAAAACTGATTTGAAAGCCGAATTGAATTTAAGATAAATGTATGTTTCATTTATTGTTTATTTGTTAATATCTTGCTTTAAAATAAAATGTTTCTTATTATGCATAAATATAACAACAGTATTTATGAGTCATAACAATGGCAAAATCAATCTTCAATCCCACCAGATTAAAAAAGTTGTTATTTTGTTAACCATTTTCGTGGGATTGCTGATAAAAAATCAAAACTTTTATACTGTAGATTTAGTGAGTATCTTGCTATATATACACTGTGTCGCAAAAAAATATATGCACCCAGAAGAAATCAAGCTACAATCACGAAACTCGGCAAGAATGTAGTCTGGTAAGAGATATGCAAATGATTAAAATTTCGAAGCCAATGAGACAAGGCTAAGTGTGCTATGCGCATATTAGTTGCGCAACTGGGAGAGTTTAAAAGCATGAGTACGAGCGCCGTACGGCTATCCAAACGAATCTGATGACTTTGATAGACGATATTGAGACTTAGGATGCCTCTAAGACGTAACCGGCGGCAGTACGAGCAGCTGACGGACTTTGATAGGGGCCGTATAATCGGCCTCAGAGAAGCAGGTTGGTCGAATAGACGTATCGGCCGCCACCTCGGTCGGAGCGATATGGTAGTTGCTCGGTGTTGGCAACAGTGGATCACAGAAGGTAGAGTGTACCGTCGCGGAGGGTCAGGACGTCCCAGGAACACAAATGATCGCGAGGATCGTGCAATCAGAAGAGTGGCCACTTCGGCACCAACAACGTCGCTAGCATCGATTCAACGCCCTTACCTCCTTCCAGACATCCAGTGCCATCAAGAGAAACCATAAAGAGACGACTGGCCGAAGTTGGCTTGAGGAGCCGACGTCCGCTAAGACGCTTACCACTGACCCCACATCATAGGCAGTGTCGACTGGATTTTGCCGACCTCGGGCAACTTGGAGTGTGACAGACTGGAGACGTGTCATCTTCAGTGATGAATCCCGATTCAGTCTCAGTGCTGATGACCACCGCACATGTGTCTGGAGGCGCACCGGCCAGCGGTCCGATCCGGCATTTATTGTCGAGCGGCATACAGCAATTTCACAAGGTGTGACAGTGTGGGGAGCAATTTCTTGGGACACACGATCATCTTTAGTGGTCCTTCAAGGCACTTTGACAGCTTTCAGATACGTGGACGATATTTTAACGCCGATTGTGCTACCCATGCTATCAAGTCGCCCAGGTACCATTTATCAACAGGATAATGCTCGTCCACATACTGCGCGACTCTCCCAAAAATGTCTTCAAGGATATGAAGTCCTACCATGGCCTGCCAGGTCACCAGATCTTTCGCCAATAGAGCATGTCTGGGACGCGCTGGGAAGGCAACTGCAGCCGTCCCGAGATACAGGAGAATTAACTGCGCAGATGCAAAGACTATGGCAGGATCTTCCACAGGGGGTCATAAGTGATCTAATTGAATCGATGCCACGTCGAATTTCGGCTTGTATAGCTGCCAGAGGTGGCTTTACTACTTACTGATTTTTAACCTTTTGCAAGCTGTAACCGCTTAATAAAATGATATTTTGTTCTGAATTTTTAATCATTTGTTTATTTTCATATACACTACATGCATACCAAATTTCGTGAATGTAGCTCAATTTCTTCTGGGTGCATATATTTTTTTGCGACAGAGTGTATATGCACTATTTTGTTCATTGAATGTACAATCCCAGATTCTCTTTCCGATGATGTTATTTATGTTCAATAAAATAAAAGAATAAAAAACAAAAACAAATCAGAAAAAAATAATTTTGGTAGGAATATTGCATTCATAAAACCAAAACAAAAATTAATAAGCCTCTTAGATTTTAAACGTATAAATGAAACAGGCTATGGCTATCCCTTTCAATGTCAGAAAAAAAAAAAGGAATCTCAGAGACTCATCTCTTAGTCAAAAGCGAGGCTACTTGAAATCCTTATTTAAATATTCGACTGCAGGTAGAGCTTGTGTTTAATCATCTGAGTAGGAAAACATGCTAGCAAATGATATGACTAAATTATTCTACAAACATGATTTGAAAAGTCGCGTGTAGCTATGCACATGAGGTTTGAAATAGACATCACTTAACTGAACGATTTTATTACTATTTCTTCGTGCGTATTATTAAATTTTGAGAGAAAGAGAGAGAAATTTCGTATCCTAAAAAACATTTTTGTACAAAATAATGCGATCTTCTCAAAATAATACGAATTTATTAAAGTATCCGACTACGTTCGGAACCGTGATTTTAAAAAAGCGCATAAACGGATAATTTTCATGATATTTAGTGTTAATCAGATTAGAATACATGCATAAGATTGTTTTAAGGACATTTAGACATTTTTTTATTTAAATACAATAATTTGGCAAAAAATTAACTTAGAATAATCTTTTTTCCAAATGTTCTCCTTTTGTGAAAAATGGTTCTATTATAATAATATTTTGCCTGTATATAGCTCAGACCTCTCTACAGAGGCTCAACAAGAATTTTTGAGAAATTCGCATTATTTTCAGAGTTACCACCAATTGAAATAATTATTGGCGTTTTTTTCTTAAAATTGCTCCCCTCTGTGGTCGTAAAATATGAATAAACCCACTTCTTAGTGATATATTTAAAAAATTCTAGTTGAGCATCTGTAGAGAGGTCTGAGCTATATTTTTTGCCAAAATATTGTATTTAAATAATTTTTGTTGTCAAAATGTCCTTAAAACAATTTTATGCATATATTCTAATTTAAGTGACACTAAATATCATGGAAATTATCCATTTATGCTCTTTTGCAAAATCATGGTTCCGAACGTAGTCGGATACCTTAAACAGATACGTTTTATGTAATTTATTATTTACGTAGAATAAATTAATGAAATATTTCTAGTATTCTATTCGTGTATAATATTAGATAGACGCCGCTTGATCTAGATCTAAGATTTCCACCCTTAGAAGTTATTTAGTGGTATAAGGAATTAGTTACCCAATTCTTTAAGAACCAAGTCTTCTTCGTCAGATCCAGAATCCTTGGTATTTATTTGTCTTGAGAAAAAAACTCATGAGTATTCACTATGAACAAAATGCCCCTCCCCCTTTAAATATTGAAAATATAAAGCCTCAAAGAATAGACTGATTGCAGCCTTTCGACTAAATGAGTAATGATTGTGGATGGTGGTAGGTTTAGGCATAGGCATGGACGACGGTCATCACATACTAGTGAAGTCTTGTCAGTTGGCATATAGAGTTCGAAATTTCCAGTTTTTAAAGAATATGTACGGGAATAACTTTTGACCATTAAAGTTATTCGGATCATGATCTTATTAGAGCTAAGTCGAGAACGAGACGAGGCCCAGAACATGGGTCCAGTTGACCTATGCTTTAAGATATCCCTGACCACAGGGTACCCCGTAATTTTACTGCATATAAATACATAAGTTTTTATGTAAAAAAAAGGAGGGGAGGACATTAATTGTTGAACCAAATATACATTCAGTACATTAGTATGACCACTAACCTTCGAGTTTAAAAAAAATGTTTAGTTTATACAATGTTTCGTAATTTTTTTTAAAAAAAATTATTTGTTTTAAAAAAACTATGAGTAAAGAATATAATATTTTTAAGTTCTCGGACACAACAGTGATTATTGTGCAGACAGGTTGTAAAGGGTGTTTTTTAGAGGTATAGAACTTTAAATTGCAATAAAACAACGATGTATTATTCGAATGACATGATTTTTTTTTATTCGAAAGATAATCTTGTGGCATTACATTTTAAATATGATTTCTGGCATAGGACTGCCACAGCTGGCTCGGATGTAATCCAATCTGTACGTCCAATTTTCGATGACTTTTTCCAACATTTGTGGCCGTATATCGGCAATAACACGGCGAATGTTGTCTTCCAAATGGTCAAGCGTTTGTGGCTTATCCGCATAGACCAATGACTTTACATAGCCCCACAGAAAATAGTCTAGCGGTGTTAAATCAAAGATCTTGAGGCCAATTCACAGGTCCAAAACGTGAAATTAGGCGGTCACCAAACGTCTTTCAATCAATCTGTGGCACGAGGCCAATGTTCGTCTTGTTGGTTGAAATTGATTGAATATTAACGTCGCACTGTTCACCAAACGTGTCTTTCAATCAATCGATTGAGCTGGCACCCCTCTCCTAACTACCACACCACACGTTTCAGTGACGAGCTCTCGCAGATTTAACGTGCATCGCTGCCCTACACGGCGGGTCTTTAGTGGTACTGGGCTCGATCCTGTGACAAAGCAAGCCACAGTCCGATACCTATACCACTCGGCTACCGCGGCCATGCGCCGTCTTGTTGGAACCACAGCTCCTGGACATCATGATTGTTCAATTCAGGAATGAAAAAGTTAGTAATCATGGCTCTATACCGATCACCATTGACTGTAACGTTTTCGTTTTTGAAGAAGTACGGACCAATGATTCCACCAGCCCATAATGCGCACCAAACAGACAGTTTTTCTGGATGTAACGGTGTTTCGACATACACTTGTGGATTAGCTTCACTCCAAATGCGGCAGTTTTGTTTGTTGACGTAGCCATTCAACGAGAAGTGCGCTTCATCGCTAAACAAAATTCGCTTATGAAAATCGGGAACAACGGCAATCTCGTTTTGGGCCCATTCGACGAATCTACGCCTTGTTTGATCCTATTTAAAATGGAATGCCACAAGATTATCTTTCGAGTAAAAAAAAAAAATTCATGTCAATCGAATGATACATCGTTGTTTTATTGCAATTTAAAGTTCTATACCCCTAAAAAAACACCCTTTATATAATTAAATAATGTATATAAATAGATAGGACGTAAAGCACAGAAAGTAGAAATTGATCTGAAAAGCATTATTTAATTTTCCTATTGTTTTTTTATTTGAATGTGTTAATAAAAATGTAAGGTATATAAAATATTTTCTCAATATGAAATTTTTCGTTCTTTTTCATATATTAACATATTTTAGCGGAGCTATAATGTAATGCAGTAAAATGTGATTTTAAGTTTTTTCGATATATGTAATCTGCTATATTCCGTTGTAATATAATCATGTTCGCAATAAATTCATAATTTCGAATTATTTATCAGAAATAATTTTACCTGAATCCTAGAACGGTGCGTCTTCTTGAAGATAAGACCTCGACAGCAGAGGATTGTCTCTAAAGGAAGAAAATATATTTCCCTTCTTTAAAAAATAATGTTTAGAGTGCAGTATTAATGGCTAATTGAGAAAATATCAGGCATGCAAAATATAAAATCACTTTTACGATGTTCAATTTTTCATAAAAGAAATACATAGAGTGTGTTAAAAGGGATTCAACAGTATTAATACCTTATTGTATAAAGCAGTGATTCTCAAACTTTCAATATTTGCGACCCAATTTTTAATCATAATTTTCATCGCGCCCCTCCTCCCCCCCACACAATAACAATGTATTGAATGCAATAAAAATATACTTTGATCAAGATAAGTATTAAATTTTGTATATGACAAGCCCATGGGAGGGGCTAGTAGTTATTAAACTTTTTTTAATTTAGTATTGATAAATTAACTATCAAAAACATTCTGAAGTACTCTGCTGAATTTAGTTTTACTTCCTTTTAGTATAAATTAATACTTATTTTAAATGTTTCATTTTCGACTTTTCAATAAGCTCGCGTCTCTCTCATAGGGATATCACGCCCCCCCCTAGAGGGTGAGCAGCACAGATTGAGAAACGCTGGTATAGAGGGAAAACGTATGAAATTACACAAAAATTGCACTGTCCTGATAAAGAATGAGGAATCTTAGGACTTAGGGACATATGCGACTTTCCAGGCCCGTCATCTGGACCAAGATATTCTTTTGTACGAGTTTTTGCAGTCAATTCTTTATATTTTTGTGAAACATATTTTGGTCCAGTTCTGACATGTCAAGTGTTTCATTGTCAGTCTCATTTGGAACTTTGATTAGCTAAAAATAAAGAGGTATTGATGTTATTTCTACACAAAAATAACTTTATTTATTTAAGGAGGTGTTATATATCAACACTCATTTGTAATTAGTTTCTTCAGCTAATAGCTCTCAGTCATTTGAGGCCAATAAGAATGGAAAGGATTCCTAAATGAACGTGAATAATAGCTAAATTAAAAAATAACAATGCATATAGTAAAGTATTAGTTTCTTGATATTATGACTATTAGTATGGAAACAATATCCCTTTAAAACTTTTAACCAATTTTTTTTCTCAAAAAAAATTAATTTAAAATCTCCTTTATATTTTTAAGTAAACATATTGAATATAACGAAGATTTAAATCCGAAAGAAAAGAATAAAATTTATAAAATGATATTGATTAACATTGTAAATTTAAGAACCAAGAAAAAATGTCCAAATTAAAAATAATTTTCAACTTACTCTTTGTATTTTACCGTGATTTATAGAAGACGCACGACGTCCATATCCCGGACTCCTCTCTGGATTGGCAGGAACGTATAAGGTATCCTTCACCTGAAAAGGCTAATGGCAATTTAATGATAATTTCAACGCTTAGGCGCACATTTAAAGTGATTTACATTTAATATTATCGCATATTTAATCCTTGGGAATATGCATATATTTCTAGAAACGTAAAATTTAACTTTTAAATTTTTTCTATTTCTTAATCAAGTAAATTGTTTCATTTGTTATGTTTTTTTTTAAATTCTTTCATCAATAGCTACTGTAACGCCGGCTGGGTGGCACGTTTGTTTTATCGCTGGCCTTTTGCACCTAAGGTTGCGGGTTCGACCTCGGCCCAAGTCGCTGGTTTTGCATGATGCAGAAAATCAACAGCGGCCATGTCATATGATTATACGGCATGTTAAGGATTTCTAGAGTATCTGTTTGGCTTGGGTGCTCTCGGCATAATAAAATCCTAGTAGAGGTTCGCATCGTCAGAGATCAAGTGCCTCCCTCTGGAGAGGGAACTGGGCGTCAAAGTTACTTGCGGCAATTCGTATCTGCCTATATGGTGCCACACTAAAAAGAGAGACCAGCTTCCGGGGAATGTACTAGGTCTGCAATGGCAAAATACCAATCCGCAGTGCATTAGAAATAATAATAAAAAAATCGTAATTTCAAGTTCAAATGTACAACGAAAAAAAAAAGCTACTTTTTTTCTCGTATTTAAATTTAAATGCATAGCAAAAAAAACCCTTTTTTATTGTCGAAAAAAAATTTTTTTTTGCTTTTATTAAAGAAATTTAAAGTAAAAAGTTTGCTTTTTTTTATAAAGCATTATTTGTGCCATAAAATTTCACATATTAGGATATTAACCGCAAACTGAGTAACCTTGAATTACGTTAATAACAAAAATGTTTCTTCATCTTAATGTAGTATAATATGATTATAATTATGAAAAAAGATTATAAATTTTTCTCGTGTTGCATATTAAAGAAAAATATCACCCCGTAAGATATTCTGAATAATATTTAACTGAGATTTAAATTTAGTTTTGACGATACCTTTTTAAATAATGCCCCTGTTTATTATATGTCAAATATATAGAAATAAAATTATGAAATATGACGAATATAATATTAATGAGAGAGAGGGGGGAGAGGAAAAAAAAGAAAGGAGAGAGAAAAAAAAGAGAAGCGCGAGGAGAGAAAGAGTGAGAGAGAAAAGAGAGAAAGAGAAAGCCTTATTTCTTTTTCTCAGGTGAATATGACGTTTCGCTATATTTACCTACCTTTAATAAGAAGCAGATTATTTTAGAAACTTGATTGCAACCAGCATTGCTGTGTTTCATGCCGTTTTCGTTCAGCAAAAACTTTCTCGAATCTACATGCTTCCCGATTTACTTTAGGGCAGTTTTCCGCTCGAATATATTTATGTGAAAATATCCTAGAGTTTTTAAAATTATAACTCTGATTTAACGATAATTTTAAAACATTATGGTAAAGAATGCGTTTTGAACTGATTTCTGTGGTTGAATAACAATTATATATGTGAGTTATGCAAAAAATATCACTTTAAAATGGAGATTAAAATGATGCATAGCTTTGGATTTTTCGTATTTGTGCATTTAATTCGAACAAGAAAAAAAATGTACATTTTCGTAAAAAATAACAGCTTTTTAATGATTACCTAATTTTTTAAAAAAACTATTCAAAGAAGGAGAAAACAATGCCCATTATGAAGTAGAACTTACTGGTTGCTTCTTGAAAGGAGTAATGAAGAACGTTTCCATATCGAGTTTATTCAAATAATCGTCTCGTATATTTCCATTCCCCGGTTCAATGTTGTATTGTCCTTTTAGTAAATCTTTCGTCGCTTTACTCACGTGAACGCATCTAGAAAAATATGAGTGAGTATTAGTTCAAGCAACTTCGAAAAAGAGCACAAAAATATACGACCTCTATTATTTGTAAATGAGCCTCAGTATCCGTTTCTAATCTATAATACTATATTATTATAGTAATTTTCATTAAAATAGAAATGGAAAATGAATGCGATTGGAGATATATGTTTAATTTTAGTGAAAACGGACAATACAGATTTTCTAAGCATTTGCATTTAAAAACAATTGGACTTAACGAATAAATTTAACATTTACAAGAATGACTTCAGAAAGAATGGTTTCGTCAGTGAATATTACTGAGAAATATCGCGTTACGTTTTCCTCAACGAGTTAAATTATTTACGGAAAAAAATACTTTAAAAGAACGAGTCTACACTTATAAGCTAAAGAACGTCTATCGTGTGTGTGTGTGTGTGTTTTCGACTGAATTATTCCAAGAAAACAATTGTGTCGTTTTGGGCTAGTAAATTAAATGTCAAATATTTCTTTAAATTTTAAGAGAGTGAGATTTCAGGATCATTGTAGATGGAATAAATCTTTTCGAAAATTCAGAAGTTGCATAGTACAAACTCAATCGATTATGGACGAAAACTTATTGAAATCGAAGAATCCTCAATATTCGACAGTTAGAGCTTTAAAACCAAACACATTGAATGCCAGATAATTTAGCTTAAAAATTAGAACAATATGAGATAAAAATATAAAGTTGTATGAGTTATTTGTATTAGTTAAAAGTATGAATTCAGGATAATCAAATGACATGATGTAAAAGAACTTAATTAAAAATTAGAAAAGAACGATTTCTTTTGATTAATTAAAAAAAAAGGGTTTTTTTCTTAAGAAATAAAAATTGGGGCCTTAAGAAGTTGGAAACTGTTTCCTACCCGGGTCTTCCAGATTGTTCCATGTGACTCGCGATGGTGACATCTCTGGACCAGATGTCGAACTGCCATTTTCTAAGACCCAAAAGACCGCTGAGGACATTCCCGCTGTGGACTCCGATTCGCATGTCGACGTTCACTCGGGTCTCTTCTCGAAAATTCCTGAAAAAGGAAGTCATTTGCTTCATATTGCTAGTATTATTATAAAAAAATATCATTTCAACATATTTGTCTCTCTCAACATATTTTGTGAGTCATTTGCTTCATTGCTAGTATTATTATAAAAAAAATATCATCTCAACATATTTGTCTCTCTCAACGTATTTTGTGCATTATTAAAAATTTTAGAGTTATTTACGCTAATTTTTGCTGGTGTAACGTTCACACACACTCAGTATTATATATATATACACCCCCTCACAATTATTATAATTCTTCCATATAATCGAATAATCTTATAAAAATCGTAGAAACAATTTTTCTTGTCGTTACAAAAATCATAAACAGCAAAGAACTTTTGAGAGACCTTTTTTGGCATTATTCTATCAGCCCAATAAAAATCTCGAACGTCTTCTTCGTCCATTTAATCATATACCTACACTCATGGACAAAAAAATTAGCGCACCAAGAAGGAGTAGTCAAAGTGAAACGAAATTTTGCATACATAATCACTATTTTGATATAAGTAAATGATTAGAAAATCAAAGAAAAAAAAGGATCATTTATTTTTCAGAGAAAAAGACAAAAGAACGGAGGATTTAATACCGTGTTGAAACCCCTCTAGTGCGAATGCACGATGCGATACGATTGGGTACATTGATGGGTACATACGATGCGATACATTGATACATACACGTTCTGTATGATGTCTTGAGGCATTTCGTTATATATTTGCTGTAAACTTGCCTCTAGTTCGCTCAAACTCGTGAGATGCCAAACTCGCCGTCCCACATGATCCCAGATTTGCTCGATTGGAAACAAATCTAGGGAACTGGCAGGCCAAGGAAGGGTAGTAACATTGCGGAGACAGTCTTGTGACACCCTTGCCGTGTGAGGTCGAGCATTATCTTGTTGAAAAATGGCTCCTGGGAGCCGTTGCATGAGTGGCAACACATGGGATTGCAGGATGTCATGGTGCTACGGATCTATACTAGGGGTGACCATGTATTGTAGGCAATGCCACCCCATACCACCACACCAGCTATGGGAGTGGTGTGTTGCTGTAAAACAAAGGCAGGATTGAGGCGTTCACCACGGAGTCTCCACACACGAACACGATTGTCATCACTGCTGAGATTGAATCTGGATTCGTTGCTAAGACGACCTGGTTCCATTCCGCTGCAGTCCAGTTTCCTCCTGCACGACACCACTCCAAACGGAGGCATTGATGGGTGGGTGTCAAGGGCAGCACACGTAATGGGCGCGGCGATCCCAAATGTCCTTCAGCCAGGCGCCTTCGTATGGTTCGAGAACACACAGGGGCCCCTAGTAAAGGTGCTACCTGTGTCTGGATGGCGGCCGATGAAGCAGTTAGCTGTACGCGTGCATTTCTTACGATGTGGCGGTGTTCTCGATGACTGGTCTGTCGAGGTCGTCCTGAGCCTGGTCTTCGCGTAAATGATATCTCTCGCATCCACTGATCCCAACATTTCCTCAGAACACAATCAGAGTGGCCTAATTGACGAGCTACTCGCCTAGCTGACCACCCAGGTTCCATCATGCCGATGATTCTTCCCCTCTTAAACTGCGGCAGCTGCTCATATTGTCGTTGAAAACGGCGTAGTGGCATGTCTACCTCAGCTCTTTCTTTGTAAACGATTCAGCATAATCAAACATAGGCGTTGAATAGACGTTGCTTTTTTGGGCTTCTGGACTGTAAAAACAGTCCTCAATCCCATTTCTGGACAAGTCTTCGATGAGGGGCATGGCGAAAGTGGGGTTTTTCGTTCTGCTAGGTGGCATGACGACGATTGGCTGGATGATGGGATCCGGGAGGCGTGGCTTCTGTGCTTTGTCAGGATGGTAAGTTTTGAAAAGTTTTTGCTTTGGCTGAGAGCTAAGTGGCTGCTCTCTGATTGGTTGCTGGGTAAAGTGAATAGTGACTCCAATTGGCTGCCCTGGGGGCTGGGGTTTAAGAAATGATGAGGAGCAAGTCCAGTGGGGTAGGCAAGAGAAAAATAATGACAAAAATATTTAATAAAGTAAAATTACAGTAAAATGGTGTGCAATAAAAATATTGCACGAAAAAATTAAGTTAAGGAAGATTGTATGAATCAAAAAGTATTCTTCTTGGTCTTTTAGAATTATCGTTAGGAATGTAAGAAGTTAGGTTTTGCATATTAAAGTTGTTGGTTGCTGGTAGATCATCAAAGAAGTTAAATGCAAGATTCTGGATATGAGTTTTAAAACTGGTAATTTTTAATGCTTTATGTATGTCATCATTGCGCATATATCTCGTGGCTTTGACAATCATACGTATTAATGAATTTTGCAAAGTGTCTAATATATTAATATTCGTTTTAGCAGCATAACCCCATACTGGACTTGCATAAGCTATAATTGGACGCATAACGGCTGTATAGAGAAGCACTTTGTTTTCTATACTTAAATGAGAGTTCCGGCCGATTAAGGGGTAGAGTTTAAACATAATTTTCCGGAACTTATCGCGTGTGTAATGAATGTGTTGTTTCCATGTAAGGCGCGTATCGAAAATTATACCAAGATATTTAGCTTCCTGAGACCAGGGGATTTGTTTGTTGTACATTATGATTGGTGGTGGGAGTGAATGCTTTTTTGTGAAAATTATGGCTGTGGATTTTTCAACATTGATGCTGATTTTCCATTTATCGTAGAAGTTTTGTAAATGATGGAGGTGCTTGTTTATTGCAAATGAAATCGTAGAGAGTTTTTTGTAGGTTGTATGAATGGCAGTGTCATCAGCATAGAGGTTAATTTTTGTTAGTGAGTAATCAGGGATATCGTTAACATACAGATTGAAGAGCAGTGGGCCTAGCAAAGAACCTTGGGGACACCCTGCGGATACAGAGTGCTCGTTAGAAAGTGTCTCGTTGATTCTATTTTTAAAGGAACGATTAGTAAGGTAGGAGTGAATGAGGTGAATCAGTGGGGGAGGTAGGTTATAGGAAATAAGTTTGAAAGTGAGTCCATTAATCCAAACACGGTCGAAGGCTTTCTGGATATCCAGAAATACCGCGCCCGTGCTTTTCCTTTTCTGGAAGCCTTCCGAGATATGTTCTGTTAATCTTAGGAGTGGGTGCAAAGTAGAGAGCTTGTTTGTAAAACCATATTGATTGGGATTAAGAAGGTTATGTTCATTAATGAAATTTTTTAATCTGTGGAGAATAATAGATCATAAACAAGTTTTGGTAACCTGTTTTATACTCCACGGAGAACGACGTTAAATGCCCTCTACCGGCTGTACGTAAAACGCAATCACGCTGCATTTCTAACCATTTGCATATCTCCTCGACATGTACCTTCATGCCAAGTTTCGTTACGATCCCGCAATTATTTCTTGATGCGCTTTTTTTTGTCCATGCGTGTATATTCGACTCATTCTACGTACGATTTATATTCATTGAAAAAAATATGAATATTTTAAAAATATTTTTTTTACCACAGATTTCTGAATTTTATACACAGCAATATAAAAATTAAAATACAGTGAAATACGTTTAACGCGAACACGCGTAAGACGAAATATCGGTTAACACGAAATAATACACTGGTCCCGACAAACTACTATGCATTTTTTTTATCTTAACACGAAATGAAAATCACTTAATACAAAAAGGTTTCCCCTCTGGGAATGAGCAAAGTACCGAAAACACCAGCCGCGGAGGCAAAATTTAAGAGAGGTGGGAAATGGATGAGAGTTGGCTTCACATGTTTAGTAGAAAGGAAGATAACTTGGCTTTTAAATATCCCCCGAATAGCCAGCGACACGAACCGATTTTGTTTATCTAAGCTGCTTTTACCCTCCATCCCTACAAAAATGACAAGCATCTTATCTCTCATCAGTTAGACTTGGGACATTCACTCGTCGCAGTGTGAGTAAAAATCTGTGAGTTTGGTTCGTGTTTTTTTTCCTATTTAGGAAGAATTTTCTTGCAAGCACAGGGAGAAAGTAAACTTTTACTTCGCTTAAAATGAAGATGAAGCGTCTTAAGAATGTTGATCACAAACAGAAATCTGAAACATTTTAGTGCATTGCTAACTCTGCATTATCAACAATAATTAAAAAAAGAGAGCAAATTATGGAAATGTTTGAACGGTTTTTATTAAATACGTGCTTATATACATATCTCTGTAAATAAAATCTACTCTGATATACTTAATTTTGTTACATATATATAACTCCCGAAAAAAATATTAACTAGTTTGGAATATGGAAATGGAAAAATATGGATAAAATTTTTTATGTTGTAGTGGTACAAAGTAGCTTAAAAAGTTTACAGAATTTTATTACATTTTTGATCATTTATAAGGGAGATAGATGTGTACCTTATGATATCAATCATGTCAAGCGCCATCTGCACGCAGTGATCTGCATGTTTGACGTCATGATCTGGAAGCCCCGAAACGCAATAGTAGCAATCCCCGAGCAGCTTGATTCGGAGGCAGAAGTTTTTCTAAAAAAAGAAAGGATATATTGGAGAAATTTTAGTATAATTAATGAATAATAAGGAATATAATTTGATAAATAGTAACAAAATAGGTAATGCTAACTTACTGCATTGTTGCATCCAAAAGGAAGGCAGAAAAAAAATTAAAAAATATAATAAAACAGTTTTGTGCACACACTTTTTTTACTGCTAGAAGTTTAAAGAATACGCAATACTTTTCACAAATAGTTTAGTTCAACGAAAATTAAAAACTTGAAATAAATAACCTTGTTGTATCATCGCGACAATCGCCAACTCTATTCGCCAAGTAGGCAACCCAGATTTCTTATGTGTCGTTTTCTTATGTGGCATCCATACACGCCTCCATAACGCTGTTTCATTTCATATAATGTCGTTAATAGGTTGCGATAATACGTAAGTACCCTTGTTTCTTCTAAAATTAATGTAGTTTAATTAACATCAGGTTGCATTCATTTGATTTTATGGAGTAAGTTCCAGATTTGGAGCATATTTTTAGACAGAAAAAAAGGTTTTAATATTTAAACAAGTTAATACAAGTACTACACACATAAATTTATGTATTTGTCATATACTCAACCTTGTAATATTAAAATATTTTATTAACAACTCTTTATTTACTTTAACAGGTGAAATTAAATATCACCACAGCAATGCAGGATTGGAGAAGTGCATGGAACATATTTTATACAGGAAAAAAATCGATTGATTTAAGTATAAATGAGTAATGTAAAGGTTCTCACGCACATTTCCCTTAAGCAACTTCTTAGTCTACTTTATGAAATTTTTCTTATGAGAATCGTGCTTTGTGAAGTAACCGTAACGTATGCAAACAAGTATTACTAAATAAACAAAAGCGTAGAGGACAGAGGATTACCGGAGGATGCCACAAGGCGTCAATGGATGTTGGCAAAACGATAAGAGACGGTTCTTAAGCTATTAAGAGTGTAACAGCGAGATTGGCTCTGTAAAATGTCCAGATAAACCCACTTGTAGGTATTAGTGACACACATTCTGTTCATGAATGCAAACTTTTCTTGATTATCTTTTAAGGAGAATTTTTATATAAACTAAGATTTTTTTTCATTAAAAGATGCAAAAAGTGTAATTCCTATTAAGAAAATTGATAATTATTTATATTTAACGCAGAAACATTAAGCAAACTAAGAACAGATAAAATCATTTAATCGTCTGTATTGAAAAAAAACATGTCTTACTTCTGCCTTGTCATCGAACCTTCCGAACAGCTCATTGAGGGTTTCTACAAGTTCACTTCCATGTAATGACGCAGTCAGAGCCACAGAGTTCACTATGTCGGCGTACAGAATGCTGAAAAAGGAATGATTGGTTAATTCTCTTTTTAGCGAATTTATAGAATTTATTCAAATGAAGATTCTCACTCACTCACTCCGAGAGAGAGAGAAGTAGAGAGAGAGAGAGAGAGAGAGTAGTAGAGAGAGAGTAGTAGAGAGAGAGAGTAGTAGAGAGAGAGTAGTAGTAGAGTGAGTAGTGATAGAGTGAGTAGCAGAGAGAGAGTAGAAGAGAGAGAGAGAGAGTAGAGAGAGAGGGAGTACTAGAGAGGGAGTAGTAGAGAGAGAGTAGTAGAGAGAGAGTAGTAGAAAGAAAGAGAGAGTAGTAGAGAGAGAGTAGTAGTAGAGAGAGAGTAGTAGAGAGAGAATGGTAAAGAGAGAATGGTAAAGAGAGAGCAGTAGAGAGAGAGGGAGTAGTAGTAGAGAGAGAATAGTAGAGAGAGAGAGAGTACTAGAAAGAGAGAATAGTAGAGAGAGAGTACTAGAAAGAGAGAGTAATAGAAAGAGAGAGTAGTAGAAAGAGAGAGTAGTAGAAAGAAAGAGAGAGTAGTAGAAAGAGAGAGAGTAGTAGAAAAAGAGAGAGTTTATTAACGTCACCCTATATAGCATCAGGAAGATGTTTTGGCGACGGACCTCAAGGTTTTGAACCACGGTCATGTGGTGAGGGCGACACCCGAGCTATCACCTCCTCATCAAATTTCCACACCATGGCAAAGCAGGGACTTTAAAACACGGCAGATTTAAAGTACATTAGCCCCTCGACACGGTGAGTCTTCAGTGCCACAAGGGTTTGAATTCCTGATGCGCCCGGTCACGAGCACGTGGCCGTGACAATTAGGCTACCGCGGCCACCACATGAAGATGGAAGAAAAAACTTTAAGGTCAATATTTGTAAAATTTATCGACTGCATTTGTGTGTTCAATGAAAATCTCTGAAGTCATTTTTTTAATGAATACGTCTTTTATTCCTTTAAAAAAGCGCCACCTTGTGTATTTAAAAATAGAAATTCTTTTTTCTTTAATTTTTTAATATTGTAAAATCCAAATCATTATTAGAATGAAGTTTACTTTTGACTTCTTCGCTCACACATAGACATTTTCATGTGCAAAAAATGTGTCATTCATTTAAATTGAGAAAATGAAAAAGAAGTCTCTGTTTCAAATTTTTATTAGAATTTGCCAATAAAATTTCCACATTGTTAATAACTTTACAATGATGGCCGAGATTGGATAGTTATTTTAAGACAGTATAAGATAACTTTAACTGGACTAGTTAAGAGAGAGTTGTAACTACTTACAACTCTCTCTTATGCCGCGTTTCGTAGTTTTTAAAATTCTCTAACAAAAAATTCATTACATCCATAAGACTCAAGCAATTTTTAAGCCGTGTATAAAGATGCATTTATCATTAAGGATAAATATTTTAAAATGGCAGTATATTTGCAAGCTCTCTATCGATTAGTGATTAAATAGATATTAATTTCAGGATTATAGAGAAGCAAGGAATTATTTTAACGCTTCATTCTTTTATCGTAATATTTACATGAATTTTTTCATCATGTAAATAATTTCCTCTAAAAAAATTCTGTGATAAAAATCATGCAAAATAAAATATAATTTCTATTAAAAAAATCATCTTCAGTTTCTAGTTGGTTGCTAAGTTATCGATAAAATGACTAGAAACCCTACCAATGATACCCGGAACATAATCACAAAGATAAGTCTTTTACAAAAAATCTGAATTGTTTTATTTAAAATTCTAATCTATTTACTGGATCAGAAAATCTCACTTTTTATAAAAATTTCACGTAGATTATAAAAGTTAGCTCTTTCCTTCACATGATGAGAATAGTTTTATTTCTCATCTATTTTCTTTCTTTTTTTAAAAAATTATTCTTGCATTCCTACAGTTCTTGTTACCACTTATCATTTCACTTTTGTCGGAATTTTTTAAATTATTAATCGTTTTAGAGAAAAATAACACGCTCTGATTTATAAACAAGTGTGTAATACAAAAAAATTTTTGTAAGTCAATTCCTACTTAGAGCAACAAAGAAAATTTTTATTTTAGCTACTTTTTATTAAATAGTTACAATTAATACAAATATGTATATACATAGGACAGAATCACAACATTAAGTGGCAATTCATTTTTATTAATTATCATTAAAGTATCGTATTGTCATCCAAAACAATAATCGTGTGTATAAAATCTCAGTTCAACTGAATGCCTTAAAACGTGAGAAAAAAAACCTTTTCAAGTTTTGACACAAGTCGCCAAAGGGTCGCTAAGTCACCGAAAATGATGCCAACGTGGCTGCATTTTTAATTTTTTAAACAATTAGTTTTAATCAATGAATTTTTATTAATTATAATTAAATTATTGTATTGTCATTCAAAATAATCCTGTATATAAAATTTCAGCACAATTGAGGGCTTTAAAATGTATTTTATTAACGATTGAAAATTCCTCCAGATAAATAAATATATAGAGAGTGTGTGAGCTATATATATATTAGTAGGAATTGAATGAGCACAAAACTCACCTAACGTTTTTGTGTTTCTCAACGAAGAGCTCCGTGAAAGGTCTCTGAGGCATAGGGGTGAGGTGAATCCTCCTGATGACGTCACGAATGCTGTCTCTCACCTGAACAGAAATGTGCTTCGGCAGGACACTTAGAAGGAGACGTTCCTGAAAAGGAAGGAAGGAATACTGAGTTCCATTAACGCCCTTTATTGTTTTCCTTTAGCTGGGCTCGGATTTATTAAACAAAGGGCTAAATAATTATTTGGGTTATGTTACAATGCATATGGAAATAAGTATGCTTATACGTAGTCGTATGCTAATATCATTTCTTTCTTTTTTATGGACTACTTCTTAGTATGGAAACTGCTTGAAAAAAGACAATTCGTTCAAAATTACACAATATATATCTTTAATTTTAATTTACCTCTGTTTTATAAAAAGGAATGCTTAAGTAAAATTGTAAATATAATTATTTGAGGTGATTTTATATTAACTTTAAACAAATAAAATAAATATTTAAATGGGCTAGATTTATGTAACGTCACATTTTTAGTCACGTGATAACTACACTCTTGTCATTTTAGCCAATCAGTTCATAAATTCATGTGACGTCATAATCACATGACAAAAGCAATCACGTGTTTCCAGCCGTTTTCTTTGATGTTGCGAACTTTTGTATTTAGAAACATTTTTGAAAAAAAAAACGTATTTTTCAACATTATGATCGAACACAGGGAAACAAAATACACTTGATTTAAAAATACATGTATAATATAAGAATTTATTTTTTAAATTTTGAGAAGTTTTTGAAGAATCTTAATATTTTAACATGTTTGCCCAATCATCATATTTGAAATTTTATCTAAATTTTACTAATAGAATAACAAGTACAAATCTGATATCAACTTTGAATTCAATGGAGAACACCTGACTTCATTTATCATGTGACTTACATGTATGTAGCCCATTCAGATGATTACCCATTAATCCATTAAATTTTATCCACAAATTTCACTTAACATTTATTTCTTTGACAAACTATATTTAATGTTTTAGATTAAAAGTTTTGATTAAAATCACAGTGAAGTTACAAAATTAATTATAAAAGCTATTTCAAAAATTACAATTGAAAGATAAAAGGTGATTGAGAGTATTTACTTTTTCAATTACGTTACGTCACGCGTTATAAAATTTAATTTGAACTCAAGAAATCAATATGCATTGTTAATCCTATCAGTGCAAAAACAGAATATATAAACCAGATGAGACATGAACATTTCCTTTCCCCGATAGAAGAATAAAATTTCGCTTTCTCTCGAAAGATTGCGTTATTTAAAAATGATTATATTGTTATATTTGTTTAACTTTTTTTATCGGTCGTATCTTTAGTTGAACCGGAAAGTTAAATACATTTTCAAAATGATATGAGTCTAAAAATAGAAGTCTAAATACGAGCAAACATTTGTGATAAAAGTTTTAATTTTATTAAGTATGTTTTCAAAATTCGAAATTAATAAATGGTTAAGTTTTTTTTATGTTTAATTTACACTTTTCACATGACTATTTAGTTTATTGATTAGTTGTTTATTAGCGTCCCATGAGGCAAACGCCTTATATATAATTTAAAAAATTAAACTGAAAATTATTGCTTTCATTCTCTTACTAGAAATCACAGCTGGTTCTCACGCAAATTTCCCGTAACTAACCTATATATCTATATCACTGCGTCTTTTGATACTGGAACCTTACCATGTGAAGGAGCCGCCGTGACGTAAACAGATGACAGGACAATTTAAGCTAAAGTATAGAGAATGAAAGAGAGTTGGAGGAGAAAGGAAAGATAAGAGAAATGATAAAAGTGAGATATATAGAAGAATTAGAATGATAGCATTATAGAAGTGTTACTGATGTCAGATTGATTGATTGAATATTAACGTCGCACTGTTCAGCTACACGAGGGCTTTTGGCGACGGACCACGTAATTTTGAACCATGGTCAAGTGACGTGGACGACACTTGAGCTGGCACCCCCCCTTTCATAACTACCACTCCCCACCAACGGGAGGACGTTTCAGCTCTCGACAGATTTAACGTGCATCGCTGCCCTACACGGCGGGTCTTTAGTGGTACTGGGCTCGAACTCGTGACTAGGCAAACCACGATCCGATACCGATACGACTCGGCTACCGCGGCCACGTGTATGAGGTCAGAGACAACCTCGCCAGAAGACATTCAGAACGTGTATCCCTGAATCGAATACCTTTATTAGAAATTTACTGTTTAGATATCATGAGATAAGTTAATCCTAATCCTTATTTGATAGACTTGTGATAAGTAAACTGCTCGATATATTTAATTAATTTTTGTACTGAATATTCAAAAAAAAAAAGATTGAGAAACTTAGTTTTTTAGATTAAGTCTGTGTTATTTACTAAACATGTCTCTTACTAATAACGAAGCGGGTCCACCACAAATAAAGACATCGAATGACAGTGGCCTAACAAGCATATTAGAGCCCTCTGAAAACTCAGGTTTGGGGCCCCAAGCCGGGATTGCAAAACTACGCAACAGTAAAATGGACTAAATTCATGTGATGTCACAGTCACATTACAAATGCAATCTCGTGCTTCCTGCTAATAACTTCATACGTCCTTCTATAGTAAACTTTTGCTTTTTGACAGAAACTTCCTTTAAAAATATATATTGATTAACAAAAACAACGTACATGTGGCATGAAAGAAACACATCACGTACATACGTTTCATTAAAAAAATAATAAAAGGATTTTTTTTGTCATTTTGAAAAACTTTTTGAAGAATTTTGATGTTTGTAAATCCTTACACAATTGTTAAGTTTAAAATTGGATCTAATACCAGTTTTGAATTCAGCTGAAAACATGTGATTACATTTATCACATACACTGGTGTGCAAAAATTAAGGACGAAATCGAAAAATTAGAATATCAGCTGAACGAAGAGGCAGAGTGGACAGAAAGACCAATCAGGAGATTAAGTAAGGTGATGTACGGTAGCACATGCGCAAATATGCAGGTAGACGTAATGGGGGAGTGTCTGAGTAGTATAAAGCATGTTGTCGGTGTAAGATCAGTATTTCTGGCAAAGAGATTGCACGCCGTATAACAGTTAAAATCACACCGAGTTGCTGCCTCAGCGAGAAATGGCGAATAATCAATCTGTTAGACGACATCTGGATGCTTTTACCCGAGGTCGAATCATTGGGAAGTTGGAGGAAGGCCGCAGTGTGATAAGTGTGGCTGCAGAGTTCGGAATTGCTCACAGCATCGTTTCACGACTTTGGAGACAATTTCAAACTACAGGAACAGCTATCCGGGGGTTCAGTAGTGGTCGTCCACGAGGAACCACACCCGAAGATGACCGGCACATTGTCTTACAGGCCAGAAGAAACAGGCGGCAGACAGCGGGAGAAATCGCTAGACACACGACACAGGCGACTGGACGACCGATATCGCGTTTTACCGTGGCCAGAAGACTGCACGGTGGTGGTCTGTTTGCACGACGCCCTGTACGGTGTACCTTTAACGCCTGCCCATCGGAGAAGGCGTTCTCTGTGGTGCCGGGAACACCGGAATTGGAGACAATGAATGGGGACGAGTACTCTTTACAGATGAGAGCAGATTCAGTTTGAGTAGCGATTCTCATCTGGAGAGAGCGGGGAAGCCGCAATCATCCCTCGAACATCATTGAAAGGGACAGGTATGGAGGTCGCGGTGTTCTCGTTTGGGGAGGCATCATGCTTGGTAGTCGTACAGACCTTCATATCTTCGACGCAGGTTCAGTCAACGGGACCCGTTATTGTAACGAGATTCTTCTTCCATATGTGCGTCTTTTCAGAGGCGCTATGGGTCTGCAGTTCCTTTTCATGGACGACAATGCACCATGTCATAGCACAGTAGCTGACGAACAGCTCTTAAGAGAGTGAGGATATTGAACGTATGGTTTGACCGGCACGATCTCCGGATCTCAATCCCATCGAACATGTATGGGATTTTCTAGGCAGACGCTTGGCAGCTCGTACCTTACCACCAGTAACGATTCGGGAGCTTCGATTGGCGCTGCAAGACGAATGGGCAGCAATGCCTCAAGAACTCATTGACACCCTCATTCTCAGCATGGGCAGACGCTGTGAAACCTGCCTAGCAGTCAGGGGAGATCATATCCCCTACTAAAGACCGGATGTTTCTTGCTGGACACCCATCACAGGGATGTTTCGTCCTTCAGTCGCATTGCGCTCCATGCTACTTTTTCAATCAAGCTTCTTTTTATTCCTCTGATTTCTCTTTTAAGTAAGTGTTGCTTACATTACGCATGTCCTTACGTATTGGGGATCTTACGGTATTAAATGTGTTGATTTGGAAAGCTTTTGTACAAAGTTATATTGAAAAAAAACCGTCTCGTCCTTAATTTTTGCACACCAGTGTATATATAACCCTGAAGTAAAAATTTAGTTCATTTCTTAAATTAAAAATTGTTTCTTTTCTTTTGCAATTAAAAATAAGTTCCAAATAAGTTTTACAAGTATCGGAGCGGAAAACCCGTGGGAGACAACGTGTGAAGGCTGTCGGTGCAGAGTGGAGCCTTGGCTGCGTTTTTCTGTCGTTAGTCGACGCCGTTGGAGGAAATAATTAGGGCGGCGGAATTATGACGTTTAAGTCGTGCTTAAAAGCAAAATAAAGGTTTTTAGCGATGGCTAACAACATTTTGATCCACAGCTTACAAGATGAATACCTCAGCTAGCCCTCCACTCAATTAATTCTGTCCGTCCAATTGATTTTTTTAACTTAAGTCGCACCGTAAAGTAAAACAAGGGCTATTGGCGATGGATCTCGTAATTATGAGTCACGGTCAAGTGACGAGAAGGACACCTTGCTGCTCCCTCCTCCCCACGCAATGGGAGAATTTTTGAGCTTCGAAAGATATCCCCGCCACATGATGAGTCGTGTTGTTGTTGCTAATGCACCTGATCGACAAAGGACAGATCGAGGCCACGAAATTCATCATGGCAAATGACTAAGTAATGCTTGTCGTTATCCGTAGCTTTGAACTCCAAACAGGAGAAAGTACGATTTGGCTCGTTTACACTCCACTTTTGAAAGAGAGCGCCCTGGGGGTGGTCAGGGACCTCCCACCTCTCTTCCCCTTCCACCAATCTCACAAAAGGGCTTGCGGCTCGACAGCTATTTAGAGTACTCCCATGCCGCAAAGATACTATACATTTACAAACATCCATACCTTCTCCGGGATTCGAACCTATGCCTTGCGGCACAACAATAAGCGTCGCTAATCACGATGCAGGATGGAGGATCTATATAATGGCCGGTATGATTAGTCTTTGACTAAAGCCCTTATAACTTGATTGGAGAAATAACAACGATCACCGTGCGTGTTAAAGTGTAAAAATTTAATTTCACATTAATAAATTTCACTGGACAACATTGTTGATCTTTAGTGATAGCCGGCTGGGTGGCGTAGCTGGTTTGTCGCTGACCTTCTGTACCCAAGGTTGCGGGTTCAACCCTGGTCGGTGGATTTTCATGATACAAAAAATTAACAGCGGCCATGTCGTATGATTATGCGGCATGCAAAAGAACTCTTTAGTGTCCGATTGGCTTGAATGCTCTCGGAAAAATTAAATTCCTAAGTACAAATTTCGCGTCGGCAGATCTCAGGTACCTCCCCCTAGGGAAGAAACTGTGCGTCAAAATTACTTGCGGTAATTGGTATCGCCTATAGGGTGCCGCACTAAAGAGTGATACCAGTTCCTGGGGAATGTACTAGGTCTGCAAAGGAAGAAATACCAATACGCAGCCCTATTACAGAAAAAAAAAACTTTAGTGATAAGTTTTGTGAACGGTAAGTGGTCGAGGTAGCTTAGTGGTTAGGATCATGGACTTGTGGACGGCGGGTCATAAGTTCGAGCCCTAGTGCCACTGAAGACCCATTGCCTAAAGGGACCGATGTACGCTAAATCTGTCGAGGCTCGAAGTCCTTACGTTGGCATATCGTGGAAACTTGGAGAATAGGGTACCAGCTTAGAGGTTATCCTTGTCTCTTGATCATGGATCGAAATTATGAAGTCCTTCACCAATAGCCTTCGCGTTGTTTTATAGCGTGGCGTTAATAAACATTAACACACTTTTCGTCGTCCATCCAATATAGTGTTAGCGACGCTGACTGTTGTGTCGCAGGACCCGGGTTCGAGTTCCGGAGAAGGCATGAATGTTTGTAAATATATAGTGTCTTCGAGGCATAGGGGCATATGCGAGCCGAAGCCCTCTCGTGATGTTGGTCGAAGGAGAAGAGAGGTGGGAGGTAGGTCCCTGACCACCCCAGGTTCTCCTTCCTCAAAATTAGGATGGAAAACGGGCTAAATCGTTCTGTCACCTGTATGGTGCTTAAAGCTACGGATAACGACATGCGTAATTTAGCCCTTTGCCATGATGAAATTCGTGGGCCTCGATCTGGATTTTGCTGATCAGGTGTCATTTGAATAACAACAACTCACTTTACAAATGATGGCAGGAGTACTATTTATATTAAAAATTCGCAAAATCTTTTATGTATACCATAATGATACTAGATATTTAAAACAATATTTAAAAATACAAAAACAATACATATAATTTTTTTTTTAAACTGACTCCTACTTAGATCGATATTTTTTTAAATTTTAGTCAATTAAATTCAATTAATGAATCAATATTTGAAAAAAAAAACTATCAACATCGTGTCATCCACCACAAGCTTAAAAAATATATTTGAACTTGAGTGGCGCCATCTGTTGTAGCTAGTTGTAACTTCGTTAAAAATATAATGCAGAATAAATTTTAAATTATTCTGTAAAATAAAATTTAATTAATGAATTAAAATCTGAAAAAACTGTATAAACATTAAGTGTTATCCATTGCAAGTTTAAAAAAATGTATTTGAACTTCATTGGATGAATAAAAGATTTTTAAAAACGATTGAAAATTTCAACTATATATATATATATATATATATATATATATATATATATAGGGAGAGTGTGAACTAACAGAAATTGAAAAAGAGAAAAAATTGGGGTAAAACCATAAATATAAACATCTTTTTTTTGTGTATCTATCGTCGTGATTAATTTTTCAACATTTATTTAACACAAGGAACAATAAGAAAAATTGGAATCCTATAATCTACGCGATCAACTATAAGAACAGTGACACACCGTAAAATATACCTACACACTTTCCCAATCTCCCATTAAAGGCAAACGAACAAAATAATACTGTTGCCAATCAACAACTTAAAAAAAACCAATTTCCCCCCTCCATTATTTATTCATGTGTGTTGTGGTTATCACGTCAAGTGCCAGTCCATAAAGTTATGAAATACAGACACCGAGCACGAAAACTCGAGGTATTCCTTTCCACTGAATCAACAAGGTAGAGAGTTTATCTTAGCATACGTAAAAATAGCACTTCTTAGCATACAAAAAGACTTCTGTATGATTTTTTCCAAATTACCTCCTGATCCTTCTCGTACTGAAGATGGAACTTACTCTCGAAGCATTCCCTTCGGTCCAGGAAGGCCTTCCGGTTCGTGAACTCCATCAAGAACCGGATGTAGAGCCCCATCAGTGCCACTGTGACGTGGAAGATGACGTCAGAAGACATCTGGTTCTGGAAAAGAAAATGCAGTGAAATACGTTTGCGTAGGTGTTTGAGGGTATTGCCGCGTTTTGATGGATGTTTTGAGGAAAGATTTGACAGATGGAATTAAATTTTGGGTTTGCTCTATGGAGAGCATAGTTTTCAGAGGTAAAATTTTTGATAAAGACCATGTTTTTTTGCAAAAAACAAGAGAAACAGGCAGTACTATAATAACACATAAATTACATTTTTACTCTTATCCGAATATATTTATGATCTTAACTACAACATTATGTATATCTCTTTGGTCAAATCTGGCTTAACCATGTTTCGAAATTACGAGGTCCGTCGCCAAAAGCCGTCGTGTGGTTGAATAGTCTAACGTTAATATTGATTCGGCCAAATTTAGAAGCTCTGATTTCTTAATTCGTAAAAAGGTGTACAGTCGAACCTCTATATTGCGAACTTTTTCCTGTAACCTTGAACATTTCACGATTTTCTTTGTTAAATAGCCTCTCTATAGCAAAGTGCATTTTCTATATAACGAACTTTTCCTATTGCAATTCAATTTTTGTTCACCCTTTTTTAAAAGTATTTCTGAAAAAATTTCAAGTTATTCTCTCTTTGACACATTTTATAATGGTCATAAATCTTAAACAGGTTTTATTAGATCCTAACTACTCGCCGAGAGCAATAGAGTCCTGAACGCTTCATCCAAGAAGGGCATCCTTTAACCCCCATTGCCCAGTTCACTAGAAACATCTTCGATATCCTCTTTCACCCTCAGTGGAGTTGTCCCGTGTTCTCATTATAAAATAATGTATGTTTCATATTACTTGTATGTTTTAAATTATAAAATGTCCTTAAAATTAATTAATTCTAGTACAAAATTATTTGCTTAATATTGAAAATACAGTGAATTCTTCGACATTTTTTTTCTTGTTTTCGTTGCAGTTTTTCTCTCTTTATTTTTTGATGGGTAAGGTATATAAAATAAACATATATTATTCTTAGAAAAGGTGCAAATAATTACTTTTTTTAATATATAGTATTTATGAGTTTAAAATTTGTTTTATGTGATTTATAAACTATATTAAAAGATTAACCTCTATACTTTTTTCCGGGATTTCGCGACTCGTTATATA
Organism: Trichonephila clavipes; assembly: GCA_019973935.1. NCBI lineage: Eukaryota > Metazoa > Arthropoda > Arachnida > Araneae > Nephilidae > Trichonephila > Trichonephila clavipes. Next base: position 1,016,854 of record BMAU01002235.1, read on the forward strand.
GAGGTCCGACTGTATTTTCAATATTTTGTAATTGTTAACATATGAATATAAATATTTTTAACAAAACAATTATAGAGATATAATATTATTTTTTGTTATTTATCAACGTCGCGCTTTTGAAGCTACATGAGAGCTATTAGTGACGGTTTTCGTAATTTTAAACCACAATGAAGTAACGAGGATGACGCCGAACTAGCCCTTAATCAACAGTACAAAAGCGTGACTTAAGACCTTTTTAAATATTTCATATATTGTTTAATTTCATGGAGTGAATGATAGTTATATAAACGTCGCATTATAAAGCCACACGCCCGGCCGTGGTAACCGAGTGGTATAGGTATCGGATCGAGGCTTGCTTGGTCACGAGTTCGAGCCCAGTACCGCTAAAGACCGCCGTGAAGGGCAGCGATGCACGTTAAATCTGTTGAGAGCTGAAACGTCCTCCCTTTGGTGTGGTGTGGTAGTTAGGAGAGGGGGTGCCAGCTCAGGTGTCATCCACGTCACTTGACCATGGTTCAAATTTACGTGGTCCGTCGCCAAAAGCCCTCGTGCAGCTAAAACAGTGCGACGTTAATAATCAATCAATCAAACATTTATTGTAATGAGAGGATACCTCCTGAGCAAAAGAAAAAAAAACAGCGTCTTCTTTAGCAATAAATTTTAGAAAAAGCTGCAAAATTACCGTGCACAATTGAGTGGAAGACGGAAAAAATTCGGTGATGTGGGGAAAAAGATAATTATATGAAGTGTTGCATTGTCTATTGTTTTACTTGCTATTGACTTATCAGTAATCCTCATACCTTTGGCTATCTATACTTTTAAAAAATTATTATTTTGAGTCTAAAATCATTTAATCATATTTTCCATTTTTTTTCGAAGATTCAAGCTTTGTATGGCAAAATTAAATTTTGAAATTATCTTTCTCCTAATCTCTATTCTACATAACTTTTCCGCACAGATAAATTCCGATTAATATACTTTTTTTTCTCCCGTATAACCGCAATCGACTCTGATGCACACGTAACAAGCAAAAATTAAAACACTAATCAGTTACAATATAGTAAGTATAAATTTTAATGTCAGTTACCATTTATATATATATATCTTGCATGTGTATGATTTCAGCAAATCCTTTTTAAATGGGTTGTTTTATAAAATCATATGTTCAAATTACATATATATACATATATATATATATATATATATATATATATATATATATATATATATATATATATATATATATATATATAACACACACATGTAATATAAAAAAATTAAGTCAATTCCTACTTAGATCAACAAAGAAAATTTTTATTTTAGCTACTTTTTATTAAATAGTTTTAATTAATTTAAATATGTATATACATATGACAGAATCACAACATTAAATGGTAATTAAATTCTATTAATTATCATTAAAGTATCGTATTGTCATCCAAAACAATCGTGTATATAAAATTTCAGTTCAACTGAATGCTTTAAAACGTGAGAAATTCTTTTTTGTAAAGTTTTGACCCAAGTTGCTAAAAATGAAACCAACGTGGCTGTGTCTGTAATTCTTTAAATCATTAGTTTCAGTCAATTAATTTTTATTAATTATAATTAAAGTATCGTATTGTCATACAAAACAATCGTGTATATAAAATTTCAATTCAACTGAATGCTTTAAAACGTGAGAAAAAAAAACCTTTTCAAGTTTTGACACAAGTCGCCTATAGGGTCGCTGAAAATGATGCCAAGGTGGCTGTATTTGTAATTCTTTAAATAATTAGTTTTAATCGATTAATTTTTATTAATTATAATTAAATTACTGTATTGTCATCTAAAATAAGCATGTATATAAAATTTCAGCTCAATTGAGCGCTTTAAAATGTATTTTATTAACGATTGAAAATTCCACCAAGATAAATAAATATATAGAGAGTGTGAGCTAATAGTAGGTATTGAATTAATATCTTGACTGAATATTTAAGGATTTGTATAGCCTTGAAGTATAAAAGTTGAAAATATATTTTAAAAAGCACATCCATACTTACCCAATTTAAAGTTCCTTCCAGCCTATAACTTAGGCCACTGATGACCAGTTCAACCATTGTCGCCAAAGTCGTCGCTAATCCGACCTGGTACCACTTGGGGAAAGGCAAGAAAATAGTACAAATAAGTAGATAATACGCAGAGAAGCGTTGACCCGCGGGATAGCCATTGGCTAACCTCTGTATGCTGGTGGTGGTCTCTGCTGCAACGGTCAAGATGAGTAGAAAACATGATAGGATGATGCGAGAGTGAGAGCTGAAGAACCACTTCTCCTGATAACTGATGATGTAGAGGATGAGACTAGTTATTGTGACACCAGCTCGCACTGCAATGGGGAGAGTCATGGATTCCAAAGAGCTCTGAGGGAAAAATCAGAAATTATTGTTAGGATTCAATCGAATGCTTTGTATCAAGTTTGGCTAATTCATATAATTTAAGCTATACAATTACATTTTAACGTCACATGATTACATTAGAATATCCAAAGGCCACTGTTTCTGCAAATTTGTTCAATCTGGCTATGCTTTTAGAGTTAACTGCCAAATGTTCTGAGATGTTGTTACTAATGCAACCTGATCGGCATGTGCCAGGAGACTCAGTAGCGTGGTTGGTAAAGTACCTCTTTACTACGCGGTCGGCCTAAGTTCGAGTCGCGCGATGTTTTTGGGGCTGCGGTAGCCCAGTGGTCAAGGTATTGGATCATGGAAGGCATGTCATGAGTTAGAGCCCAGTACCACTAAAGACCCCCCATGTAGGGCAGCGATGCACGTTAAATCTGTCGAGAGTTGAAACGTCCTCCCGTTAGTGTGGTCTGTTAGTTAGGAGAGAGGGTGCCAGCTCAGGTGTCGTCCACGTCACTTGACCATGGTTTAAAATTACGTGATCCGTCTCCAAAAACCCTCGTTTAACTGAACAGTGCGATGTTAATATTCACTCGGTATGTGCCAAATCGAGGCCCACGAAAATCATCATGGCAAAACGCTAGATTGTACGCCTGTTGTTATCTGAAGCCTTGTGCACCATGCAGGTGACATTACATTTTAGCTCGTTTCCACTCCAATTTTGACAGGGAATATTTTGAGGGAGGACAGAGGCCTCCCACCTCTCTTCCCCTTCCACCAACTTCACGAGAGAATTTTCAAATCGACGGCAATTTAGAGTACTTCAATGCCGCGAAGTCACTATACATTTATAAACATCCATGCCTTCTCCGGGATTCGAACCCAAGTCCTACGGCACAGTAGTCAACGTGGCTAACTATTATATGTTCCGAGATAAAATAACTTTACCCCCTCAATTATAAGGATTAAAAGCTATTATTTTACAAACAAATTAATCAACTAACTCTCAGCTTGAGTTGATTAATTGATTAGTAATTAACGTCGCACTCTTCAAAGCAATACTAGGATTTTTGGCGGCAGACTTTTTAATTTTTAGGTACAATCAAGTGACGAGGATGACCATACGGGCACCCCCCCCCAACTTAACTTCCCCATCACTCGAATGTGAGTATTTTAACCCTCGACAGATACAATCAACCCCTCAGAGCCATGAGTTTTTTGTGGCATCGGGATTCGAAACTGATACTAAAAAGAAATAATATCGGTCGCGAGCTTTTGACGATAGTCACTGGACTATCACGAGCTAGGGATGGCGATTATTTCCGAAAACGATCGTTTTTTAAATCGATTCAAATCGAAACCTGATGAATCAATTTACAAAAAAATCGAGTCTAAAAGATCGATTTTTTTTCAAGTCTGCATTTACAATGTAAATATAAATAAAAAAAAACAAGAAAGATATCATAATAAACGATCTCTTATCTGTAAAATCAGGGAATGTTTTAGTTCAGGGAATTCGACAATTGCAATTATTTTTATTACCATATCAAAGTATCAAGCATAAAAGAAAACATTTATTTTCTAAATGTATTTGTTACTTTAAAAAGTTTAGAAAATAGATAATATAGCTTATAGTTCCCAATGCTTAATATCTAAGCTTTTTAAAAATAACAGTCTGTCAAGTCTACTGAGATCTAAACGGTTTCGCTCATTACTTGCGATGTTGCCGACAATCGAAAAAAAAGGCGCTCACAAGGAATAGATGATCCCACGATACTCATATACATCATGACTATTGAGTGAACGCGATGATAGAGTTTTTTTGTGCTTGCCATTAAAGTATAGGATCATACTTCAGGTGCACAACTGCCAGCGATAAATAGTGTTTAAATTCTTCGTTTTTACCAAATATCCTTAAATCCTTCGTTTTTACCAATTTTATGGTTTTTACCAAAACAGAAAAAATCGAATGCCGATTTTCTGGGATGAAATATCGATTCAGGGCTACATATCGATTTTTTTGGCCCGAGAAATCGATTTTTCTATTAATTGATCTCAGGACGCCATCCCTATCACGAACCTCAATTTGAGTTATATGACAAAAGTACAAGCCAGTGGCGTGTAATGGAGAATGTTAACCCCCCAAAGTCAAGTACTAAGCACCAAATCGTATCTTACAAAGAGTACGTACTCAGCATCAGTCAGATTTTGGGCCCCCTAGAATCCTTGTCCCTCTCCCCGTAATGCGGGGTGTATGTTTCGCAAATGGTACAAGCCCATAATTGAAAGAACAAATAGTACAAACTGAAATGTAGAAAAAATGCAAGTTCCCACTCAAAATAATGTGAGGTCTAGACATAAATCGAGATTTGACGTAACTCGGATTTAAACTGCATCAGTTAGAATAAGATTTAAGGGCAATACTATTTCTTACTGATGGAATAAATTTAGTTGTGATTTTTTTAGTTCTTCGTTTTACTTTCCTCTTTAATCTCACATAGGGATCCGCGGTAGCCCAGTGGTCAAGGCATCGGATCATGGCAGGCATGTCATGAGTTCGAGCCCAGTACCACTAAAGACCCGCCGTGTAGGGCAGCGATGCACGTTAAATCTGTCGAGAGCTCTAACGTCCTCCTGTTGGTGTGGTGTGGTAGTTAGGAGAGGGGTTGAGGTGTCGTCCACGTCACTTGACCATGGTTCAAAATTACGTGGTCCGTCGCCAAAAGCCCCCGTGTAGCTGAACAGTGCGACGTTAATATTCACTCACTCACTTAATATCTTACAGATGCAAACATTAGAAGATGCAATTCAATTGAATTCTTTGTTTATTTACATAAATCCATTCCGTAAATGAACACGGACTCGTATGAAATAGACTTAATTTAAAATAAAATCTCACTAAACGAAGCAAGGAAAAAAATAAAAGAACATTATATTATAAAATTTATCATTCATTTAACTTCCATAAGTTTGTTAATTCAGACTTAAATCTAATCAAGTTCTGAAACTGAAAATTTTTTCTAAGCATTACAAGTAAAAATTAAAACCAGATCTAATAGATCAATACAAAACACACTCAACTAGAGAAAAATAATACAAATAGACACAATTTAAAAGCAGTCTTTTTTCTCTTTATACCATCTGAGGAATATTTTTGTTATTCCCACAGAGCATGCACAGTCACGTACAAATTCGAAGAATTCTGTAGGTTATTTTTCAACTCTTGTTTATAGTTAATGTTTATAGAGTCAAAGTTGTAATAACATCTGTAAATCTAAATCGGGATGTTAAACAATGGGGGAATTTTAGTTTTTTCCCTGTTACAGAATTGTGTAAGATACACTATTAAAAAGTTGCTCGATTTTTTTCCCTTTTCATACAGCCAAATCTTCTCAATTTATTTATATATAGTGTTATATAATTACTATCACGCTGCTATGTCAGATTTTTGATAGGTTTTAATAGTAATGTGTCTTTTAAATATTCAAATAAAGAATCCATCGAAAATTCTTTTTATGGAATTTTAGAGAATTTGTATTATATGGAAATTATACCTTATTTAAATAGCGTAGTCAGATTATAAAAAATATTTACGTTATTAGAAAAATGTGTCATACTGCCATTAAATTAAAAATCTGCCTTTCCGGTTTTTCAATTTAGGATGAGATCATAGTCGATGCTAAAAGTATATGTAACGTGTTAGGAAGATAAAAATTTTCCGATTAAATATTAAAAATGCATTTTAAAATTAGTCATCACAACATATTTCGCGAAATAGGACAGATATGCAACAATACTTTGCAAACTTGCAGGAGGAAATCTACATTGCTGTTAATCAAAAGTTTAACAGCTTACTGTGATTTGATTTCTGAAATACTCTTGCCAATCAATTATTTTGCTTGCTGATTCAAGGTCCGCCTCCAGTAAGCCTAATTTACAGCAACGAAAATCCTTCAGTAAAAATGCTGAATAATTTTTAAAGTATTATTCTTATATTGCCTTTTCACATCTTATTAGTAAAATGGTTTAAATAAAGATCTTTTTATAACATGAGACAAAACGTTCTCTACACGGATTCAGAGAAAGCAACACGTTTTTAAATTAACTAATTGTTAAAGTAACGATGACGCCTTTTTAGTATTTCGTCACCTGTTTTCTACATCTTAGTCGATTTCTCTTCAGGTGTTTCTTTTTAGAAAAGTGAGCTTAAATTAATCTCGGTTTGATTTGTTTGATGTTTACGAATATTCAAAATAAATATCACATGTATTAAATATTGTTACGAATTTTGTGTAAAATAGTTTAAATAATTTGTATTTGGATGTGTAATGCATTTATATTACTCTATGTTATGTTTATTTTATGTTAAAATTGTAATATATTCGCAAGCAACGCCGTCCCTTACGTTATAATGGCGATTCAATTGGAACTTGCCGAAATCTTGGCGATAGTTCGCATAATTTTTTGGCGAGTTCGTGACCTTATGGATTCTTCTAGAAATTAGTGGAGAAATATATTAATTTCACGATCTATGACGCAAGTGGATCTTTGTCGAATTATTCGCGAGGCCTATAAATAGAGAGATGCTCGCTGAAAGTCATTCAGTCTTGTTTTGTCTAGCGATTACTAACAAGGAGAGGGCATGACTAAGGAAATTCATTTGGGGTCGAGACTTTGTGTAATAGTAGGGTGTTCACCCCTCAATGTAATTCCACCGAATGGTTAATCAATTCGCAGAAATTAGCCTTTGAAATTCATGCTTAGCTTTTATACAATTAAATTTTAATTTTCCACAACGAGTTCGTAGCCTGATTGGTAAATCGTCTGCTTACTACACGCGAGGTTAGGGTTCGATTCCGTTCGATAAATTTTTTTTCTTCAATTCATTTAATTATTTTTTAAAATTACATAAATTTATTATGAAAGGTTTTTTTTAATATTAAATGATATTTTATGTAATTACTTTGTATTTTATAATGTAAAAAATTACTGTAATTATATAAATAATTATATAAAATTTTATAAATATATTTTATATTAATAAATAATATTTATAATGAAATATATAATAAATATTAAATGATATTTTACATAAAAATTAGTTACAAATAGTTTTATAATGTGAAATACGATATACTACAAATAAAATATTATATATAATATAAAATAAATTATAGAATATATTGTATTATTATATTAATTATTTTCTAATTAATATAATAAAAAAATGTCTTTTTTATATATCATTAATTTAATTATTTTATAATTTTATAAAATATTCCTCTTCAAATAAATTCACTTAATTTCAAAAAGTTTATTTAAATAATTTTAATATTAAATTAATAATAATTGCAACAATAAATTAATAATTTTGATAATAAATTAATAATATTTCTTATTAATACTAATGCTTAATAATAATTAATTAATTATAATAAATAGTAAATAATTAATTAATTTTAATAAATAGTAACTAATTAATTTATTTTAATAAATAATAATTAATTTACTAATTTTAATTATTAATAATTTTTCTTAGTAATTACTTTAAATAATTTCATTTAATAATTATTTTAAATACTTTTAATTAATAATAATTTTAAATATTTTTAATTAATAATAATTTTAAACATTTTTAATTATTAATAATTTTAAATATTTTTAATTATTAATTATTTTAAATAACTTTAATTATTAATAATTCTAAATATCTTTAGTCAATAACAATTTTAAATAATTTTACTAATAAATAATTTAAGTTATATATTTTAAAATTTTTTTACTTTATAAAATACAAAATAATTACATAAACTATCATTTAATATTTAATAAACCTTTCATAAATAAATTTATTTGATTTAAAAAATAATTATATGAATTGAAGAGAAAAAAAAAGTTGATCGCGTGGAATCGAACCCTGACCTCGCGCATAGCAAGCAGACCATTTACCAATCAGGCTACGAACTCGTTGCGAGAAATTAAAATTTAATTGTATAAAAGCTAAGCATGAATTTCGAAGTCTAATTTCTCCGAATTGACTGGCCTTTCGGCGGAATTACATTGAGGGGTGAACACCCTAAAGGAGTACTACTATTACACCAAGTCTCGATCCCAAATGAATTCCCTTAGTCGGATCCTCCCCTTGTTAGTGTTGTTTTGACTAGCGATAAGTTAGTATTGCTTTGACTAGCGATTTGACTAGTCTTGCCTTGAACGTGAAGATCGCATATAGCAATTAGCTCGACTGTTGAGTAGAACGAGCGGTGCTTGTGAATAATCTCGCCTACTTGTATTTTAGGCACTGATATTGTGTCTAAGAGCTGTAGAAGTTGTGAAGTCTTTCTGATATTTATTCTGCGAATTTTGCTGCTGAATCCTGTATTTCAAGGATTGATTTTTGACAATAAATTTCCATCACGCTTCTAAAAAATTGTCTTGTTCTATGCGAATGATTTGCATAAAACCCTCGAGCCCCGATCAACGTAACAATATATTGTTGTTGTTTCATATCCCACTTGATCTACAGAAACATCTAGATCAAGTCCATGAACCCGTGCTTTTTTAAACATTGAAGAACTGTAGCAGGACTTGAGAGCATCTGGCTCTTGTGGCAACTAATACAAGCCAAGATGTGGGCAGGAGCGGCTTGGATCACATTGAAATTCGGACAAGGGCGAACTTTAAGACCCTCCACATGCCGTTGAGCTCGAGAGTGTCCACATCTATTAAATACTACTTCAATGAATAATTTCAGTATATGCGTAACTGTATAAGAAATTAATGATCCTCTCCCATTATAATCATGTCATCTTTTTTGTCTCGTAGAATTTTCTAGGAGCAATGCATCGACAGTTAGGATTGGCTTCTTTCCTAGGGATACTTGTAGTTATGCGCAAACCTAGTTCTTGAAAAGAAACGAGCCAGATGGCGCTAATTCGGCATTAAAACTGAGTAGTACGTTTATAACGGAAAAAAATAACAACACATTTTTACGAGTAATTTAACTAAAACTAACGACAGTGTTTCACTCCATTGGCGATGATCTCTTCTTGCTGAAGTCTATCTTCGCAAATGCAGAGTAGCCAAGACAAACAACATACCACTTGGTAGTTTGTCACTTGCAAAATAATTACACAGGATGTCTTATTCCAACGGTAGCAAGATCTTCCCAGCCTGCACCAAGTGTTACAATAGCCTGGCTACTGCCGACTGCATCCTTGATTGTCTGGGACTAGACAAGAGAGACCTTTATACTTCAACCGATGTTCGACTTGGACTTTTTACGAATGCACAAGATCAATGACCTAATTTAGCTGTACTAAATATTGAAAGCAACAACAACCAGTGGCGTAATGTACACCACCGCAACTCCCGCATCGCGGGTTGGAGGCAGGGTTCTAGGAGGCCCAAAGCCTGCCTGACGCTAACTATATATTTGGGGTTGGGGTCCAAAACTTGACTATGCAGGGGGCCCTAATATTCTCCGTCACGCCACTGACAACAACAGAGAGTTTATCATAACCAAATAAAAAAAAAAGAGAAATATCTTGCTCTCAAAACATCTAAGCAAATGATACAGGATTAATCAAAGTAAAAGGCAAATGTTTAAAATTTAATAAAAAGAAAATAAATTATAGTTTTAAAAAAACTGAAAAACACACTTTTATGGTACTCTATATCAATTGTTATAATTAAGTACTAGTTAAATTCCGAAATGCTGAGTTAGTGTAAAAATTTAGTACAAAGCGCGCACCACGCTTTTACCACAATGACAATTTTCTCGTGAATCATTTTATTCTTATATTAAGAATTATTTTTTTACTTTGTAGTTCTATAAACCATAAAAGCGTGTTTTTTAGTTTTTTTCTTTTTATAAACTATAAATTTATTTTTCATTTTTTAGTTCGATCTACAACACAATAAAAGCATTTTTAGTTTTTTAAACTATCATTTATTCATGCACTTTTTTAAAAAAAAATTTTGGCCCGGGTTCGAAAATGTTTCCCCATCCTTGAGTTAGAAAATGTTTTTTTTTTCACGTGCTTGAGTCTTTTTTTTTTTGTTTATTTCCATTTTCAGAAAGACTGGACAATTGTTTTTATTATGATAAGAAATTGATGAGGCAAAAAAGCAAAAACAAAACCCCAGCGTTTTCATTTTTAGTGTTACTCTTAATCTTTTGGTCACCAAATCTGGAAATCGTTATTTCTTTTTATCCTGTTCAGGACAATAGAACAAAATTATGAAATTATTGTATTGTCATCGGTCCTTGACAAGTGTGCAAAATTTCTAATTAATCTGACTTTTTAAAGAGGTTAAAAATCGAGTTCAAAGATTCCGTTACATGCAAGTGAAATGAATTATAAAAGCGTGTTAAAAATTGATTTTCCCCCAAATTCCGCTACTTAATACAGTATGAATAAAATCGAATAAATTCAATAAATGTTCAAATTACGGCATTAAGTTCTTAAAAAATGTGAATTCTGTATCAAATAACGACACAGAAGCTACTTGTTGTGAAGCATAGAAGGTATTGAAGCATGAATAGAAGTCATTTATGGAAAGGTGTTTAAAGATCGTTATTTGTAACTAATGGTGATGTCTTCCGCATTTCAAAAAGCACAGTTCACAGATTTGATTCTTTTTCTTTACTTCAAGTAATTTGTAACCGTTATTTTTTTTTTGAGATCACGGTACATTTGAGAAAGCACATTCACCGTTTTGGAAGAGCTTTTTATTCTGTAAGTTGTTGATGCGTTTCGTGTTTTTTTTCGCAGTAATCTCACAAATTAAACATTTTTTAGGTTTCGAGAGCACTATCTGATTATGAAAGAAATGGGAACGAAGCATATAAAATGAATGATAAGGAGTAATAAGGAGTAACTGAATTTGCAAGGTGTTGTGAAGGAGACGAACATTTGAGAAAAGTTTCGAACGAGCTTGTAATATCTGGCGATTAATTTTAATTACACAAAAAATAAAATTCAAAATAATTTTGAAACATAAAAAAAAGTGATTTTAGAGCAAAGTGGAAATCTCAGTGTATTAGTAGTATTATAGGCTTTCATAAATTTTAAAAGCGTTCTTCAAGCGTTATATATTAACTTTGATACAATTCTGTCAATGGGCTAAATGGAAAATTTTTACTTGATAAATGTCATCATGTGTTCTCGATTGAACTACCATTAGACTTGTGTACTAATTATTCTTCATGTAAAATTTAGATAAAATTTCAAATTTGATAATTTAGTAAAGATGTGTTTAAGTACTAAAATATATCTTCAAAAAGTTTTCTAAAATTATTAAAAAAAGTTACAGTAGAACCTCTATATAACGAAGTCCCTAAGTCCCGGAAAAAAGTTCGCTATTTGGAAAATTCGTGTGATACATATATATAAATAGAGGTTCATCTCTTTCAATTTTCTTTATAAACTACATAAAAATATTTTAAATTCATAAACACTATATATTAAAAAAGTAATTATTAACACCTTTTTTAATTTTACTATATGTTTATTTTACATATCTTACCCAGAAAAAAAAACTAAGGAAAACAAGAACTGTATTTTCAATATTAAGAAAACAAATTTATATTAAAGTTAACGAATTTTAAAATTTTCCAATTTAATGCATACAAGTAATATTAAACATATATTAGTTTATAACTAAAACACGGGGAACACGGGACAACTTCACTGAGGGTGATAGGGGATATCGAACATGTTTCTAGTGAACTGGACAGTGTGTGTGTGGGGAGGGGGGTTAAAGGATGCACTTTTAGGAAAAAACGTCCAGAACTCTATAACCAGTTCAAGACCACCATAAAATGTGTTAAAGAGTTAACTTGAAATGTTTAGAAATACTTTAAAAGTAGGGAGAAAAAAATTGAATCGCAACAGAAAAAGTTCGTTATACAGAAAATGCCCTTCGCTATAGTGAGGTTATTTTACGAAGAAAATAGTAAAATGTTCAAGTTCTAGGAAAAAGTTCGCTATACAGAAAAATTCGCAATATAAAGGTTCGTTATACAAAGATTCGACTGTGTACTTATAAATCAAGTGCATTTTATTTACTTATTTGCGTTACTGTTGACAAATAAGAACTTTTTAAAAGAAAGTTTCTGTAAAAAAGTTGGCAATAGCGAAGCACATGCACTGATTGGTTGAAAACATGTGATTGCTGTTATCATGTGACTATTATGAATGAATTTATTATTTTCCCTATTACATGAATTTATCCTATTGAGATCATGAAATACGGATTGTAAAATTCACATAATGAAATTTTTTAGCGAATATTTTTGTTTGAGAGCTATCGAAGTACTGAAATGCGCTGAGAGAGATGTTAAACTTATAAACGAATTACTCTTTCTCTAAATTTTCAAAGTTTTTTCCATTTTTCTCCTAGGAATGTTCTCGTCAAGAAGTACTAGTTGTCATTTTTTTTGTAAAATAGTTTATTACTTAAGCAAATTTTTAAAAAGAATCCAAAACTATTTCACTCTAAACTATTTCAGTATTAAAATACTATGGCAAAGAAATATTTCGCTAAATTATGCCAAAATATTTTTTTTCATCTATTTCGAAAGTATCAAATTGAAATGTATTGATTGAAGTGTTGACAATAGCATAATGGAATGTGTCTATTATTTTTCTTGCCGACTACTTGAAAGATTTTCCTGTTCGTAAGATACAACGGCTGATGAATATTATTGATTTTACAGTCGGAAATAATTTAAAATAATATTCTCCGCAATAATAATACCCTATTGAAAATAAAAATTCTAGAAAGTTCTAAGAAAACAATAATTTCATTAAGTTACTGTGATTGTAATTCAGTCAAAACCAAAGTACATGAAAATAAAGTCATTCTTTAAATAACATACATTCATAAAATCCATAAATACCGCAACATTAATTGATGTAGGAAGAGAATTTTCTGTTCTTTTTTTTCAAGTGTTTGTTTTATTTCACGTTAATCTATTTTTAGTGCAAATATCCAACGTAACTTAATTTCTGTAATTTTATCATAAGGGAAAAAAATATTTCATTTATTTTTAATAAAATTGAAACTATCTAAGCACTTTCTATAATAATATAAACACATCAATTTTTCAAAATCTTTCATTCTGATATCATATATATATATATATATATATATAATGCCTTAAGGTATCCAACTAAGTTCGGAACCGTGATTTTGCAAAAGCGTATAAATAGATAATATTTATGATATTTAGTGTCACTTAGATTAGAAAATGTACATAAAATTGTTTTAAGAATAGCATTACAATAAAAAATTATTTAAGTACAATATTTTGACAAAAAATGAACACAGAATGACCCATTTTCAAAATATTCTCCTTTTGTGAAAAATGCTTCTATTATAATAATATTTTGCCTGTATATAGCTCAGACCTCTGTACAGAGGCTCTACTAGAATTTTTGAAATATATAACTTAGAAGTAGGTTTATATCCATGTTTTACGACAACAGAGGGAAGAAATTTTAAGAAAAAAAAACCCGTCGATAATTATTTTAATTGGTAGTAACTCTGAAAATAATGTGAATTTTTCAAAAATCCTAGTTCAGACTCTCTGGAGAAGTTTTTACTTTATATAAGCGAAATATTATTATTTTAGAAGCATTTTTTATAAAAGAAGAAGATTTTGAAAAAAAGGTTATTTTAAGTAAATTTTTTGCCAAAATAATTAATTTAAATAATTGTTTTTTGGTCAAAATGGCCTTAAAACAATTATATATATATATTCTAAGTGACACTAAATATCATGAAAAGTATCCATTTATGCGCATTTTTAAAATCACGATTCCGAACGTAGTCGGATACCTTAGATATGTTTCTTTCACTGAGTAGAGATTCCCAAAGAATGAGTCTTACGGAAATCGACCTCAAAGGAAATGGGAGAGGGTTATGGTGCTGTTATAGGTAAAGTTTCCCGTTTCGAACTATGAGTTCCAGAGACATGAAATTTGATAAATATGTTTATTTTGTTCAATAGAGATGGATAAGAACAGGTTTTGCGAAAACCGGTTCTCAAGAGGGTGTTGCGGAGTCGTCACAGGCAAAAATTCCCGTTTTTGAACTATTACACCTATAGACTTGAAATCGTGTTTCTTTACTGGAGTAGAGATTCGCCACAAGAATGAGTTTTGCAAAAAATTCGACTTCCAAAGAGAGGGGAGGGAGTGACGAAAGCGTTATAGATAAAAAAAAAATTTAGTTTTTTAACTATTACTTACAAACTTGAATTTTGACAATCATGTTATTTCTTCGGAATAGAGATCCTCCATTTATGGATTTTGCGGAAATATACTTCCAAGGAAAGTTGCGAGGTGTTTTAAATTTAAAAAAAAAATCCCATTTTTCGATTATACTACAGACTTAAATTTTGGAAAACATGTTTTTTTCTGTAGAGCTAGGGCACTCAACCTTTTTTTCTGCTGGGCCGCATTCATATGTCAGCTACATCCCGCGGGCCGCAACATGAGGAGAAATGGGGGGGGGAGAAATGCTTGAAGACCAAGATAACATTGGAAATTTAAAATGTGGAAAGTTGATCAAAATATTATAACTCCTGTTTTGCTTTTTTTAATTATTATTTTTTTTATAGTTTTTACTTTTTGTCACTAACACTAAATTAGCAACATTTAAGAAACACTCCTTCACAATTTCTGTATCGGTAAACGGTTTCATATGATTACCAATAATATAACAAACTTCATAGGATATCTTTGTTACCCCGCTGTGATATTACCACTGACAAAAAACTCAGTTGCTGTTGCATGGATTATTCAAGAAAGGCCTATTTATCAACTCTTTCTAGAAATCTTCGAGGAAAAGTGTCATTGGACGATTCCTGTTTATAGGTATTTTTTAAACACAGCACTTTCGTGACAAATCAAACAATTACTGATTCCTGTTTGTTTTTCACTACAAAATAGTCTACCTCCCGATCGTCTTGAAACGATATATTTTCTTCGAACATTTTTCGCTTGCAAGATATGAAAGATAATTAAAAATCATAATTGTCACTAATTGTCGCTACTCCACTGTTGTCTGTTATCACTAACCGTAACCGTTCCAAATAGAAAAAGAATATCAATTCGCACTCGTAACGACACCGGCAGTAAAAAGCAAAATTGATATATTTGATTTCTTGACAAAAAGTTTTACACCAAATATTTAATACAATGTTCTTAAATAAGTAAATTTCTCAGAGCACTGGGCCATGGCCAGGTCACTTAAAAAGGCTCGGGGGGCTACATGCGGTCCGCGGGTTGAGTATCGTTGCTCTGGATAATCGCTAAGGGAATTGTCTGTTTTTGGACCATTATAAGTGAAAAAAATGCCCACTTCTGAGCTATTAAATCTACAGACTTAAAATTTGGCAAGCATATTTTTTGTTGTTGATGACATCTGCTAAAAATGAGATTTGTAGAAATCGACTCTGAATGGAGGGTTATGGAGGCGTGAAGGATAAATACACTGGTGTGCAAAAATTAAGGACGAAGTCGAAAAATTAGCATATCAGCTGAACGAAGAGGCAGAGCGGACAGAAAGACCAATCAGGAGAATAAGTAAGGTGATGTACGGTAGCACATGCGCAGATATGCAGGTAGACGTAATGGGGGAGTGTCTGAGTAGTATAAAGCATGTTGTCGGTGTAAGATCAGTATTTCTGGCAAAGAGATTGCACGCCGTATAGCAGTTAAAATCACACCGAGCTGCTGCCTCAGCGAGAAATGGCGAATAATCAATCTGTTAGACGACATCTGGATGCTTTTACCCGAGGTCGAATCATTGGGAGAAGTTGGAGGAAGGCCGCAGTGTGACAAGTGTGGCTGCAGAATTCGGAATTGCTCACAGCATCGTTTCAAGACTTTGGAGACAATTTCAAACTACAGGAACAACTATCCGGGGGTTCAGTAGTGGTCGTCCACGAGGAACCA
The DNA here is from genome assembly GCA_019973935.1 of Trichonephila clavipes. NCBI lineage: Eukaryota > Metazoa > Arthropoda > Arachnida > Araneae > Nephilidae > Trichonephila > Trichonephila clavipes. The sequence goes on from BMAU01002235.1 coordinate 1,033,202, forward strand.
CACCCGCAGATGACCGGTACATTGTCTTACAGGCCAGAAGAAACAGGCGGCAGACAGCGGGAGAAATCGCTAGACACACGACACAGGCGACTGGACGACCGATATCGCGTTTTACCGTGGCCAGAAGACTGCACGGTGGTGGTCTGTTTGCACGACGCCCTGTACGGTGTGTACCTTTAACGACTGCCCATCGGAGAAGGCGTTCTCTGTGGTGCCGGGAACACCGGAATTGGAGAGACAATGAATGGGGACAAGTACTCTTTACAGATGAGAGCAGATTCAGTTTGAGTAGCGATTCTCATCGCATACTCATCTGGAGAGAGCGGGGAAGCCGCAATCATCCCTCGAACATCATTGAAAGGGACAGGTATGGAGGTCGCGGTGTTCTCGTTTGGGGAGGCATCATGCTTGGTAGTCGTACAGACCTTCATATCTTCGACGCGGGTTCAGTCAACGGGACCCGTTATTGTAACGAGATTCTTCTTCCATATGTGCGTCTTTTTAGAGGCGCTATGGGTCTGCAGTTCCTTTTCATGGACGACAATGCACCATGTCATCGCACAGTAGCTGCCGAACAGCTCTTAGAGAGTGAGGATATTGAAAGTATGAATTGGTCGGCACGATCTCCGGATCTCAATCCCATCGAGCATGTATGGGATTTTCTAGGCAGACGCTTGGCAGCTGGTACCTTACCTCCAGTAACGATTCGGGAGCTTCGATTGGCGCTGCAAGACGAATGGGCAGCAATGCCTCAACTACTCATTGACACCCTCATTCTCAGCATGGGCAGACGCTGTGAAACCTGCCTAGCAATCAGGGGAGATCATATCCCCTACTAAAGACCGGATGTTTCGTGCTGGACACCCATCACAGGGATGTTTCGGCCTTCAGTCGCATTGCGCTCCATGCTACTTTTTCAACCAAGCTTCTTTTTATTCCTCTGATTTCTCTTTTAGTAAGTGTTGCTTACATTACACATGTCCTTACGTATTGGGGATCTTACGGTATTAAATGTGTTGATTTGGAAAGCTTTTGTTCAAAGTTATATTGAAAAAACCGTCTCGTCCTTAATTTTTGCACACCAGTGTATATTTCCGCCTTAGAAATTCAACTCTTGCCCTTTTAAATCAAGTGGGGAAATCTTCAGTAATATTTTTCAATACATTAAAAGCTTAATAATATGACTACTTAGATAAAACAAGTACTTTAAAGAACAATATATAGTCATACAATATAATGAAAAACTCAGAGAAGTGGGTGGGGGATGGCTAGTTCTAATTAAGATTCCACATTCTTATAATCAAAATATCCTTCAGTTCTTCATTTTTATTTTTATTATTAATTTTGTAATACCTTATCCTCTCTGTTTTCATTTGATTTCGAAATTATTTGAATCTAAATCATAATTATTTTTATTTGTTTTTATAATGAGTGCATGGTTTGTTTATATTTTTGTTTTCAAAGTATTAGTGTATGTGTGTGTGCGATTCTGTTCCACTCCATCGATTTTACTTCTTCCCCAGTCAGCCCATTTTCACTTCGTGAAATTAGTTTATGCAAATATGCAAAGATCTGAAGTGAAACGAATTTTCTAATTTTTATTAGTGGAATCCTGTGACATATTTTTGAGGAAGGATTAATGTTGTGAATTTCCATACTTCCTAAAGAGACATAGTCATCAACCATCAATGTAATTGTAATAGTAATTTTATTCGAAGTACATCACAACTTAGACTCTAAATACTATTTAGTTAATTTCTCAGTTGGAATTCTGATAAACCATATAAACTGTTACGTTAAATGAATTTGTTTACCTCAAGCTAAAATTTATTTATCTTACGTTGAGAGTGGATGTAATCTTTTTGTTAAATAAAAAGACCCGTTGTTATTATTATTTCGATATAAGTGAATCTAAGTTCTTTAAAGAATTCAGGAACTGCAATAACAAGTTCTAAATTGGGGAAAAATCGACGTAAATGCATTTATATTCAAAACACAATCATAACAATGAACAATAACTTTTTGATATGAAAATACTCCTCTGGTAATTCATTATAAATATTTTATAATTTAATGTTATTTAATAAGAAAAATTAATTGTGGAAAATAAATACAGGAAATGTTTGAATTTAAAAGAAATGAAAGGCTGAATAAATAGAGGTAATGTGAGTAAGGAATTAAAAAGAGTAGTAAAACTGATTCCTGATTCAAAATTTAATTTTCTTAGATAACTAGAAAAATTTGAATTAGAAACAATGTGACCAATAATAACGAAATTAATTAGAATGGGCTAAATTCATGATGGTCATGTGATAAATGCAATCACATGTTTTCCATTGAATTCAAATTTACATTAAACTTGTTCTTCAACTTGTAAAAGTTTGATAAATTTTCAAAATTGATAATTGGGTAAATATGATCAAATATTAAGACTTCTTAAAAGGTTTTTCAAAATTAAAAAAAATTCTTACATTTAACGGTCTTTTTAAATGAAGAGTAATCTCTTCTCCTATGTGAATTAGTACTGTTAACAAATATGTACTTTTTAAATGGAAGTTTTCGTAAAAAGCAAAAGCTGGCAACAGCGAAGCCCTTGGACTTATTGGCTGAAAGGAAGTAATTTCATTTATCATTTGCCTATGACGTCATATTAATTTATTAACTGACTTGCCCAAAACACGTGGTTGCAGTTATCATGTGACGTCATAGTCACATGAATCTTTGTTCGTGGTATAATTAAAGCACGAGCACTATTATTTTGTTCTATTAATTATGTATTAAATATAAAGAAATTGTATTCAGTTCTATTGATTTTTAAGCATTATTTCAGTGAAAAGGTTTTTTTCAAAACTATGAAAAACTATAAAAATTTCTAAAGTATTGATCTTTAATTCTATATATAAATAATTTAAATATTCAAGAAGAAATGCCACAGCTTTGATTAAAATTTGTGAATATGTAATCTTTATCGTAAAGATAAAGTAGGAATGTTATATGTAATGAAATATTGATTTAAAAACATGACTTTGAGAAATTTTTTTGAATCATAAGATTGAGAAATTACACAAGAAAAATCAGCTTTCTTAAATAAAAAATTACCCAAATTTTTTTCCTTATTACTGATATTACTATTGTTATTACCAGAAAGTACGATAGCTAAGGCATGCATAGCAAAAACAAATGTCTTCAAACCCATACTTTTATTTGAATAAAACATTTAAAAAAAAACTCAATAAAAATAATAGAATATTTTCGTAAGGTGTAAATGACATTCAAGGTGTGTGATTTATTTATAAGTCTATTGTATCAAGGTAGTTTATTTTAGAAAAAAACCCATTGCAATTTTATTTTGTCATTTTATCTAATGGGATAAATTCAGCAGATATTTAACTCGTCTTTACATAGCATTTCATGTATTACACGTGTTACGTGCAATTTTTTTTTCAATGACAAAATATTTCCACATGGTGCACCTGGCATAATTTACTTTCGTACATCCTTGAATCCTTCAACAATATGCAGTACAATGATGTGAGTCTAGCCAACAACGTTATATGAATAATGTATAACATGAAATTAAAGAAATTGTCTTTTGTAACTGCGCTTAATGTGCGTATCTACACGCTTCACGTGGTAGCAAGTTTTAACAAAGGCGAATGAAAATGCTTAATGGGCAAGAAGGAAAAAACGAAACCGACAGCGGGAAAATAACCATCATTGCTAGTATAGCACTTCTTTAAGAAAGTTTGTAACATAATCTTTTTTCTTATTTGTTTTCCATCTCTCTCTTTCTGATAAATGTTTTCACTAATTTTGAATTCTTATTTGGTATTTTGGAATTCAAGAAAACAAGATTTAACAACAACAAAAAAATGCGTCTTGTAATTTAAATGTACGGTCAAGTAACGAAGTCTATGAATGATTGGTACATTAAAATTTTTATTTTCACTTCTCTCATTAATGCTCAGACACAGAGAATGTGGTATAAAAGAATTGTGGTATCAGAGAGATAGCGCGTATAGCTAAAACCAAAATCTGACCAAATACCTCCAGATATAACATTGTTGAACGTCTTTTAATGGAAATACATGAACATTGTTTATCAATCTCCAATCTGACAATGATGAACGAAAAGCCGAATTACAGAAGCCACATCCACACACACACAATTTATACTTCTTAGAGCAAGGTTAGAAATCTCTTTCAGACTGAACGTGCTGTGCACACTGACATCGTAAAGTAAAACATGGTAAAAAAATACTCAGATATTTTTTTCAATGAAACATAAAAACCGTAAGTGCATATTGCCGTTTGTTTATTTTTAACATTTTTTTTAAAAGTGCACAGATGCATTTCTGGCTCCCTGTATAATACGTGGCCAAAAGGTTTCAGTTTCTTGATTGATATAAAATGTGAATCTATTTTCAGAGGATTTTTGTTAAAATGTATATTAAAATAGTTCTTGTAACTATCACATGAGCAAATGCTTTATTTTTCTGCAAAAATTTTTACAGGAATTATTTAAAAATTGCCAATAAATATTTAAGCACTCAAGTAAAGTTCAATGAAGAATAAACAGAAATAAATATTAATTTTAAAAAAAGTTTTTATACTTAGAATACACACTATAGTAACTCCTTACTACTTTCACCAGGTTATATCACTAAAATAAAGCATTACATTTGTCCAAAATTAATAAAGACTCGTTAGAAATATTCATAAATACTAGCTGCATAGCCCGATGTTGCACGGGCATTCTTCTCAGTGAATAAATTTCCCCTATGGAAATTTTCCCTTTCCCTTTCAATGTCAGCACTTCCTGGAATGGGTGTAGTTTCTATAATAATATGCCATTAATATCCCTTTCTCGAAATTTCTTTGACTTTTTTCCCCTGCGGAACGGTTTCTTTCCCCTCCGTTTAGTTGGACTTTGTACGGACTTTCACCGAGTATAAAACTTAATCCAGTTTTTGGAGTTGTAACTTTTTCAATCACTGATTTTAAAAGAGCAAAGTTTTTCCAATACGGAAACTTGTTTGATCAAAATAATTACAAATCGATACAAAACGATAGAAAAAATCTTTTCATAAAAACGCGCAAAATTAATTAATTTTAGAACAAAAGGTAAAAAATGCAAAATATCGTTATTTTGTAAAAGAAAAAAGTATACCGTTACCTGGCGAAATATCTTAATCTGGAATTATGTTTTATTTTGATACGGAAAATAATATGACAGTTTTAAAAACGGCAGAAATACCTGACATCCTTCACTCGCCATTTTTGGGTGACTTTTGCGTGATAAACGGCATACAAAGATAAACTAATTGTGCATTTTAACTTTTTTAGTTAATATCTTTTTAACTAACTGCAATTTGGAATTTAAATAGTCAAAATGGCTCTCTCGAATTATTTCCCATGTTTTGGTACAATCGGTGCGTTTCTGCTTTCAGCGGTTCGTGAGAAGATAGACTCACATACGTTTCTTTTTCCAAGAATTCTAAAAGTGTTGTATTTTGCTTTATCAGAATAATTCTGTCATAAAGTTAACGCGAAAATTATTTCCTATGCATTAGAAATGTAATCCTCTTAACTGTTGTAATCTCAACCTACAAATGATATTCAATTTTTCTTGAAACGAAATGTTATAAGATTTTCTTTGAGAAAATAGTAAGTAAAAATAATTTTAAGTTTATTTTTATAAAATGAAACTGAGGTTTCCATGTGATTCAATGTTTGGTGCCAAAGAAATGTTTATTTAAATCCGCCTTGTATGTAAATAAGCTTCTTTAACCATATTTAATAAGATTTTTGTCTACAAAAAATGTATTGTTACTACAACAATTCAAACTCAAATTAGACGTAAAAGTTACCATAAGCTTATTATTTGTGTGAGAAAGAAATTTATTACTACATGTGTGTATGAGGAAAGATAAAACAGTCATTTTTACATGCCATTAAAAGTAAAAAGAATTTTTTTTTCCTCCAATTTTTAAAAAAAATCTTACATTTTTCATAATAATAATTACTTAAAAAAGATTATTCTTTCAAGACAAGTTCTTCTTTTCACTAACAAAATGATACACGAACATTAATTTAAAAGAAAACCTTATTTTTATTGAAAATAAATATTGTAATGAAACATTATCTTTGATGGTATTTATTTATTGACGAATGTAACAAAACTACACATTCTCTCATCAGTATTTCGTACAACTATTTTTTTTCTCTTTTTGAAAGAGAATTAAAAATTAAATTATTTCACTCCAAATATTTCTGAAACAAAAACAAAAGACGCGATTGTTTTTTTCTTATTTTCTTTTTGAAATTCGTATTATATGTGTTTGCAACTTAATTTCAGATTTGTTATCCGGAATCAATTCGTTTTTTTTTAAATAAAGAGTATCCAGGTATAGAAGTTTAAGTTGGCATTACTTTCCAAGATGGCGACCGATTTAACAGCTGTCAAGTGATTTATTCTCAGTTTGGTTTGGCAATTCATCAAAACGATCATCAAGCAAGGCGTAGATTCGTCGAATGGGCCCAAAACGAGATTGCCGTTGTTCCTGATTTTCATAAGCGAATTTTGTTTAGTGATGAAGCGCACTTCTGGTTGAATGGCTACGTCAACAAACAAAACTGCCGCACTTGGAGTGAAGCTAATCCACAAGTGTATGTCGAAACACCGTTACATCCAGAAAAACGGACTGTTTGGTGCGCTTTATGGGCTGGTAGAATCATTGGTCCGTACGTCTTTAAAAACGATGATAGCCACAAAGTTACGGTCAATGGTGATCGGTATAGAGCCATGATTACTAACTTTTTTATTTCTGAATTGAACAATCATGATGCCCAGGAGCTGTGGTTCCAACAAGACGGCGCAACATGTCACACAGATCGTGCCACAATCGATTTATTGAAAGACACGTTTGGTGACCGCCTAATTTCACGTTTTGGACCTGTGAATTGGCCTCCAATATCTTGTGATTTAACACCGCTAGACTATTTTTTGTGGGGCTATGTAAAGTCATTGGTCTATGCGGATAAGCCATAAACGCTTGACCATTTGGAAGACAACATTCGCCGTGGTATTGCCGATATACGGTCACAAATGTTGGAAAAAATCATCGAAAATTGGACGTTCAGATTGGACTACATCCGAGCCAGCCGTGGCAGTCCTATGTCAGAAATCATATTTAAAATGTAATGCCACAAGATTATCTTTCGAATAAAAAAAATTCATGTCAATCGAATAATACATCGTTGTTTTATTGCAATTTAAAGTTCTATACCTCTAAAAAAACACCCTTTACAAAACATATTGTCTGCCACCTGGAAACATTCTCATATTATAAACAACAAACACTAAATCTTTAGATATTCGTTTTCACCGATAATTTTAATTGTAATTTTAACCTATGTAAAAAGGAACAAATTTGATTTTTTATTAGCGTCGTACTTTGAACCTGCTCAAAGGCTATTGACGACGGACCTAGTAATTATGAATCTGGGTGAAGTGACGAGGATGCTATCTGAGCTGGCAGCCAAATTTTCAAACTTCCAAAACACGTCAATGTGAGGATTTTGAGCTTCAGTAAATTTAAAGTGCATTAATCTTTCTACAAATGGCACGAAGATTTGAAATCAACGACTCGACCGTGTTGGCTACTAATTCGCGACAATCAACTACCGGAACCACGGAAAAAAACAGAATACAAAACAAATTCCTGGGATGGAATTTAAAAATATCAATCAATCAAAAGTTCCTTAAGACTTTTTGGTTGGTAATATTGCACAATTGCATCCATGACCTTAACGTTTAAAAGGATCATGATGGATTAAGCCTAAAAATTTTAGTCTCCTAATAATTTATCTCTAGTTCGTCCTTTATAACAATGCCCCGAATAAAAATCAACAGTATTAAAGTTGTAAACAAAAGATAAAGATTAATACTTACATTAGAAAAGACACAGAGTAATAAAATTGCCAATGTTCCTGATACGACGTTGGCAGTTAGCGCTAAGATTAGCATGGCATGCTGCAGTCTGGATTGGTATTTTTCAAATAAAGATTCTGCATTCTTTATACAGAATTGTTCCTGTAAAATAAAATGTACTTTACACAATTTAATTAGAATACATTAGACTAAAACCTTATTGATTATATTTATATATGTAGAACTGTTCCTTAAGATAAATTGTTCTTTAAATCAGTGGTTCTCCAAAGTGGGCACGTGTACTCCGGAAGTAAGCAGAGTCATATTTGGGATTACGCGAAAGAAGTACCGTGTATTTCCGAGTATAAGCCAAAAATATTTGGAGCTTTTTTTCAAAGTTAAAGTAAAGGGGTCGGCTTCTATAAGGATCAGTACGGAAAGAATCGATTTTTAACATTTTCCGTAAGCCATGTGAAGCCATTTTAATTAATTAACATTTTGGGCATTTTGAATGGAACTTTTATTTAAAAAAATGATATATATATATATATATAAATCATTCAAAATCACACACACAATGTTAAAAACATCCGAGTTTCCTAACAGCTCGTAAAATTTATAGCATTCGTAAAATTTACATTGGGTTGTCTGAACCTGTAGTTTGAAATTACACTGCTGGTCACCGTAAATGCAACACCCTGAAGGAAGCATGCAAATAACACGAAATTTACAACATGTATTAGCGGAGGTGAGATATGCAAATGTTTAGAATTTTTGCGCAGACACACATCACGCACGCCTGTGGCGCCACCTCAAAACGCTATTTAAGGCTTGGAGATTTCGACGATTTCAAGTTTGGTAATTGTGTTTTTCTTGTGGTTTCTTCAAAATACGATCAGTTATGTCTCGTAGAAAACAGCGATCAGCTTTTGATCAAGTATCCTAGTTCGACAGAGGAAGGATAGTGACCTACCGAGATTGTGGATTATCTTTCAGGGAAATCAATAGTCGTGTTGGATGAAACCAAACAACTGTAATGTGGATATGTGACCGTTGTATGCAGGAGGGTACGACGGACCAACGCGATCGATCGCTTCCACCTCAGTGCACCACTTCACGTGAGGACAGGCAAATTGTGCGCATGGCAGTGATGGATCGCTCAGTCACATCACGAACCATAGCACAGCACATTGAGTCTGTAACGCATCATTCAGTGTCTGCGCGTACCATTCAACGCCGTTTACTGCAGAGTGGTCTGTCCGCAAGACGTCCATTGCTTGGTCTACCCTTGACGCAGAACCACAGACGTCTCCGCCGCTAATGGTGCGATGAAAGAAGGACGTGGGTGACAGAATGGAATGAAGTTGTCTTTACTGACGAGTCATACATCTGTCTGCAACACCACGATGGTCAGATTCGAGTCTGGAGACACCGTGGAGAGAGGATGCTGAACAGCTGGGTTATGCACCGGGTATTATGGTATGAGGCGGCATTGGATATCACTCTCGCACTCCTCTAGTACGCATTGCCGGTACTTTAAACAGCTAGTGCTACATTTCCGTGGTGTTAGAGTCAGTTGTCCTTCCTTACCTTCAGGGCTTGGCCACAGCCATATTTCAACAGGATAATGTGCAACCACACGTGGCACGCATTGTCCAAAGGTTCTTCGTCAATCAACAGATTGAATTGCCTACCTGGCCGACTCGCTCTCCGGATCTTTCGCCGATAGAAAACATGTGGTCCATGGTTGCTCAACGATTGACCCGATTACACCCCCAGCTGCCACACCAGTTCAACTTTGGTAACGTGTGGAAGCTGCTTGGTCTGCTGTACCCCAAGAACACATCCAAAGTCTCTTTGAATCAATGCCGAGGCGTGTGGCAGCAGTGATCTCCAACAATGGCGGCTACTCTGGCTACTGATTCTGGCAGGAACCACACACTTCACAGAAGTCTATAAACTTAATCATTTGATACTTGGTCAACATGTTATCTACAAAATAAATTTTGTGGTGCTATCTCTTGTCTTTCTTGGTGTTGCATTTACGGTGGCCAGCAGTGTATTAGCATACAAATTTCAATTCCCGCTCATTTTCAAAAAAAGAAAAAAAATGGCACAGAAAGTAAGGTTAGCACACACACAGAGAGAGAGAGAGAGAGATAGTGTACAAGATAAAACAAATGAAAAGAAAAATTCTATTAGAAAAAGAAAATAAATAGAAGAAAGAATGATCAAGATTTTAAGAAATTTCGAAATCAACCAATTAATCTGAATTATTAGAGAATGATTCAGGTAATATTATTTCATACAATATATTAATCATCATTAATAATCACTTCTGGCCATGAGAGGGGTTCTTTTCTACTTTATTAAATTTGTATTAAAATTCTTAAACATATTTCCTAGAAGCAAAAAATGAGACTTCATCTGTTGGTTAATTCAATACTTTTATTATTAAAAATTCTATGAAAAATAAGCTTGCGAAAATTCTATAAAAATGTTAATTTGTCATATAATAAAATTTAATTGAAAAATATGTTTTGTTTTTTATTGCACATGTTACGAGACGAAATACGTTTATATATTTATCTCATCCATGAACATGCAGAATATTTATCACTGCTTATTACTTTCCCCCCCTCACTGCATAGGTAGTACCTGTTTTTATAAGTTTGAAAACATTTTTACAAAATCATTTCGCAATTCATACGAATTTCTGAATATTTATTTCACTGTTAGAACAATAATAAAAAAAATTTCACGAATCTTCAGCCAGACAAAACAACATACATTATACACCTGACCTTCAAAAGTCAAAAGAACAAAAAATATATTGATGACACAACACCTAAATATCTACATTGAATAATATCAAGCAAAATTCAAAACAGATAGATAAAACACAAGTAATCTTGTACACACACACACACAAAAACAATATTAAATTCCACGGTAACATCCTGTAACATGGACAATTTACTTATACTAACCCTTGTAACGAATGATAATTATCGAAATTAAACAATGGCATGATTGACATGCGACATTGCACTTCATTCAGAAAAAAAAATTCTACGCATCTTTATATTTTTCAATGCATGAAGGTCATGAATGAGTAAGTAAACACAGAGATGATTTTTGACAACCAGATGCTCTAGAGGTTGTCAGAACCGAAGATAAAGATGAACCGATCTGTCATTCACACCTAATCCACCAAAGGGGTAAATAATAGAAACGCATCCTTAGTTGCAGAGGAATTTTCTCTTGCAAGTGAAGATGGATCCGAAAAAGATTTCGGAGTTTTCCTCTCACTTTTTAAACTAATTCGTACCGAAGGTTATTATAAAGCATCTCCAAGTTTAACCCTTTATCTACCGACGGTACTTATAAGTACCACTCACTTTAAAATTTAACAAATTTTACGAATATTCTGACAATACTTAGCAGGAACATTCTTTGAAATCCACTCTTCCAAGATACATGGCAGCACTTGTTCTATAACGAGTACTTTAGCGGGGAAGGCGAATATTTTTGTAGCAGAAATTGCGTTTTCAGCTGACGGCATTTTCAGTGGATTGCGAAGATTATCATTTTTGTCCCGAAAAAATAGTTAATGTACAAATTGAAACGTCTTATGTTTTTTGTATGTTAATGAAGACCTTAGAAAACGATTTGACTATTTGTTTCAAGTGAACGGTGTACATAATTAATTTTACAGTGGAATATCTTTAATTAATTAATATAGCTCTAACGGATTAAATTTCCCAAAGTTAAGTATTTTGTTTATGTATATCCCTTAATTTTCAATGTAGTGATCAAAAAAAATATTACATGAAAAAAACTACAGTAAATCATAATGCGGTAGATAAAGGGTTAACCATCTCTCTCTTTGTGCAAATATTCTTTTAAAATAATACTTCGATTGGTTCGATTTTTTTACCGTAAAATCTGGCGTATAGCACGCAGCCCCTTTGAGTCCTGAAAATAGCATGTTAAATGCTCTTACGTTTTGAAGTCATTTGTTCAAGGCATTATCCTAAAAGCATTAGAAAAAAATAGTATACTTCTAGAACTATAGCCCTTTACGTTCGTAAAGAATATCATTACTTTTAAATTTGATTATATTTTAATATATATAGAAGTAAAACTTTTTTTTTACTCGTCTCTTTTCTTTGTTTTTAAAGGTCTTATTTTCATATCCGGCGTATAATGCGCACCCGTGAATTTCTTGCGTTAAAAATGCTCGTTATACGCCAGATTTTACCGTAGCTACGGCAAAATCCGGCGTATAACGCGCACTTTTATCACCAAAAATGAGATCAAAATTTACGGGTGCACGTTATACGCCAGGTATAAGAAAACGAAAGAATTAGAAATACAAAAGGAGATGAGCTTAAAAAAAATAAGAATTTTACATATATCGAAATACTGTTGTGAAAAGAAATTACGCACCTTATGAACCTAAAGAGTTGTACTCCTAGAGGTATACTATTTTTTCGAATACCTGAAATAATATCTCGGAAAAAAGGACTTCAAAACTTATGTACATTTCAGGTTTCTTCGTAAAAAAAAGAGGGGGTGGGGAGGTGCGTTATACGACGAATATACCTCAAAATTAAAAATGCAGCTTGAAAGAATAGGTGCGCATTATATGCCGGGTTTTACGGTACTAGAAATTGATCTTTATAGGCAATAAAAAAAAAACAAATGTGTTTTTTTAAAGAAGTTAGTAGTTCTTTATGTTAGCAGCTCACAGTAGGAGTTCACTCTCTCTTAAAGGCATGGTTTTTTGTTTTGAGTTTTAAAAAACCGATTTTTATAGGAGTGTAGTCACAGGAAACGCAAAAAATAAATTAAATAATCCAGGTAATAATGATGAGATTTTGTTTCAAAAAAGTTGTATGTAGACATTTGGCGGCATACAGTATTTCCAAAAAACCCCATCATATATCCATTAATATTTTAAAACACAACATCGAGGCCGTGGTAGCCGAGTGGTATAGGTATCGGATCGTGGTTGGCTTTGTCACGAGTTCGAACCTAGTACCACTAAAGACCCGCCGTGTAAAGCAGTGATGCACGCTAAATCTGCCGACAGCTGAAACGTCCTCCCGTTGGTGTGGTAGTTAGGAGAGGGGGGAGCCAGCTCAGGTGTCGTCCACGTCACTTGATCATGGTCCGTCGCCAAAAGTCCTCGTGTAGCTGAACAATGCGCGACGTTATATAATCTTCATTTACTATTCAAACACATCATCAATCATTGATGGCTTACCTTACAACAAATGAAAAGTTATTTTATTTTTCAATTAGATATATCACTCCTTTATAGAAAACTCGAAAATATCTCTATAAGCAACACACTTTATCACCGGTCACATTCAAATGTCAAAAAATATCTTACACACCAAAAGCAATGTCTTTTTTCTTTCACACATGACTTTTTATTTATGGATATCAACGTGTGCGTTCGGACCTAAGTTTTTGAATAAAATTAAGTGGAACTGGATTGTAGACACTTGGTAGCAATGTGCTTTCAAGGGTTAAAAATGGTAAGGTAGCTCAAAAACATCATAAGTTGGGCGATCAATGATCTAAACCAGGGGTGTCCAAGACGCGGCCCGCCGACTCTTTAAAAATTTTTTAGATATCAGGTTTTTAAAGATTTTTCACTTTGAAATTTATTTGAGGAGAAATATATATATATATTTTAAATATATATATATATATATATATATATATATATATATATATATATAATGTATTTGCCTGTTACCTGTTCTTGTTTTAAAATAAATCCTTTTTGATAATAGAAACGTCCTTTAGATTAAAATAGATTTATATTTTATCAAACAGTTACATTTGATTTTATTATAATAAATAAATTTTTTAATACATTGCGAATTACATTATGCATATTCTTTACTATGGATGGTACATGATTCTCTGTGTGTGCGACTTTCATTTTTCCTCCTACTTTTCTGTTTGGAGGGCACAAAAAGCAAGAGGCAGTCAGAGATGTTATTTAAAGTTTTAAAAAAATATTCAGGACGGTTAAGATAAAAGACAATGTATACCAAATCGTTTGAGAATGACAGCACAATCAAATTATTTTAAAAATGAGTAACGAAAGTTCAATTCAAAAGGAACTCCGTAATTTTCAAGAAAATTGCAACTGTAATATTTTAAACATTTAATCATTGCATTATTTTATATAAACATTATTATATTACCTATGTCTGTATACATGAAAAATAATGAAAACAATAATAATTCATATTGTTTTATATTTTCACTCCAATAAATGTTTTTTTGTTACCAAATCTGATATAAATGTACATATTTTTATGTGCGGCCCTCGAGATTATGTTTTTCCGAAGTGGCCCTCAAGGTCATTTGGGTTGGACACCCCTGATCTAAGCAATCAACATCTATTTTTACAAGTCCCTATTGCGTGGAAGAAACGTGCAGTTCACAGCAGAAACAAAGAAATATGAAGCAGCCTTGAAATTAAGTATTAGAATTGATATGAAAGTAAAAAATTTTCTCTTTATAAATCAATTCATAGAATTTAGCTTTGAATTACTGAAAAAGATAAAATACATTTAAAAACACCTCTACATCAGAAAATATAGAAATAAACAAACTCGTGTTACCAAAATGAAAATGAAACTTTTGAAAGAATACTTTTTAAGATGATTTACTCAAAAAATAACTAATTGTGCCACAAAAAACATATAAACGAATAAGTATAGAAGGCAATAAACAATTATGATAATTAAAATATGTAACAAGCCCCCGAAAATATATGAAATATAAATTTTCACATTCAAAGATAAACGTAACGTTACATCATCAGTTAGTCGGAAAGTCGCATAAAAACTGAATTTTTAAAAAATATGAAGCGAATTTCGTAAAAATCTCTTCTTCGAGTTGCTTAGCATAATTAACCTATAGTTTCAGCGTGGCAAGTTTCACACGTCTGGGTTATTTAGCTTTTGTCCGACATCCAAAATACACACAAAAACTATTCCTTTTATTAGTACAGATACATAATCGAGAATGATGGGCGAATTTTAAGGTGATACGGTAGTTTAGAAAGAAAAAATATTATTTAGGAAATTTACGAAGTCATTTACATATTAATAATGCGAGAAAATTGTTTAAAAAAACACCAAAAATAGTAAACACCACGTGCTTTCTTTATTTTGTAAATCAAATCATTACTTAACACTCAACAAATGGAAGTGTTTTCAATTAAAGAAGATCCTGCTTTGAATAAATTTTTGTTTTTTCGTCAATAAGCAATTTTGAATTCTTGAATGCAATGTTTATCAAACGAAACTCACAATTTCCTCCACAAATTTAGAGTAATGTATTTACTAAAATGCAGTAAAAAGAACCAAAAGGATATAAAAAATAATGAAGGTTTCCATATGTGTTTATTTTCCCCTTCTAATTTCAAAATTATTTTTAAGTCCGTTTCAATGATTTTTCTGTGGGTTTCAGATGTTTTCAAAAATATCTTTGTAAAAGCTTTAATAAACATCTTTTCCAACAAAAATGAAAGCGAAAAATCACTAAATTAAAAAAAGTGGAATTTCATTAATTTTTTAAAGCAAAGAATTCTTTAAAAAACACTTATTTTATTACAGCTGAATGAGAATGCCCAGTTATAAATTATCCAATTTACAAATTTTTTTAATGAGAAATCCTGACTACACACACTGCTCAGTTGGCACGGTGACAGAACGACATTGAGCATTGTCCAGTTTTTAAATTGCTTGAGAGCCAAAAAGTTAAAATTCTTTTTTCAGTGGGTACCGCCGAACATGAATGTCTGTGGGTGAGTGAGTGAATATTAACGTCGCACTGTGTTCAGCTACACGAGGGCTTCCGGCGACGGACCACGTAATTTTGAACCATGGTCAAGTGACGTGGACGACACCTGAGCTGGCACCCCCCTCTCCTAACTACTAATTACCACACCACCGGGAAGACGTTTCAGCTCTCGACAGATTTAACTTGCATCGCTGCCCTACGCGGCGGGTCTTTAGTTGTACTGGGCTCGAACTCGTGACAAAGCCAGCCATGATCCGATACCTATACCACTCGGCTACCGCAGCCCTGAATGTCTGTGGGAATGAGATAGCAAATGATCTGGCCCATGAGGGTAGCCACAAAGACTCTACACACGGTGGCTACCTTACATTTTCAGAAATTTCTACCCGGATCAAACAAGATATCAGTTCCTCTTGGAGGCAAGCCTCTGTACATGAGTGGTATGAAAGAAACCGTCCTCATGCTGCTATGATTGGGGCAAGCAATAGGCGAGATGAACTAATTTTTGCTAGGCTTCGCACTGAATGTTCTCGAGCTCAACGTGTGAGGGAGCCCCCCTCGGGTGCCCTTCTCCTTGATTATCAGCGTGAGCTAGAGGTGTAGGAATAAAGGAAGAACTAGGAACCGTCATGATCTTAATATGACTTTATTAAGATCTTAATTAACTTAATCGTCTAACAAATTAGATTATAATAATATAAGTGAGAGAATCGACGGTGGCAAAACACACAATATATATATATATATATAATACCGAAATTACTCGACCCGGACCACTATCAATACTAACTCGCCTAAGCTCTATTCTTAAACTATCACAAATCCGAATATTAAACAGTCACTCCTACCTTTAACGTAGACTGAAGTAACGGTCACTATAATACTAGATGAAGTTGCTGTTTACTTGAGTGCAATGGTATGCACCTTGACTTAAAGGTTCTATATCAAGTATAACTTCTGATTGCTGACACTTAATGTTTCCAAAACCTCTTCACGCTTGAACCACAGATTATCTTTACATTCCTCAAATTGCCACCAAGCTTACTCTAAGTTCTGATATTTAAAAGCTTTCTAATTTGCATCTTTCCTTCACGCTTCACTTCTTGGATTTGGTTGGAAAAGAGTTGCCATTAATTCTGGCCCCAAAGAACCCAAAGGACATGTTAAAGAAAAGACGCGTGAGCCCGTCACAAATGGCATGTGGCGGGTCTAAAAGTTTATCCTCCTTGTCCGAATTGCAATGTGACCCAAGCCACTCCTGCCTACATCTTGGCTTGTATTGGTTGTCAGAAGAACCAGCTGCTCTAAAGTCCTGCGAAAGTTTTGCATTGCTCAAAAACTTACGGGTTCATGGAGTTGATTTGATGTTTCTGCCGATCAAGTGGAATAAAAAAACAACCCACATTTTTTTTACGATTGACATATAAACACCCAAAAAGATTTTGCTTTTAATGGTATTTACACTGACGTAGCTTTAAAGAGGAATTTCAATATTCCATAAGCTTAAATTTACGTTCACGTGGCTTTAACGAAATGGCTATTTGATGAGATCTTTATAATCTATGAATTCATTTTGTTGTAATTTACATTTATTTCTCCTTTTTATTTTCCTATTTTTTTTCAGTAGCAGGATTACTTTTTTTATTAGTGTGCTTAAAATTTAATAATTGGATAACCAAAAATTAAATCTATAGTTAACTGTATAAAGTTAGAGGATATAACTAATATCAATATCCTCTTAGATTCAAGGAATTTAATTTGTTCGAATTTTTCAGAATGGCAACAGGGAACTTGTTTAGGGGGTTCTAAATATAATTTCTCTATTTCTTCTGTATTCGAAATATTTTCTGTATTTCTATGAAGAATAAATAAGAGACACCTTGTATCTAGTTAGAATTAGTATCTAGTTCTTAATTTGTCAGGTAGAGTTTATAGTAATTTAACTGTAAATATTGCAGCTAATTCAATAAAGTATTATGTATATGCTCTACAACCGGGGTAGGCATAAGTCGATCTCAATTGACCAGTGAATCACTAAGGCATTTTGGGTGACCGCCTTCACATAAGAGCCAGGACTTGCATACTAAAATAAATATATTTGTGGAACACCAACGCCAATTATATAGACTGGAGTATCAGCTCTTCCCAATGCATGTGACTATGTGCAGATGACACACATACCATTATTGGAAGCACACGAAGACGCTTCACGCATTCTCTGCGACTAAAGGGAAAATGCGATCACTGTGATGCCAGCCGTTGAATTGCGTTTTCCCCTACACGCCGACTAAAGGAGAAAATAAACGTTGTCCAGCGCTTCCCGTGATAACACGGGATTGGCTACTGAAAAATCACACCACAGATCACGCTTCCGCGGGATTGGATTCTTGTGTTTATATTACGTCTCGAAATAGAAGGCATCCGGCAACGAACGTGTTAAGGACATACATCGGTTAATTGATGAAGTAAAGTATCCTAATTTAAAAAAAAACCCGCATTTCATTTAACATCATTCTCTTTCACTACCTACCTATATAAATCTGCATTTTCAACGAAGAATATCATTATAAGACAACATATCATTCCCGTTTCACAGACGACCATTTAGAATCTAGTAAGATTGGCAGTTAGTAATTATATACCGAGATATTCAAGATTGGGGCAGACAGTATACACACACACAGAGACTAAGTCTTTTATTGAGAACATAAAATTCTACGAGAACTAACTTCAAATGAGAATGATTTTTTTTTTAATGTTTTTGAGTTGTTTTTGATAATAAATGCATCATTTAACATTCTTAAAATTGTGGGCATAATTATTATGTTTGTATCTTGAGTTTTGCTTAAAACGTGGTTTTAAAATAGTTAAGTTTTTTTATTATAATTATGTAGGTAAGTGTATATTCTCTCTCTGCATTTGTTATTGGTAGATATAAATATTATTGAGCTTTTTTGTAGCTTACCCCACTTGCGCCACTGGGGGGACCGCAACACCTTTCAAAAATTATAAGTAGCCCGTGTGACAAATCTATACGGAACTTTATCACTAACCTTCTGAGTCGTCTTTTTTAGGGAAATTTAATTCCCTACCTATTTCCAATCAGCTCCAAAGAGAGGACAGGATTCCTTGTTATGCAGATTAGATAAAGCATTTAAGTCAAACGGAATAGTAAAGTTAGAGCAGTAGGAGAGAGAGATTGAAGCAGAAAGTGATAATAGTGAAGTTAAATTTATAATTGAAGATTTCTTGGTGGATAATTTAATCTCAAGAAGACTTGAGATTCATTGTGGTAAATATTAATTTATATTTGAAGTCTCACTAAAGATTTATATTAGGAGCGAGATTAAAGTTAAATGTTCAATAAGAACATTATAGAATATAATTCTGGGATCTCTTATCGTGGTAATCTCTGCGTGATCGATATTCTAATTGTTAATTAATTGGATCATTAAATATTTAAGTTAATTTAAAGGACATTCCCTTTAAAAAACCTCATAATACTAGTTAGATATATTTGTTAATAAGTCCTTGATTCTATTTGGATAAGATAACCAAATAAAGAAAGTTATTTATAAAAATGGCTAATGGCTCTTATCTGACTCCTACTTATTCTCGTTCTCAAAGTGAGGTCCAAGGGGACCTTCACACCCGTACCATGTAAAAGTCTACCCACCCCTGCTCTACAAGATATGGTGATTCAAAGATTTTTTAAGATATTTATTAGAACAAAATGACGGAAACTGCATGAAGTTTTAAATATTTTCCCCAAATATTTTGTCTACTAAAAGTGCACAGTACTAGAATTTTTTAGAAAAGGCATATTCAACCTTGAATATTCATTGAGATAGATTTAAAAAACTTTTAGACAGAGCTGGAAATTGAACTGTAAAAAGAACCAAGTAAACATTTAAAAGTAAATGTTTTCTCTTTCCTTTTACGCAATAGTTTCTTGAATAAATTTTCTTCGTTACATAATTCTTTCATGTATTGGTTAATTTCTATTACAAATGATTAGGAAACGTTGAAAATCTGTGCAAAAACAACAACAAAAAAAGAACAAACTTAGAAATAATTAATATATATATCAGAAAATTAATTTTACAATTGCGTAAATATGTAATGAAGTAAAAAGTATTAATTTTGCTTATGAAACTGTTATATTCAGTAAGATGTGTTATCTGAGACTCTTTCGAAATGTTTATCTGCAGATAGTGAAAAAAATAACAAAGTAGGATTTAAGCAAAATCATTAATTTTTTAACTTTGATATTGATTTCTTCTTGAATTTTTAAAAGAAACAAATCAAAATAAAAACCAATTTGGAGCAACAAAAAATTAATAAAAAGGAGAAGTAAATAAATTCAACTTTTTAATTTAGTTCAATAAAATTATTGAGATTTACACATACTGGTATCATAAATGCACAATGTGTTCTTTAAATATCACCAGCATAGAACTCATCGAAGTTAATAATTTCTATAATTAAAAACCATACATGAATTAAATGTTCATGTTGTTTGTCAATATATCTTATTACAAAAATTAAATTTACCTGTTAATAATGTTAGCTCGCATTCTCTCGAATTTAAAAGTATATCAAAATTATGAATGAACTGATCAGAAAACAATCGTTAAGTAATCTTAAAATAGTAAGAGCCAATCAGAGAGTGTTAAAAGTACTCGACAATCTATAAAACTCGTACAACTCAAAAGTAAAAATATGCAGTAAAGTTCATGTATGGTATAAAATTTTGTTTGAATTAATCGAAATTATATTTTATAATACCAATATTCTACAACCATTTTCATATCAGAAACCAGTAACTAAGTATAAGGTACATGGAAAAAGGTGTAAGCTCCTGAAAGTACACACCCTTTTTTTAAAAATGAAAAACCCTTTTAATTTAGAATTGGAATTTTTTTCATATATAATCAATGTTATATTAAAATACTTACTTTAAAAAACTTTTATGAAGAAATTTCAAAAACACACGCGCGCGTTACTCTCTTTTTCTTTTCTTTTAAAATTAAAAAAAAATTATGAAGAAATTTCAAAAACACACGCACGCGTTACTCTCTTTTTCTTTTCTTTTAAAATTAAAATTTCAAGCTTTATAGAAGACTAGTAATCAATGTTATACGTAAGTTTATCCTTGAAAAGAGTTAATTTTAATAAAAAAAATTAAGAGTTAACAAGTAAGTACATGCAATATATCGATGAAAATCAATGTATCTTCAGAGACTAATAATCTAGCAATAGAATAAATAATACATCAATAGAATACTTAAAATAAAAATAACGGTGAAGGTTTATTTTTAAAAATGGACTGCAAATTCCGAAAAAGCGAAAAGTAGGAGAGGGACAAATTGTAATTTTATTGTAAAAAACATTTAGGGAGTTTATATTTTTAAATAGAAATTAAATTTTATTTTTCTAATATTTTTCTTATAAACATGAGTGCATAAAAACAGAAATGTCTTGCTATAGTTATCCTCAGGAAGCAATGTAGCATTATTACTATATGAGTAATGAACTCTTTTTTTTTCATTGGCATTTTTTAGAGATAGAAATTTACCGCAGTACGAAGTATTTTTCTAATTGTAACTATTTATATGCAATCTAACGTTAAAGCTTCTTTATTCAACTTTTTACTCTTATCTAAGCAGTCAGTATATATCATATAAAATAATTGATAAGAAATTAGCTTATTTATGTAAATTATTATTGAAATTTGTTAAAGCTTGTGGATAGAGAAGGGATTTTTATGCTAAATAAGAAAATTTTTCTCAAAGAACGTGGAAATAAAATTAATACACAACCGTGACAGAATTAAATAATTTTTATTTTGTATAAATGTAAATTCATAAAAATAACTTTTGTATACAGCAAATAGTTTACCTTAAAAGTGCGATAGCACCAAAGCATATAAGTATAGTTTTGAAATGGTTAAATTAAAAAAAAATTTTCACAAATGTTTCATTCTAATTTCGTTGAGAATATAATGAAAAAAATACTTAAATTAATTTTTTAAAAATATATAAATATGCTCATTTATAGAGATAGATACTTAATCATAAATCATGTCAAAATGTCTAACTTTGTTGATTTTTAAGGGAATTTTGGAAACAGAAAAATTATGAGGGACACAAAATAAAGGGGAAAAACAGCGTGGAAAAAGAATGAGAGACAGTACATTTTTTGTACAGGAGTTTTTTTATTTGAAATGAAGATAAGAATTCTTTTCTCATTGTTTTTAAATTAATCGCAGGTATATAAGTAATAAAATATAATTAAAAACGAAATATCTCAAAAGCACAACCCTGAAATCTGTCAAAAATTTCTGAATTCACTGTATTTTATATTGAAAAGCATGGATAGATAAACTGAACAAAAAATATGAAAAATATCAATAAAGGAACTAAAAGAGTTTTTTCAACAATTGAGAAGACCAATGATTATCACACATTTTACAGTCAGTCGTAAATATATATGACAAGTATACGGTAAGATTATGCAAGAATTACAAAGAAAGTTACAGTTAGACAGAAAACTGATGAGGCGGAGATAATATAAAAGCTTTTCTATCGACCGTAAATATTCCAGGACAAATGGATGATTTAAAACGACTCTCTATTTCGGGAAGATGATGCAACAGCTAGGATTTACCAGATTTAAAAAGATAAATTTAAATAAAAATACTATTGCTTTTTCTTAAAAGTCATTTGTCTTTTTTTCCTAGCAACTTTATTTAAAAACGTGACAAAAAAAATACACGCCAGAAACAATATGTCTGCATCTCTTGATTATTACATCATTGCAAAGGTAAGTTTTTTCATTTCAACATATATAATAAATAAAACGTGCTTTTTAAACAATAAAAAACTATTTGTCATAGATTTTGCGGTTAAAGTGTTTTTGTTTGGTTGAAATAAATAATTTGGAATCCATTTTGCTCAGATTCGAAAAGTAATTCCAAGAACAAAAACATTTGAATTTTTTAAGATGTGAAAATGAAATTTGTTGGAAGAACAAAATACAAACGTTTCTGATAATTGAAATTGACTGTCCTTGAATGGAATTGATTGAATTATTCATATTATTTGAATTAATATGCTGATTAGTTAACTCTGTTTGGTTTACATGATTTTTGAAAACTCGAAATACATTTCTTAGGAAGCATAAGTAACGATTAATTTATAAATAACTGTAATTTGTTTAATTTATGAATAATTTAATTTGTTTAGATGTGTTTCGTGTTGATGCTGCTCGTTATATATATAAATCGTATGCAAAATTTTCAATATTATTAAGATATAACCGAGATATCTGGATAAAATTTATTTTGCACGTGTTGAATGATTCTTATGTCCATAATGTTACTATTTATAACTATTAATGTTAATTTGTTTGGTTTCAGAAAGGTCATAGGTTGAAGTAATCCACTGTTTGGAGAAGATAGAGGCTTGAAATGTAATTAAGTTCCCTTATTTAAACGATTACAGTGCCTGGCAAATCCACGATGAAATAATGGCTGTTGATGGAAATGATAGCCTCACATAAGACACTGCAGTTTATCTTTCTTGAAGAAGGCTAAGGTGTATGTCTGCAGAGAAGATCACGTTGTTTGTTTTTGGGAACGTACGTGAAGTAATTGAAACAGACTACCCGGAGGAAGGAGGATCAGATCACTACTAGTGCTTATTACTGCCCATCGTTGAATAAAGTGTATGAAGCTCTGATCAAGAAACATGCGGCGCGGTATCTTCTGTAAGGGGGTCAGTCTTTTTGTCAACAATGTTCCGACCCACTCATCTCACATTGCGATTGAGGAATCTAGGCGATACAGTTTTGAAATTTTGCCGAATCAGTCATTTTCTCCCGATCTCACCTCCAGCAACTTTTTCTTATTACCAGAGCGCAAAACTCCTTGCAGAGTCAGAAATTTGTCAACACGAATGACGTCATTCGAAAGATCAAGGTGGCGGTGGTATCCTAGAGGTTATGGTCACGAACTTGTGGCTGTAGTGTCACGAGTTCGAATTCAGGTGCCACTGAAGACTCGCCATTTAGAAGGGGCTGATATTATATTAAATCTGTTGAAGCTCGATGTCCTCCCTTTGGAGGGGTCGTGACAGCTAAGGTGAGATCTTATTCATTTGACCGAGGTTCAGAATTGCGAGGTCTGTCGCCAATAGCCATTGTATTACCTCATAGAGTGACGTTAGTATAACTCTCCTTCACTCACTCGAATGATCAAGAAACGTTTGAAAAGATATATGATTATGTATGATGAGAAATACTGAGATGAACAAATAAAAATTAAATTTCTATCAAAACTATTTTTAGCAACAATTAAAACTTAATGATTCCATCTCGAATATCTTCATAAAACTGCAAATTCTAAATAAGGCTTAATGTGCCACGCGTGTATAAGTAACAGATTTAGTAGAAAAATGTGTCAGTTCACTCTTTTCACATGCTAAGTATAATGTCGCATTACCATTTACATTCAGTTATCGTAAACAAAGAAAATTGTGCATGGATTTCAATATTGAACGGATAATAATTCGATTTCACCATCTTGAGTATATAATTTAGTAAATTCCAAAATGAGATGTGAAATCTATTATTTATAAAATATTATAAAAGCAAACTTTATATATAATAATATAATTTTCATTTTTTTTTCAAGCCGCTGTCAAGAAAAATCGTACAATTTAACTTTTAATCGTGCAAATTATATGAAAAATGTGCTCAAATTGAAAATTTTTCCGACCAATATATTAAAGTAATCATTTTTTAAAAAAAATATTTTAAAAGGAATTTAAAGAAAATGTTAGAAAACAGGATCATATTAAATTAATTTTGAAAGTTATTTGATACGATGTTTGTGTTCCGTCTTCTACAAAGCACTGGAACTATACTTTCTTGACCTAGTTTAGTGACCATGACCCCTTCCCAAAAAGAGGGTTAAAACTCCTAGATTTCATTTTGAGATTAAATTTTTCTGAAATACTACATTTTAAGCCCTTTCATTAAACTCCAGTTTTTATTTTGCAATTACATTCGCTCTGACGTATTTTTAATCATTAAACTATATTAAAATTTTAAAGTTAATTTAAAAAATGTTTTTTTGTTGCTAAAAACGTGTAGTATTGACGTGGTTTTCCGAACACTATCACGATTGTAACTCTAACTAGGTTTTGTAATCCTTCCACACTAACCAAGAAAACTTTTACTGGGAAATAATTGGCCAATTAAACTAAAAGCAAGGAGGAGTTTGTAAAATTTCAGTGTCACGATGACTCATGACTAACAAATGTTAGTTAGAAAAGAAAGAGAGTGGATGTAAACTTGTCAGCAATCCCAGATGGAGAAGTTAAAAAATAATTGCTTCTTTAAAAAATTCGGTGAACAAAAAACAAAGAAGAGGTGATGAAATTCCTGGAAATATATCGTTGAAGGAAATGAGAGAGAGAGACTTCACTTTCTCCACTGTGATAGGGATTTTAATTTTATCAGAAGATACACAAAAACAATCTTTGAATTGATTATGTGATACTTCTTTACAGTACGTTTGTTCGGAATGCGATTTTTATAATGATAACAGGAACTTGACAACTTAAATTTTAACGATAAGCCTATTGCGTCGAAAATGAACATGGATATTTTTGAATTTATGCAATACAGAAAGTAAATAAAATGTTTGAAGAGAATGCTGAATGAATGAGAAAGGAATTTCAGGTAACAACTTAAAACAATCATCTTTCAATGCTGAAGAGAAAATCCCATCTTTGAACAGTTTTTCAATTCATATTTATATAGCTCACACTCTCTATATATTTATTTATTTATCTTGGTGGAATTTTCAATCTTTAATAAAATACATTTTAAAGCGCTCCATTGAGCTGAAATTTTATACACACAATTATTTTGGATGACAATACAGTAATTTAATTATAATCAATAAAAATTAATTGATTAAAACTAATTATTCAAAGAATTACAAATGCAGTTACGTTGGCATTATTTTTGGCGACTTGTATCAAAGCTTGAAAAGGTTTTTTTTTCTCACGTTTTAAAGCATTCAGTTGAACTGAAATTTTATAGACACGATTGTTTTGGATGACAATACGATACTTTATTGATAACTAATAAAAATTCATTACTACTTAATGTTGTGATTCCGTCCTATGCATGCGGTATACATATTTCGGATTTTCACGGGTTGTAACTAAAGATTTAGGGCAAAAAATCTGTCGAGAGCTAAAATAAAATTTTCGTGGTCCGTTGCTGAACAGTGCGACGTTAATATTCAATCAGTCAATCCGTCCTATGCATATACATATTTATATTAATTGTAACTATTTTTAAAATAAAATTTTTCTTTTTGTTGATCTAAATAGGAATTGACATAAATTTTTTTATATTACTTGTTTTGAAAAAATACTACGTTATTAATATATAGCCCTATATTTACATAACATATATCTTTTTTATCTTTTATTGGGACTCTTTAAAAATTCATAAATGTATTGTTTATGTTTCATATAAATCTTTCATATAAACTAATATATGTCTTACACTTCATATAAGAAAAAGCATATTGTAGGTAATGTAAGAGAGAGTTACCTTATATTCCGGTGTGTAATGAACACCTATCATATTTCTTAAGGTATCCGAACACGTTCAGAGTAATTTTTGACAAAATAACATATTTAAACATATCAAGGCTTTTTTAGGATTCAATACCAATAAATACTAATATTTAATCAACAATATTTAAAATAAATTGCCGGAATTTCATAAAAATCACAATTATATGTGAAATTTTAGCAATATTTTTGTAAATTTTCAAAGCAATTAGAGAAAAAAGTAATAAACTTATATTAGTAAAAGAATTTCCAAAACAATCTAGAGACATTTATCGAGAGAATGTACTAAAATTTTAATGTTTTATTAAAATTTGAAACTTTTAGAGATGATTGAGTAAACGTTATAAGAAAAATAACGCCTTTATGAGACCATTATTTAAATAACATGCCCTAACTCAAATAATATATTCGTACTATAAGAAATATTTTAGTACATTCTCTAGAAAATAGCATAAATATCAGGTGCAAAAAGTTTTATAGAAATACATTTGTAATATTTTGTGTGATCAGACTCGCCATGATAGATTTCGAACAATTTAAATGCCCCACTTCTGGTAGATCTAAGACCCACTTCCGGTTTTTCTAACTTAATAAAATTGATTGTAACTTGTCCTCTAAGAAGCATAGAATCAAAACAAAGTATGTTTTGTAAAGCCAAAATATAAATGTATTAAATAAAATAGAAAACAAAAATATCGGTCTAGTCCGAATTTGGTCATTTTCAACGTGTTCGGATACCTGAAGTTTTAAGTATACTCGCCGTATTCTTAAATTTTGATCTTATTTTTCGTGTTAAAAGTGAGCGTTGCATACTCTGGATTATACGGTAATCTAATTTAAATTTAATTTTCGTTGCATTCTGAAGCAACTCGAGGACTATTGGCGAAGGACCTCGTAATTTTGAACCATGGCCAAGTGACGAGGACTACACTTATCTGGTATCCCTCTCCAGATTCAAGTGAAGGAGAGGCGAGAAAATGCATACTAAAATGAAGTGTTTATGTACTACTTAAATACATTATTTCCATACTCTAGGGACAGATATAATATGAAATTAATTAATGAACTCTTACCTAAAAAATGGCTCGAGTCTAAATTTTTCTCAAATGAAATTAAATGAGAATAGCCCAAATGAGCTTAAAAAATTGATAGTTATTTGTTTGAATTTTTCAGATTTTTATTAAATAATACCTAATTTTAATAATTTAAATATCAAATAATACCTATTAAAACTATAGAGTTTTTTTTTTGAATTTTAAATGCTGTTAAGAAATTCATCGAAAATGACCTAGGGGACAGTTAAACCCAACGATTCCTTTATTTTATCCACAGAAAATAAATTTTTAATCCTTGTATTGAACATCGTAAATAAGATAGTAAATCTAAAAAAAAAACCCGTAAAAATATTCAACGAAATAATTAATATTCCAAAGCCTTACTCGTTATGTTTTTTTTCGAATTTTAAAAGAGGGGAGTTAAAGAAATATGGGTACAATAGCATCAGATTTAATATTATTCAAAGATTTTGAAACGGAATAAGCTAGAATAATTAAACGAAAAACAAAATTAAATAAAATGTAAAAAAGTAATGACGAATGTATCATGAAAATTGTATCTGTTAAGCCTAAGAAGAAGAAATCCAAGGTAAAAAAAAATTCACAGCAGTGGGAAAGAAAAAGGAAACTTTATAGAGTAATTTTAAAATATTTAAAACTAGATCACATTTTCGGTCATGCTTGTTTTTTTAAGGCTTTAATGATCTTTTATTACTGCCTGATTCAAAGAATTTAATATTGACAATTTTATTAAAATTTTGAACCAAGGTAAATGGCATAACAGACATATAAACTCTACTTTTTCCACTATCACACCACCATAACGTGAATTTCAAGATAAATTCATCGGACGCTAGTCTACATCATTTACTACCGAAAGTCGTTTAAGGTATCCGACTACGTTCGGAACCGTGATTTTGCAAAAGCGCATAAATGGATAATTTTCATGATATTTAGTGTCGCTTAGGTTAGAAATCATGCATAAAATTGTTTTAAGAACATTTTGACAAAAAAATGATTTAAATACAATATTTGGACAAAAAATTAAATTAGAATAATTTTTTTTCAAAATGTTCTTTTTTTGTGAAAAATGCTTCTATTATAATAATATTTTGCCTGTATATAGCTTAGACCTCTCTACAGAGGCTCAACTAGAATTTTTGAAATATATAACTTAGAAGAGGGATTATCCATATTTTACGACAACAGAGGTGAGAAATTTTAAGAAAAAAACGCCGATAATTATTTCAATTGGTTGTAACTCTGAAAATAATGTGAATTTTTCAAAACTCATAGTTGAGCCTCTGTAAAAAGGTTTGAGCTATATACAGGCAAAAATATTATTAAAATAGAAGCATTTTTTCACGAAAGGAGAACATTTTGAATATTGGTTATTCTATGTTCATTTTTTGTCAAAATATTGTACTTAAATTATTTTTTTTTTTTGTCAAAATGTCCTTAAAACAATTTTATGCATGTATTCTAATCTGAGTGACGCTAAATACCATGAAAATTATCCATTTATGTGCTTTTTTAAAATCACTGTTCCGAAAGTAGACGGATACCTTAATGGAATTACAATGTTCGAAGCCGCTATCCATTGGTTAATATGTGTGTGGATCCTTTATTCTACAGAGTGTTTTTTTCCAGGTATAGAAGTTTAAGTTGGTATTACTTTCCAAGATGGAGACCGATTTAACAGCTGTCAAGTGATTTATTCTCAGTTTGGTTTGGCAATTCATCATGAATAGACTCACGCCTGAACAACGCTTTCAAATTGTGCAATTTTATTTCGAAAATAATGGTCGCGCGATTTTCATAAGCGAATTTTGTTTAGCGATGAAGCGCACTTCTGGTTGAATGGCTACGTCAACAAACAAAACTGCCGCATTTGGAGTGAAGCTAATCCACAAGTGTATGTCGAACCACCGTTACATCCAGAAAAACTGACTGTTTGGTGCGCTTTATGGATTGGTGGAATCCTTCTTCAAAAACGATGAAGGCCACAACGTTACAGTCAACGGTGATCGGTATAGAGCCATGATTACTAACTTTTTCATTCCTGAATTGAACAATCATGATGTCCAGGAGCTGTGGTTCCAACGAGACGGTGCAACATGTCACACGGCTCGTGCCACAATCGATTTATTGAAAGACACGTTTGGTGACCACCTCATTTCACGTTTTGGACCTGTGAATTGGCCTCCAAGATCTTGTGATTTAACACCGCTGTTTTCTGTGGGGCTATGTAAAGTCATTGGTCTATGCGGATAAGCCACAAACGCTTGACCATTTGGAAGACAACATTCGCCGTGTTATTGCCGATATACGGTCACAAATGTTGGAAAAAGTCATCGAAAATTGACGTCCAGATTGGACTACATCCGAGCCAGTCCTATGCCAGAAATCATATTTAAAATGTAATGTCACAAGATTATCTTTCGAATAAAAAAATTCATGTCAATCGAATAATACATCGTTGTTTTATTGCAATTTAAAGTTCTATACCTCGAAAAAAAACACCCTTTACTTAAAAAGACTCTAGCTTCTCTCTTTCGATCCGTCTTTAGATTCTGCTTAAGGCAGGAATACATTAAACGTGAGAGAGATATTTAATGCCTATTTTAATGAATCTTCTTTAGATTTGTTTCATATATGTAAAACTTATTTTAAAATATTTGTGAAACACGTGGAAAAAATACTACTGACACACTTTTTATTTTTCACTATTTCGAATGGATGGTTAATCATTCCAATAAATTCCATTGCATACGGCATTTTTTTGTTTGTAAAACTGGCGTTATTTATAGAGCCACAAGGAGCTCGATCTAAGAACTGCAATCACCCTATGTATAGAAATGCCATAAGATTAACATAGCTTTCACGAATTTGAAATAGTCTGTAGGGGATGGCCATTTTGGAAATTTTTTAGAAATACAGTCGGACCTCTATATTACGAAGTCGCTAATTCCCGGAAAAAAGTTCGTTATATGGAAAATTCGTTAAATAAAGGTTTATCTTTTAACATACTTTATAAACCACATAAAAACAAATATTTTTAATTCATAAACACTATATATTAAAAAAGTAATTATTTACACCTTTTTTTAAGTTAATATATGTTTATTTTATATATCTTACCCGTCAAAAAAAAAAGAAAGAAAGAAAAACTGAAAGAAAAACAAGAAAAAGAATATCTAAGAATAATTCACTGTATTTTCAATAAAATTGTACTAAAATTAATGAATTTTAAGGACGTTTTACAATTTAAAGCATACAAGAAATATTAAACTTAAATTATTTTATAATTAGAACATGATCACACGGGATAATCCGCTGGGGGTGAAAGATGATATCGAAGATGTTTCTAGTGAACTGGGCAATGGGGTTAAAGGTTGCACGTCTTGAATGAAACGCCCAGAACACTATTGCTCTCAGTGAGTTAGGATCTAAAACCAATTCAAGATTTATGACCACCGTAAAATGTGTTAAGAGAGAATAACTTGAAATATTTTTTCAGAAATACTTTAAAAAAGGGATAACAAAAATTGAGTCACAAAAAAAAAATTTGTTACATAGAAAATGCTCTTCACTATAGAGGTTATTTTACGAAGAAAACCATGAAATGTTCAAGGTTCCAGGAAAAGTTCGCCATACAGAAAAATTCACAATATAGAGGTTCGTTATATACAAAGACTCGACTGCATTTTTGTTCAAGCATTTTGTGTCTTATAGGTCTAACGTTACAACATCAGAAATTAAATGAAACAGACGGAATTTTTTAGTAAAATTCAACAATTAAAACACAGCAACAGCTTGTGAGCGCATGTGCAATGAAAATAAAGCTCGATGCGCAAATAATAGCAAGTATTTCAAAAGAGCGACAAAAACGAGAACTCTTCTCATGCCTCCACAAAAATTCCAATCACAGGGATTCTGATCCCGGAGGAGAGAAACATGAGCAAAATTACGTCTATGCAAAAATATACTAGACCAATTTCTTATACATGCCGGCTGGGTGGCGTAGTTGATTTGTCGCTGACCTTGTACGCCGAAGGTTGCGGGTTCGACACCGGCCCAAGTTGGTGGATTCTCATGTTGCTGGAAATCAACCGTGGCCATGTTGCATGATTGTGCGGCACGTAAAAGATCCCATGTGTGCCTGTTTGGCTTTGGTGTTCTCGACAAAATTAAAATCCTAAGCACGGTTTCGCATCGCCAGAGCTCAGGTATCACCCCTTGGGAAGGAAATGGAGCATCAAAGTGATATTGCGGTGATTGGTATTCGCCTATATGGTACCGCCCTAAAAAGAGATACCAGCACATGGGGTATGTCCTAGGTCTGTAATGGTAGAACATCAACTCGCAGCTCCATTAGAAAACATTTTTTATATACATTCTCTCCTTGTTTTTCTATATTAAGTCAATAAGAACGGCGTTTTGTGAGGTATCAGTTTCATTATAAGAATTGCTTTTATTCTTGATCACGTTTAAAGTATAAAGAAACTGGTATTTCCACTACTTATTGAAATGGTTAAAATAAAGTTTTTAATATGTTTATTAAAAGGGGAGACTATTAATATAACAATGTCAAATGGGTGGCGCGGTTGGTTTGTCGCTGGCCTTCTGTTCCCAAGTTTGCGGGTTCGACCCTGGCCCGATTCGATGGATTCTCATGATGCAGAAAATCGACAGCGGCCATGTCTTATGATTATACGGCATGTAAGAGATCCAGTGGCGTAACGTACACCCCCGCATTGCGGGGGAGGGCCAAGGCTCTAGAGGGCCCACAGCCTGACTATCGCCAAGACCTGTACCTTTGGACTGTACCTTTGTAAAATCCAACTTGGGGACCCCAAACCCGACATTTCAGGGGGGCCCAAGATTCTCCGTTACGCCACTGAAGAGATCCTTAGGGGTGCTCAAGGCAAAATTAAATCCTTGTACAAAGTTCGCATCGTCAGAGCTCAGGTGCCTCCCCCTAGGGAGGAAACTGGGCGTCAAAATTACCTGCGACGATTGGTATCCGCCAATATGGCGCCACACTAAAAAGAGATATCAGCTTTCGATGATGTACTAGGTAGATTGATGAACTCTGTTCATAATCTGCCATTAGAAATTTTAAAAAAAATGTTGAATTTTCAAAACGATATGGATAGTTAGTAACTATAATAAGACGACTTATAGAAAACTATTCGATGAATATACAGTGGCTGATTTGCTATGAACTTACGCTTAAATGTCTCCACGACCACAGGTCTTGACGCTCTGAATCCCCATTTCCAGCATAAGAGTTTGTAAGCAAGATGGAGGCTTCACTACCATGTTCCAGGCTTTTTCGGGCTAGTAGATCCAACCCGGCCATGTCCGACTCTGGAAAATAAAACCCAGTCAGTTAATATATTGCAGACTTCTCAAAATTATGTTATTCTTAATCTGTAAGTTTTTTTTTACCAAATTTGTAGCTCATTAAGCGGTGATAGAAATCTAAAATCTTATTTTTTGACAGTTTGATGTTTTTACATTTTCCGATTGTATAGATTTTAACCTTTCTAAAAATACCTTACTTTAACCTCTAGGGTAATTAGAAGCCCTTAAAATCTATTTTAAATAGTCGTTGAAATTGGGCCACGCTCATTTCAATGGCGAAAAATGTAAACAAAGCACTTCGTTTTTGCTTAAAAGTTGAACGTCTGATATAAACCAAAACATGCATCTTTTATTGTAAAAAATTGAGCCGTTTATTTTTTTTATTTCTTAGCCGATTTGAGAAGTCTCACTGTTACATTAAAATCAATTTATCTCAAAATGTAAATTTTGATGTTCGATGTACCTTTTCTCAGAAACTACTGTTCACAGGTATGTAATTTTTTTAATGATATATTTATAATGATGGCCAATATATACAGAAATGAGCTTTTTGTAAAAAACTCAAACATTTATTTTTTTCAAATTTTTTACGTGAAAAATGGGCCAAATTTCTCAAAAAGTTTGATCAAATATTTCATAAATTATTTAAAAAAATTCAAAATTAGCTAAAAGCTCATTTCAGTATAATGAGAAAGGTGATCTTTACTTGCATGAAAAATTTCAAGCATGTACATATAGCAGATTTTGAGAAAAGGTACATCGAAAACAGCCAATTTAACAGTGTCAGTAGAGAGAGAGGTTTTTTTTCCAACTCCTCTTAAGCGATTCAATAAGAAATAATAGAATTAGAGTACCAACAAAACATAAGAAGAAAATGTAATAACTGCATGTAAATGATTAGTTAATATATGTCACAGTGTTAGCCATATACGAGTTGAATATTTCCAGTGTTGAAAAGGCTGCGAAGAATCTAAGAATCGAGATATTCCGTTTCAAAACTAAAATTGTAGTTATCTTGATGAGACAGACGTTACTGGAAGCTATTAATATAGTCTTAACATTCATTTTATTCAAATTAACTGGAATTGAAATTTCTGTTCGTAAATAACAAATCTCTGAACATATCCGTCGATAAAACATAATTTCAACATTCTGATGTGTAAAACTAAAAAGAATTTTAATTCCGAATATCGAATAAAACCAATAAAATACAGGTTGAAAATTTTCTCATTTATTTTAAATACTTTATCTAAAAACTTGTTTCAAAATATGGTAACTAAAAGAATTAATTGGAAAGGAAATATTTCTGTTATAGAAGTACATTTTACGTAAAAACAAAAACATTTGGGTAAAATTAAATTAAAACTGTAAGTAAACGTATATTTTCTTTCTAAATATAATTAACATTTTAGATTAAGATTTATAAGAAAAAAAGAGTTTAAATTGTGAAAAAACTTCAACAACCGGATTAGTTATTGATTTTTAAAATTTAGAATGTCAGAGCATCAAATAATTTTCAGAATACTATCTTGTTTTATAAATTAGATTAAAATGCTGTTCATTTTAAGTTGTTTATTTAAATGCAGAACATTTAATTTAAATCCGAGAAAACATTGCACATGGTTGAAAAATATTCTATTTACATATTTTATTTCTCTTTTAGTCCCCATGACCTTCGAAATGAGGAGGAAAAAACCGCGCCAATATTAAGTGAAAGCAGAATGAATTCTGATTAATAACTATGGAGGTCAGCGACATTGAACGACTAATTAGTAAAATATCTAGCTACGATGAAAATGAATCGATTCCTTTCAGTTCAATACTTCACTCAGTAAATGCAACAAACATTGAAAAAAATCTCACTGATTTGGCAAGTATCCACAAAAATTGCTTCAAAATGACATATTAGATTAACAGATGTATTAGACGTGAAAAAGATTTTGAAGAAACAGCTCAAGTTATATATATATATGTATACAAAAATATATTTTATAAAAAATAATTATAACGGGGAATTCCTTTTATATTTTTTTAAAAAGAATTCATTGTGTATGGAATAAAATAATTCTGCACTTTTCAGACATATATAAAGAACAAACTAGTGATTATTATTACTTTTATAATATTCATTAAAGCGTGTGTTAGTTGATTTTAATCGTAAATAGTAACACTCACAATTTTAAAATAATTACCCATGAAGAAATCATTAATGTGTTTTAAAATGTTAAAATTAAATTAACTAATGACTTAAAATAATATAGAAATATTCATATCAATTGGAATTTTATAAAAACCAATAAGAAGTTTGTAGAGAAGTTTTACAAAAATAAGTGAAAATTAGACTGTAAATAATGATGTAAGGCGCACGAAATTTTATTACAAGGACCACTTCACGAAAATCAGTGAAATAACTTATTTTTAAATTTTTATGGGAAAATAAGCTATATATATATAAACTCCTGCTTCTAACTTTTTAATTTAACTTTTTCTAATTTAATTTTTTGCCCTAAACAAATTAGAAGTATATTTTAACAATCCAACTTATGCTGACAGAATGCGTTACATAAAAGTAAAAGGGCTTGCTTTAAATTGCGCTTATCAAAAGAGTAAACTACAATAGAAATAGATCAGTTTTGAAAATTTTACTCGTCTTATAACTTGAAACTTTGCATATTTTTTATTAAAAAATTACGGGTTGAAAAGTACATGAAGTTTCATCGTTTCGAAGTTTTCCCCACTTCGTATGAGTTTTTTAATAAAAAAACTACTCAAAACCTGTAAAAAATTAAATGCTTTCGTTAAAATACTAATAATAATGCAATCAATAAACATTAAAAATTACTGACTGTACCAGCAATCATTTAAAAAAAATGTTCCTTAAAATTAGGCCTTTTTAACATTACGAGGGCACGCTGCTTATACACCAATATTTTATCAATACTCCTTCAAGAAACTGTGTAAGTTCTGATAATTATACATTAAAATAAAAATATATTTTAGACAGAAATCAGTTTATGTATAATATTGGAATTCTTTTGCATTTGTTTTTTAAAACATTTTTAGCACCTAAAGCAAAAAGGAGCTATAAAATTTCAAATGTATACAGATAATGGAATTTTTAAGCGAGAAGATTCGGTGGATATTTGTAATAGAGCTCTATATATTCTTAAGCAAACTCTGTTTAAGAGATAGTCAAAGTGGATCTGATCATTACACGTAGAGGACTTCAGCTGCAAGTAATGTTATTATAATATTTAGTTAATAAGAGTTCAGTTAGGGAAGTCACTATGAATGTATTATTTTTGATTTTTTTTATTGGAGCTGAATGAAAATATATTAAATTAACAGCCATGTCTTGTTTTTTCAGATCGAAAGTTGATAAAAAGAACAGAAATGTATGTTCAATATACAATTCTTATTGCTCGTAGAGCAGTGTTTTTCAAACTGTGGGGCGCACCTCCGTAGGGGGGCGTGAAAACCCTACAAGGGGGGGGCGAGCGTATCGGAAAGTCGAAAATAAAAGATTATTTAAAAAATTATCGATTTACTAAAAGGAAACAAAATGTATTCTGACATAATAAAAAAAAAATACACATTTACTCTGATTTACTTTACTTATAAATGTTTCAGTACGGCACAATTTAATTGAAAAACTAAGTATCAATACTAAGTTAAGAACCAGTTTAATAATTACTAGTGATTTTTCTCAATGGGTTATCATACACAAAATTTAATACTTACCTTAATACTTTGTACGGTTTAAAATTAGGGTCGTATTGTAACTTTAGCGTCAAAGTGTTATACATTATTACTACATTCAACATATTGTTATTGTAGAAGTGCGATGAAAATTCTGATTGTTTCGCGAGAATATAATTGAGAAGTACTGTCGTTTAGTGTACAGTTTTAATCCGGTTCGAACGGCTCCGCGGAAAATTTTTATAATTTTAAGGACGAAAATCGGTGAATATTTCAATATAAAACAGTGTAAACCTTAATTCAAAACAGTTCTTTATTTAATATTCACGCACTGTACATAAAGTTATGGTACAAGTTTTCTCCAATCACAAATTGTAGCTTTGCCAACATTAAACTCTGTAGCCAATTTTGTCGCACCTTCACCTTTATCTAAACGCTTTAGAACCTCTAGTTTGTCTTTAAGAGTAAGTGTTGAGTGTTTATTCTTACTGCCATAACAATCTGGGGAACACTGTATCACAGATAAATGTCCAAAACACACACAACAAACTGTTTTCACTGTGATATCACACTGTAACACTGTTATTAACACAGAGACAAAAGCGGACGAGTATGGACGTGACGGCCAACAGTACGGGCACACGCAGTCAATGACACATAGTTAAAGTGGTGGAGGGAGGACACGCGTCGAGGAGTGGGAGTACAGTCCACGCGGCAAAAAAGCGGGCGCGTACGCTCACATTACAGAATACATAGACACAATAGACCCGTACTCCCGGTTCAAATTGTGATTTCGCTGTTACTCCGGCTAATCCGAACAATCACGTAATCCGAACAGGGGTCGGTCCGATATTGTTCGGATTATGTACTGTATAAGTATCCGGCTAAAAATACCAACTGCATGTTAGACACCGATTGATGAAATCAGCAAAATTCACAATTTAAAGGAATCGTAGAGAAAAACACGACTGTGTGTGTGTGTGATTTGTGGAGGAGGAACTGTAGCATGGTGGTAAGGTTGTAAGTTATGCGCACTATCTGCTTTAGTTCATCTTGATGAAGGAAGCTTATGTATTCTTAAATACCCCC
Source organism: Trichonephila clavipes (assembly GCA_019973935.1). Lineage (NCBI taxonomy): Eukaryota > Metazoa > Arthropoda > Arachnida > Araneae > Nephilidae > Trichonephila > Trichonephila clavipes. The sequence goes on from BMAU01002235.1 coordinate 1,070,845, forward strand.
AATCGTGATGCCGCCTATGTCTCTTGACCATAATTTTAAATAGTGACGTATCTGGCTTGTACAATTCGAATAGTTTTAATGTGACGCGATTACAAAAAAAAAGTAATTTGTGAAATTTTTTTCAGTTTATTTATATTACATTTTAAGACCATATTCAAATTATTTTAAAGATTTCATGATTTCCGATTTTTACCAAGTTACCAAAGAACTTGAACGTATTTTTAAATTTATGTAGTTGCATTTTTTTGCTAGTTGATACATCAAAAAGCCAAAAACACTTTTATAGATTCATTTAAAAATATTGACGACTTGTTAAAAAAATAAATTCAATAGCTATGAATTCGAAATTTAGAATGATGCTCTCTAGATGCTCGGAAAAAGAACTATATGTTATCAATCAACCAGATTATTTATTTTAGGAATACGTATTCTAAACAAAGGAGCCATTATTATCCCCTCAATGATTAATGAATAATGTACACAAAAATAATTTCTAAGAGAAAGCAAATCTTACAAAAATCCACGCGAAGAATAAAAGACTCAACTTACCAAATTACGACTGCACAAAATTCACACAATTGAACCTCACTGCTATCACTTATTCAAAACAAGGAATGTTTTGTCGGAAAATGTTGTCTCGGTGGAAATAATAGAAGGGAAATGTTTGGAATCTTTTTTTGTGAATGCAAAGTTTTATCTCAATTTTTTTTCTTTATGCCTTATCTCGTCTTATTTTATTTTCATTTTTATCTTTTTTCACATGGCAATGAATAAATGTCGTTGTATTAAGTCTAGAAAGCTACTGTAAAATTTATACAAACGCAACAACAATAAATAAATATTGATCCACTCGTAGGTTTGGAAAGGATTTCACGAAGATAATGCAGCTTAAATTGAAATATTTTTATAAAAATACGAAGCAAACATCAATTTCTAAGTATTTATTTTTATTTACGTTAATTTTAACAATGATTTTTTTTCTAAATACAAGATTGATTGGGTTATATGTGGAAAATTGAGTAACAAAGGCTATTATTCCTAAATACGCCTGGATGTTTACTGCTCGTTGTAATAATGAACATTTATTTACTGAATATTTTCCTGCAGCCTGTTTCTGCCCCGATACAATGCCCACGTTACAAAAGCCGTAGTCAATACGTTTCGGTGGTATTAACGTTTACTGTTGAAAATAGCATCACTTAAGAGAATTTTTTTTGATTTTGAAATTTATTTTGTAGAAAATTATTGGAATTTTTTTTATCAAACTATTATTTTATCTTACCAAGCTGTGATACAAAAGTCTGAGATCGTCTTCTGGGACTCAGCAGCAGATGATTTTAAATTTCGTCGTTAGGGGATGTTTGCAATATTTTTCAGATAATTGGTCTCTTTTACTAGTGGCGTAAAGAAGAATATTAGGGCCCTTCTGAAAAACCAGGTTTGGGGCCCCAAGGATTACAAAACCATAAAATCAAACTTTGGGCCCCCAAGAATCCTACCCTCCCGCTATGTGGGAGTAGCGGGGGTGTACGTTGTGCCACTATCTTTCACGTATATTGTTCTAAATCAGTCAGAGCTTCAACACTTTGAACAAAGGCATGCACCAAATATTACTCTGCATAAAGAAAAAGAAAGAAAGAAGAGCTCGTTGGTAATTTTAAAAGCCTTTAAATATCGAAAGGCTATTAATTTATCAAACCAATTAAGAGATTTTCTGAGACTAACAACATCGCAGACCGTAGTAAATGCAGTCGTCCGTGATTGGAGAGACCACCAGCTCTCTTCAAAGCACAGTAAGGATGAGAGAGAGAGAGAGAACTCGTTAAAATACTTGTTGAAAGAAGACTCTTCTTAGTAAACATATCAAAGAGCAAAATGCGTCACACAGAAAACAAAGATCTTTGAGCAAGAGGTTATCGGAAAAATAAATAACCATTTTCTTACAAAGGAATTAGAGCGCCAGAGATAGTTTATAGCAAAAGCATTTTAGCGGTGGCAAGCTCATAATGACCACAAATGTGTTCTATTTACTGACGAGAAACTTTTTGATATTGAAGGATCTTTCAACCATCAGAAACACAACCATGTATACCAGGGCCACATGCATATGACAGTATTTCACCCGGGCCGCAATATGAGTATAACAGCGAAAAAACACTACACAAGATCAAAGAAGCATTCGACAAAACAAATTGATCAAAATATTAAAACTCTCATTTTCGGTTTATATTTTAATATATATATACTTTACTAACCCTTCTTCCAAACACACACAAGAAAGTATTTACTTCTATGCATCTGTTATGGGGTAGTGTTTCGATTTCCTTTCATTCATGATCAAGCCTCTTGTTTACGTTCTACTATCAAAAAAAGCAAATTGGCAGAAAAAGTGATAGATCGGACTGCTTCGTTGATAGAATTTCTCGATTTTTTTTAGTACATTCTTCTTAAATGATTTAATTTTTAAACGCAATGGGCCATAACCGGGAAAAAGCCTACCCAGCCACATGCGGCGCGCAGGTTGAGTAGCACTAGTGTATACCAGTGGCGTAAGTACACCCCCAGAACCCCCCTCCCCATCGTAGAGCGGGCGTGGCGAAACTTTACGAATCAACGTGCCATTTTTTATAAAGAAGTGTTTAATGAGATATAGAGTCGTGCCGTCCAATAATTTTGACTTGTGATTATTGGAAAATAAAAAAAACTAAATACTAACAACACAAAACTGTATTTACTACGAAAAAACACCTATTGCACTACATAGTTATAAATGTTATAGTTATACGTGTAATTCAAATTAAAGTTACATTAGTGTGGTTTTTGTTGTTTCAGAGATTGGATGACAAAAAACTCATATTAGGACTGTAAGATGTTACTTTTTGTAGAACGCATGCTGAATTTGAGGCATCTGCTAAACGGTTTTTAAGCAATTAATTGTTCTTGCTGTGGCTCACACTTTTTTGACTGGAGGGTTTATGATTTGTTTCAAAATACCCTTTTTTACAGATGATGTTCTGCACACTATTATTCCAGACCACTTTGTCACCATTATTAATATGATGCCATATTTCTCGGTCCATCAAATTTCAAATTCTCTATTACACTTACTATCTTGCACTTTTTGTTCTTTTGTTGAACTAGCCATGTTAAGTAATATTTAAAAATCGTAAATATAACACAGATAAACTTTAAGGTATCCGACTACGTTCGGAACCGTGATTTTAAAAAAGCGCATAAATGGATAATTTTCATGATATTTAGTGTCACTCAGATTAGAATACATGCATAAAATTGTTTTAAGGAGATTTTGACAAAAAAAATTATTTAAGTATAATATTTTGGCAAAAAATTAACTTAGAATAATCTTTTTTTTCCAATGTTCTCCTTTTGTGAAAAATGCTTCTATTGGAATAATATTTTCCTGTGTATAGCTCAGACCTCTCTACAGAGGCTCAACTAGAATTTTTGAAAAATTCACATTATTTTCAGAGTTACCACCCATTGAAATAATTATTGGCATTTTTTTCTTAAAATTGCTCCCCTCTGTTGTCGTAAAATATGAATAAACCCACTTCTAAGTTATATATTTCAAACATTCTAGTTGAGCCTCTGTAGAGAGGTCTGAGCTATATACAGGCAAAATATTATTCTAATAGAGCATTTTTCACAAAAGGAGAACATTTGGAAAAAAGATTACTGACTGACATCAAGTACGGCCTGAGTGACCGTTACGCCACTGGCATATACGCAAGGAATGACCCCAAGGAGTTAAAGAGAAGAAAAATGTTTGAAGAGAGTTTATCATCCGACTTCCCTAATGGTTGTGTGGGGTGTAACTATATGAAGGCTTCTCATAAATTCATTTTTGCCAGAAAGGAGTGAAAACTGCGACAACAGTTTATAGAAATACTATCATAGAATCTATAGAGAAGCCATTGAACGTAAACCTGTTTAATGGAAACTATAGGACTTTTCAACAAGACTCTGCTCTTGCTTACAAGGAGAAGATGACCCAGTAGTGATTGAAAAGTAATGTACCGGACTTAATAGAATACGAATATTGGCCTTCCAGAAAATTGGTTCGAAATCCACTCGACTATAAATTGTGACCAGTATCGGAGGCAAAGATGTGCCAAAATCTACATTCCAATTAAGACAGTCTTAAGCATTTTTTAAGGAAAGAAGTGATGGAAATTTCCATGGAGATAGTGCGTGCATCTGTAGATGATTGGCCGAAGAGACTTAAAGCCCGTATTAAATCAAAAAGGGATCATTTTGAATAAATGGTGCAATATGTTAAATTTAAAGGCAAAATACATTTTAATGAAATTTAGTTTTAAATTTGGCTGCAAATTTTTTTTCTTAAATTATCTTCCTTATAATTCTATCAGAACTTTCGTCACGACTTCGTAAATTAAATTTTCCGAATTTTTCACTGCATTTTGTATTAATATTGTTTTATATTTTTTTAGCGTAAGAAAAATTTACTCCTCAACTATACACCGGATGCTTTCATTTATGTATAATTTTATCATACTTGTAATAATAAGATATAAATGAAGAGTTTTGATGTGTATTTATAGAAATTTCAGAGGAGTTCAGGGTACTGTAAGCTGAGTGGTATCGTATCCTCTTCCACGCCACAGGTATGGGGATTAAACTCCAACCTGGGCAAGGTTGACTCAGCCTTTCATCCCTTCAGTGTGCTCAATAAATAAGCACCAAGTTTTCTTTGGGAGCTAAACACTGGGGGTTTCGCGTTAGACTGACCACCTGACAGGAACATGTCCTCATGCACCTCGGTGTCCAAGGTCAGGAAAACTGAGATGGGCACAACAGGCCTTGGTCCTCTATGGGATGTTGCGCCACTGAGTTTAGTTTAGCTTAGAAGGTACTGCAGTTTTAAGTAACGGCGATATTTCAGTGTCATTTTTTTACTTTTTATTTTTTACACTGAAAATTAAACTCGTGATACATTAAATCACAAAAGCATAATATGTCTTATATCAGAGATCTCCAACCTCTCACGCTAGAGGGGGCTAAACTAATAAATTTACAATGATCCTCGGGGTACATCAATAAATTCACAGTGGTCTACGCGCTACACAACTGTCAAAAAATATTGTATAGTCAGGAAATTTATATAATAAATTATTGTTTAAAAAAAACTAAAAAAACAACCTTTTATAGTTAATCGAACTAAGTTGTAACTTAATCTTTTTGTCACCAAACCTGAAAATGGGATCTGAAATTAGTCGCCAGATGCGGAATGGGATCTGAAAATGGGAAATCATTCATCCCGATGATCCTGATCAGGAAAGTGGAACAAAATTATTAAATAGTTGTATTGTCATTGGTCCTGGACAACTGAACAAAATTTTGAATTAATCAGAACTTTTAAAGAAAGTAAAAATTGTTCAAAGATTCTATTACATACAGGTGAAGCTTATAAAAGGGTGTTAAAAAAGGAGGTTTGTTTTATATAAGATTCCCACTAATTCTAAGGAAAGAGATGGCGTTAACAGATTTGTAAATTGGTTTAAAAAAAATTAAATGAAAGTCGAGAATTAAAATACACACACACTTTGCAAACTGTTAAAGAAAATAGTACACCTTTTTTTCCGAAAACTTTTCAGATTTTATGTTCAGTTAGATATTTTCATGTTTAAAATTATTTAAAATATATAGCAAAAATTTTTTGAAAAATTAGTAATTTTCAGAATTTTTTTTATATCTCAAATGGATAGCTAAAACACATCAGTTAAATGTGTTAAATATCAAGAATAATACAAAAAAATGGCGTTTCTGACGAAGAAAAGCAGACAAGGCAATTTTTTTTGGTAATTGCCTCCAATTCAAATGAGAAGCCACCAAAATGCCTCCAGCGGGGCATTCGTGGCCCGTGGGTCACGAATTGAGACCGCTATCTTATAACATGCTCTCAACAGGAACTTTTTGAAAATTATTCTCAAACTTGCTATTGTAATTACCTTAATCAAATTCAACTGTTGCCGCTTTTAATTCAGAAAGCTTAAAACTTATCACCAACCCACACACAGAGATAAATACGATCGTATAGTTTGACCTCGGAGAATTCTCAACATTGCCATTCTATCATACATTTTTCTTCATCTTTATTCACGTTAAGTTGCTATCCACGGCAATAATTCGTGATTTGGTCGTATTTTTTTTTATTTGTGCGACATCGGACCGACGGTTACCAAATCATAATTTCTGAGATTTGTGTTGCAATCAAAACTTGGTATAAATTTTATAAGCTGTCATCAATACACTGTAGAGGAACAATTCGAACAATTTTATCCACTTCGGCAGTGAAGGTTACGCATTTCTAGAACTGAGCCAGACGATTTTTACTACGTGGAGTGATACTGTTTGTTTCTTTGCGGTGAAGAGTCATAAAATGAATTTTAAAAATTGAAAAGCAGCAATCGTTTGAGATTGTTTCTTTAAAGATGGAGTATGCGGATACAATAGATCAGGTATCAAACAAATAACAATTAGATAGCACAATAGATGTCATCACATCAAATTCCTAGTTGCCCATCCGGTATAGTTGATGGTGACGCTGACTTCTGTGCCGTAGGGGATGGGTTCGAATCCCCGAGAAGGCATGGATGTTTGTAATTGTATAGTGCCTTTGTGCGGCATGGGGGTACTTTAAATAGCAAGTCCTCTCGTGAGGTTGATGGAAGGGAAAGAGAGGTGGGAGGCCCCTGATCACCCCTAGGATATTCTCCCTCAAAACTGGGTTGGATGCGATCCAAAACGTGCTAACGACTAACGCTCAAAGCTACGGCTAACGACAGGCTTACATCCAGCCCTTTACGGTGATGAATTTCGTGGGCCTCGATCTGATACTGTCAGACAGGTGGCATTAGAAACAACAACAAATTCCTCTAAAACAAAATGGACTACTTAGGTCAACCAAGAGTTCGTTTTATATAATCACTTAGGCCAGAGTTTATAAACCGGGGATGCGAACCCTAGGTAGGCGTGATAACTATACCGAGAGGGGGAGGCGAGCATATTGAAAAGTCGTAAGCAAACGATTGTTTTAAAAAATTATTAATTTACGGAAAGTGTAAGCAAAGAGAATGCATTCTGACATTATAAAAAATAAAATACACATTTATACTGTGGTATAATAAACTTATAAATGCATCAGTACTGCACGCAGTGTATTTTATAATTAATTTAACAATATTATTAGAACAAGTTTAATGATTACCAGTGACCCCATGGGGTTGTCATATATATATAAAATTATATTCAAAAATTAAAACTTATCTTCATAATTTGTAAGGCTTATAATTAATCCCTTATTTCACGAACTTGCCGATTTCAGAAGACTTTAATCCTGAGGAGAATCCCAAGAAATTAACTAAAGATCTAGATCTGTGTCTTGATTTTCAAGTCTTTAATCTACTGGATGTCTTTTTTGTGCACTTAAAATTACTGGTATACGATATATACGTATCTATTTAAAGTATAAGATATATATAGAAAATTTAATTGTCAGATTCGTTGTTGTTGTGGACAAGATAAACATGACACTCAGAGTCAACGAAAAGATAAGCCAGGTTAGTATTCACTAGTCAAATTCGAAGACGCCATTTTGAGTGTTTACTTTGAATCTTTCTAGAAAACAAAGGATGGCCACGCGGCAGCCTAGTAGTCAAGGTAACGTACTCGTGACCGGCATGTCATGAGCTCGAGCCCAGTACAGCTGAAGACTTGCCATGTAGGGGAGCGATGCACGTGAAATCTGTCGCGAGAGCTCGAACATCCTCCCATTGATGTGGTGTGGTAGTTAGCAGAGGGAGGCACAAGCTCACAGGTGTCGTCCTCGTCATTTGACCATGGTTCAAAATTACGAGGTCCGTCGCCAAAAATCTTCGAGTAGCTGAACAGTGCGACGTTAATATTCACTCACTCACTGATATAAAATGAATCGCGCAGTTTATGACTTCGTTATACCTCATGTTTTTCACTATTGAAAGTTAAGCTTAGACATTAAATTTTACTCTTTTCTCACATTCTGAGAGGAATGTGGCTACAATTTCCTTTCTAAATAACTTTACAAGCGAAGCTGTATTTTCTTGGAATCTTTATATAGTACTATAGTACAGGAATAAGGACCATTTCCCTTTTATTTTGATGAAACAGCTTAAGAGCAACCTATATTACGAAGATACACAAGAACGTATTACTGAAATGCCATTTCAGATAATTTATTGTAGATTACTCAGATCAAGGGAATTAATTATCATCAAATAAAATTTTATTTGTTGCTGAATTTTTTTTGGATCTAAGATAAAATGGATTAACTATATTTTATTAAATTCGAACCTAATTCAGATATATACTTTCAGGTATTATAGCCTAATATAGAAACAGATATTATTCATAGGTATCTCTGTGTGTAATTTCCTTGCATAAAAATTTATTTCTCTTAATACAGAAAAGTCTTCTGAAACTGATGATCCAAAATCCAAGGTTTCAACAGTTCCCATATGAATATCCTATCAACTTAATTTAATGGAAAAATCAATAAATAAACATGTATGTAAAATTCATGCATTAAAATAAATCTTGAAATCTCTGGGTAATCATTCGAGATTTAAAAAAACATGAGATACAATTTCTTGCTTAATATGCATAGTAAATTGAGATAAATAAGAATTCTCAGTAAAGACTAACAAAAAACAATTAACACCAATATAGACTATTAAAAATTACTCGTAACTAGCAATAAGGAATTATACGAAAAGAATGAAAATGAATGTGATAGTTAAAACGAAATTTTAGAGAGAATATTATTTTTATAAGCAGAATTCGAATTGTTTGTGCTCTTTTTTTATATGCTCAATGTAAAATTTTTAAAGAAAAACATATTTTTTTAAAGATATATATAAAAAAATTTTCTTCTAATTCCTACTATTAGTTCTCTCTCTATATATGTCTTGTTCAAATTTTTAATCGTTTATGAAATACTCTTTAGTCATCCATTCATATTCAAATACATTTTTTTCAAACTTGTAGTGGATGCATTTGATGTTAATACAGTTTTTTCAAATATTAATTCATTAATTAAATTTTATTTTTTAATTTTAAATTTATTCTGCGTTATTTCTAACAGAGTTACAACTAGGTACAACAGATGGCACCACGCAAGTTCAAATACTTTTTTTTAAAACTTGTAGTGGATGGACACATGTGAACACAGTTTTTCCAAATATGAAAAAAATGTTTTATTTTTTAATTTTAAATTTATTTTGTCTTATTTCTGACGAAGTCCGAACTAGCTGCAACAGACGGCGTCAGTAAGTGTTTCTAACGAGAGAAATTTTTCTTGGCTTCAAATACTTATTTTTTTTCATTCCATTTCAAGTACATTTTTTTTAAATTTGTAGTGGATGACTTTTGATGTAAAAAAGTTTTTTTTTTCAAATATTATTTCATTAATTAAATTTAATGAACTAAAATCAAATTTTTCTTTGTTGACCTAAAGTAGGAATTGACTTAGTTTTTGTTATACAGAGTGTTTTTTTCCAGGTATAGAAGTTTAAGTTGGCATTACTTTCCAAGATGGCGACCGATTTAACAGCTGTCAAGTGATTTATTCTCAGTTTGATTTGGCAATTCATCATGAATAGACTCACGCCTGAACAACGCTTTCAAATTGTGCAATTTTATTTCGAAAATAATGGTCGATTTTCATAAGCGAATTTTGTTTAGCGATGAAGCGCACTTCTGGTTGAATGGCTACGTCAACAAACAAAACTGCCGCATTTCGAGTGAAGCTAATCCACAAGTGTATGTCGAAACACCGTTACATCCAGAAAAACTGACTGTTTGGTGCGCTTTATGGGCTGGTGGAATCCTTCTTCATAAACGATGAAGGCCACAACGTTACAGTCAATGGTGATCGATATAGAGCCATGATTACTAACTTTTTCATTCCTGAATTGAACAATCATGATGTCCAGGAGCTGTGGTTCCAACAAGACGGCGCAACATGTCACACAGCTCGTGCCACAATCGATTTATTGAAAGACACGTTGGGTGACCGCCTAATTTCACGTTTTGGACCTGTGAATTGGCCTCCAAGATCTTGTGATCTAACACCGCTATTTTCTGTGGGGCTATGTAAAGTCATTGGTCTATGCGGATAAGCCACAAACGCTTGACCATTTGGAAGACAACATTCGCCGTGTTATTGCCGATATACGGCCACAATTGGTGGAAAAAGTCATCGAAAATTGGACGTCCAGATTGGACTCAATCCGAGCCAGCCGTGGCAGTCCTATGCCAGAAATCATATTTAAAATGTAATGCCACAAGATTATCTTTCGAATAAAAAAAAATTCATGTCAATCGAATAATACATCGTTGTTTTATTACACACAATTTAAAGTTCTATACCTTTAAAAAAAACACCCTTTATTTCTTGTTTAAAAAAAGATTTATTTGTGAATAGCAGATGAAGGAATATGTTGATATTGTACACTATTACTTATTTTACACTTATTTATTTACACTTCTATTATTTTACTTTATTTCGATTTAGTATTAATGATATTAATCAAACTCTATAACTAAATATAACTATTAATAGCAAATTGAACTTATTTTGCGATTAAATTTAGAAGCATGCATTAAATAAGTCTAGGGTGAAGCTCAGACAGGCTTTAATGGATGCAAGAACTTATACTTTGAAAGAAGACGATTTCTTTATTATAACTTCCCATCCAACCGCAGAGGCTAATTTTTGCACTAAATTGAATTTATTATCTGACATCATGAGCTGTGTGTCTGGGGATTTCAAGTAGAGACAGGAAACCTTTTGTAGATCAAAAACGAATTTGGAGCGTTTTCACATTTTGGAATGAATAGATGAATGGTCAATTGATGCTCTTTTTAACGCCGGGATATGTCACGAGATAGAATAGAGCATATGTATTGTTTATCGGTCTATAAAAGAAGGAAACCTTTTTTCACACTTGTTTAAATATAAAATAATTAAAAATCAAAGCCACAATAGTATGGCTTCAAGGGAATTTTTCTCTAAATTTTGTTGTGTAACTTTGATACATTGTTACCACAGCACAATTCGAAAGGTGTTTTAATGCACAATTGTAAAATTTACAGACTTCCATCGACCTACTCTAATATGCAAAACTTCCTGGATAAGTGTGAGTGCGTGTTTATATTAATGTCGCTCTGTAAAGCAACACGAGGGCTGTTGGCGACGAACCTCATAATTTTGAGCCTCAATCAAGTGACGAGGACAAAACTTGAACAGGCACCCCCTCTGCAAACTATTACACCACACCTTCGGGAGGTCTTTAAGCCTCAACAGATTTAACTTACATGAGCTTCTCTACAAGGTGGGTCATCAGTAGCACTAGAGCTCAAACTGATGACATACCGGCCACGAGTTTGACCATAACCACTAGGCTAGCGCGGCCTATAAGACTTCGTGGAGGCTTCCACATCGACCATTACTGTTGCCTACCGATCGACTGCTACTCATTGCGTCAATTGAAAAGAGCGCCATTGAACTTACTGAAGTATCCGTTTGTAGTGGACATACGCAAGACAGAATGGCACAGGGTTTTATTCTCTGATAAATCGCACTCCTGCTTCAGTAATGAACGTTGCTGCAAAGAAGTTTGGCTTTGATGTAGTAACAAGTCCAGTTGCGCAGCAAAAGTGTGGCATCATGCTTTAGAGCGACTTCTTGTACAACATCTGGTTATCTTTGTTCCCTTTAAGTGACATAATAATGGTCCATTGAGATTTGTGGATGGCCTAATATGACCGGTAACTGTGACGCTCCAGTACGATGTACCAGCAGGATAACTCTCAATCCACACAGCACGCATTAGGAAACAAACCTTAGAAGGTGTCCTGTTGCTTCCATAGTTTTATCACCGGAATCTCTGATTTTTTAATCCATGGGTGAATTGTTCGTCGCTTGTGTGTATTGCCATTTCGCTCTGAGAGGATGAAATGTGGTAATAGCTGAGAGTGAATGATTCGCTTGTCCCCTTGGATAGAATTTACAAGCTCATTGACTCTGTTTCATGATGTGTTGTTCTAACTTGTATCGCCGTCTGTCATGGGATTTAAATTTACTGATCATTTAGTGTTGTTGCGCACTGTAATGGTGTCCTATGTTGAAATAAACATCACTCGTGTGTGCTGCTGAATCTTTTTATTTTTCACTTTTTATCCCTTTCGGCTCATGCGCTATGTGTTGTAATTTCAGTTTCGCGCAATTAACGTATATCAATGCATTAAAGGAAAGACGAAAGAAAATTTTTGTAATTAGCTCTAAAATTTAAAGATTAAAAGCAATTTGTTTTTACGTCGAAAATATTATGGATAAACATAAAATAGTACTTATTACTTTAGCTCTAATACCATCCACAAGTTCAGGGATTGGCAACCTTTTAGCTATTGCGTGCCCAATCAACCCTCCAATATGATTCAACGTGCCACACAGTAAGGCATTTTAAAAATAGTTCGATTACCGCGATAATGCATGCAGAGTTAAAGAATAGAGGTAAAAAAATATAGATGTTTACAGATTTATTTTATATTAATTTTGAATCATTTATAGATATTTCTTAGCATTAAAATGAACAGTCTAAAATATAACTATTTCCTCAACAAAAGCAAAAAAAAAAAAAAAAAAATTTTAATTTTACGTATATTATGTATTTTTAACCGCATTTATTAAAATAAGAAATTGACAACATAAAATATAAGTATTTTCCTTCATTATAGTTAAATAAAAAGATAAATAAAAATGTTAATGTGAACTTGTGCTTGTACCGCTCTACTTTCATATTCCAAAATCAAAGGCAAAAATTTGTGACTTTCAATTTGACACGGTTCTGAATTTTCAATCGTTAAACAATTTCTTTGCGGACTCGAAATATTTTTCATACGAGGAAAGATATTCTATTTAGATATATGAAACCAAAACCGGCAAGTTGAGAACATGCAATTTTCTCTCTTCAAATTATTAAATCTCTCCAGCAATGGCATTCAATAAGTTATAAAATAGCTGTAAATTTATCTTTAGAGTTTCAGACTTTTAGATTTTTTCGTAATTCCGTAAATATCCATAATTCTGAAGACGTTTGTCGAATAAAGTCCATTACAAAGTTATTAACTTCCATCTACTCAAAAATTGACAAATTAGTAGAATAGTGCTGAGTGCTACGGAGAATTGTACCGCGTGCCATAGGTGACCCCTGATTTAGTTCAATAAATTTTTGAAAATGTTGCAATTGGTTAATGCAATAATGCAACAAAAACATTGTTATAACACAAGAATATTTGCAAGAGATCTACTTTAAAACAATTTCTAAATAGTTTTTTTCATATGCATAATAATTTTTTTCATTTTTGAATGAGCGAGTTGAGAGTATTATTGCCGCTCTTAAAACAGCATCAAGGTTATTGGCAACAACTCTCGTAAGTTTGAACTTGATCAAGTGATGAGGGCGACACCCGAGCTCTTCATTTTCAAAGAGAAAATATTATTTAGTTTTTTCTGCTTTATTCTGATTATTAAATAAAACTTCCGAAACTATTGATGAACCAACTTTAATCAGGAATGCCATAAAGACATTTAATTATAGGCACTAATTATCAAAATGTGCATATTTTATACATTGTAAAAATGTATATATTGTCCTTGAGAGAGAAAATACACATCCTAGATATTAATAATCCAATTTCAATACCGTTTTTTAAAAACAACACAAAAACTACTTCACAACAACCTATATAATCTCTTAAAGGTCCTAGACAACAGCATAAATGTTTTCACAGTCACCATTACTTAAAAAAAACACTTAAGATATCCGTCTTCGGCAATAAAAAACCTGTACTAACATTTAGCCAGTTAGGTAGCAAATAACTAAACATAAGTTGACGGAAGAGATCGTGAATAAACATAACTTAAAGAAGATCTATCACGCAATGATGCATGACGTCACGCATGACGTCATTACATGCTAATACGATAAATTTCCATCAGGGTATCTCGTCATCGGATCTACAAAGATTAGGTACCTTTCTAAAACATTAAATTGGCTATCTAGAATAATGACAAGATCTGATTATATGTGGTATCAACGTAAAGCGATTTCATAAGGGATTTTAAATGTACAGATTAAGTTATGTAACAGCCAGAGAGGCTGAATGTGAATACGATTTTTCTTTGATCTAAATATAGAGTTTGTTGTAATTTTTGGTGGAATGATAATGGAAGCATATTTTTCATCACAAACAACACGATTATTAATAAAATATACCTAAACAGTGAGCTATATATTAATAATTAATTATCTTTAGTACACATTTTTTAAGAATTCTTTAGGAGTTATAACTAAATGGCTTGCTTCTTCATTACAGCCGAATTTTGTATGGAAAATCGAAGGCATGTATGTCATATGATTATGTGGCATGTAAAATACTTCAATCTGGTTCTGATAATCTTGGCAAAATTAAATCACGGCAACATTAAAATCAGACGAGAGCTTGAATTAAAATTAATTCAAGAGTCAAAATTTGGTAGCCAGACGTGCCACTAGATGGTGCCACCATGAAATAGCTCTCACATTCGGGACTGGTCATGTCTGCAAAGGCTTGATTGCTAATATGCAGCCTATTAGAAAAAAAGGATTCAAACTAACACATCACAATTTTATAATATGAAAAAAAAAGCCGAATGCGCTGTTTATAAATAAAGTTCACATTTTCTATTTCTTGGTGCAGATTTGACTCAAATGGTCAAAGCTGTAGATAGATTTAACTAAACAATTTGTATCGCAGTCCTGTTAGTCAGCATGCAACTTAATAAAGTGATCAACAGAGTACTTTATGTCAATGTTCCATCACATATAACAAGCTCTATTACTCATTCAACTTAAGAAGGGTCACAAACATAAAGATCAGAGTATAAAATATATTACAATATAAAAGTTTAAGAAGAAGATTTTGTGTTACAAAATAAATACACAATAATGTATTAAATAATTTTAAAAAAATTCATAAGAAGAAATTGAATAGAAAAAAAATTCTATGCAAATTCTTTACACATGAATTTATTACTGAACTTCGAGAAATTTCACCTATTGAAGGCTCTAAAAGAGCCTAGAATTATCAAAAATACTTCGCTGCTTAAATGTTTCACTGTATGAATTTTGCAGTGTTCACTTATGATGAATAATTTAATGCCTGCATTTTATTACAATGTAATGTTTTTGAAAATTAAGCACGATACACCAGCATATTTTTGATATGTTTACATAACCTTTCCTCTCTGAAAAAATCTGACTTTCAAATCATGATGGATGAAAAATTCGCAAAGAATCATTTTCAAATCGAATCTTCTAATAAAAATGCGGCGCTGTAATCAAGGTGAATACTAAAGTAATTGTTTTTAAACTTGATGCGTAGGCACATTTGATGATTCTTCATAAATAATGATGCACTCGAGAACACACACACATAAATGCATTTTAAAATTATCTTAAACAATTCTTTTTATAAACTTTTATTTTCTCTAAATACAAATTTTGAAATGCGCCAGAAAGTTTAACAAAAAGTCTGGCGCTTCGCCAAACATTTTGATTGATCTCACCCAAACACATATACACATATACCCGTATTTAATAAAATTCCCAGCAGAGATTTATAATGGATTTTTATGCACAAAATTAAAAAACTCTTTATTTTTTGTCAATATTTTTCTCCTGCTCTCCCCACTGGACTTGCTCCTCCCCATAATTTAAATTAGAGATGTAACACTGTTGGTTCTTTGACAAATATTTCACATCTGATGAGAACTCAGCAGAATGTGTTTGCAGACATAGACTCTCAATGAAATTTATTGTAAACGCCTATTCAAGTATGATTTATAATGGGTAAATGGTCATACTGTGAGAACTAATGTTTATCCAATGAAATTTACGAATAAAATATAATAATATATTCTCCTGTTTTAAATGTGTGTTTCGTGTTGAGATCTGCTTCGTGGAGTTCTATATAGCCTCAATGAACGATTAAAAACCGTAGCTTATTTTAAGGTATCCGACTACGTTCGGAACCGTAATTTTGCAAAAGCGTGTAAATGGATAATATATGTGTAATGGATATTTAGTGTCACTTAGGTTAGAAAATGTATATAAAATTGTTTTAAGAATAGTATTACAATAAAAAATGATTTAAGTACAATATTTTGACAAAAAATGAACATAGAATGACCCATTTTCAAAATATTCTCCTTTTGTGAAAAATGCTTCTATTATAATAATATTTTGCCTGTACGTAGCTCAGACCTCTGTACAGAGGCTCAAATTGATATTTTGAAATTTATAACTTAGAAGTGGGTTTATCCCCGTTTTACGACAACAGAGGGGAGAAATTTTAAGAAAAAAAACGCCGATAATTATTTCAATGGGTTGTAACTCTGAAAATAATGTGAATTTTTCAAAAATCAGAGTTGAGCCTCTGTACAGATGTCTGAGCTATATACAGGCAAAATATTAATATAATAGAAGCCTTTTTCACAAAAGGAGAATATTTTGAATATTGGTCATTCTATGTTAATTTTTTGTCAAAATATTGTACTTAAATAATATTTTTTGTCAAAATGTCCTTAAAACAATTTTATACATGTATTCTAATTTAAGTGATACTAAACTAAATATCATGAAAATTATCCATTTATGCGCTTTTTTCAAAATCACGATTCCGAACGTAGTCGGATACCTTAATATGATTATTTAAATCCTGAGAATCTTCTACTTATATACGTATATAAAAAAGCACGATAAAACGACTAAGTTTTTAAAGTAGACGATATGGTTCATATCCACCGTGAAAAGAATTTGTATCCCCATTTGTTACGCATAAGTGAAATTAACAATTACAATAAATTAAATCCGAAAATATTTAAATAAAAATAGATTAAAAATCTTTGAAATAATTTAAGAACAATATAGGGATTGAGAATATTTTGTTAAGAGTGAGGAAAAATACCTCTGTTCGAGTAAACTGGAGATTAAAATTAGAATTCAAAGATGGATTCTTGTTTCTTCTGACATACTGAAGGCAAGGGGTTTCCGTGTTTTTACAAGTAGAATTTAGAACTCCTGAGCAGCGTAAATATGGGTCTTTTTACTAGGAATTACAAGTATGCAGTGAATTAGATGAATGAACGGATGAGTGGTAATTCCGTAAATCTGTGATCCATTAAATATGGAAGGTTGGTTATCATGCATCAATGGAATGAAATGATTCGAGAGATATTTGATTTGAAAAAATATGTTGCCTTTTATGTATGAAAACAAAGGCAGATTTCTGCTGTAATAAGGCTAATTTGCAGTTTTAGTAACATTTTCCTCATTTGATAAAATTGTATTTGTATTCTGTGATCGTCGTTAGGGTTTAATTTGAAAAAATAAATTATTTTTTGTTTTTTTCCCCTGAAAATTTCTAGTATTTGCATGAATTTAACGGTGGGAATTTGATTTTTGGCATTTTGGTTTGCTCCACAACTGCACGAGGTTTATTGGCGATCATGGCATTTGCATTTGACATTGATTGCTCACGTTTTTCACTTTCAATATATAAAATACGTTATAAGCAAAAACATTTTTTTGGAAATACTCTAACTATTCATTTTTATTATTTATTCTAAAACCCCGAATATAGTGATCTGGGGATTTTGAAATAAGAATACGCTCCAGATAACAATTTTGGAGTATTTCTTTAATTGCTAAATATTTCAATCTTTTTTTCAGTAAAACTGAATAAGAATTCGGAAACATGATAAGGTTGAAAAAAAGGCATTGGCTAATTTTATGATTCAGATAACGAAATGATATATATTTATAGTTTTCTCAGTTCAGATCTTATAGATAATACGAACCAAAATACATTTTACAATGCCTTCCGTGTTTTTTAAAAAATATTATGAAAAATTTTAAGATAATCTGGTTACGCTGTTTAATCGCATGCATCACGTACTCCTTATTAATTTAAATTACACATATTTATTTGAAAATTGAAGGATAGAAAGAAAAGAAAGATCCAAGTTTTATCTTACTGTATAGATACATTTTTTAAAACCAAAAATATTTTTCTGATTTCTTTTAAGTTTCTTTTTAAATAATAAGATTCAAAAATCTGGTGTAATTCTCTATTTATCAAAATTAAAGACTGCAACAAGGAACTTTAAAAAAAACCATCGTAATTATTTTACATAAAGTACATATTTTTCTTTTAAACATATTTAGAACACAATCGCATTTTTAGCATTAAAATAACATTTGGTATTATAAACCGAGTTCTAATACGACACGTTTTGTCTCCATGTTAATAAAATTTCAAAGTCTTGCTTATTTCTCAAGATAGAGAGGGGTTTAGAGGGAGAGAACATTAGATACTTCAAATAACTGGTGTGACGTTTGAGGTAAATAACGGTAGCGTGATGTTGATTAATTTAAATATTTAGTTTATTTACGTCACAGCTCTTATTTACAAATAATACATTGAAATTATTAAACTTATTAAAGAGATTATTAGAGTTCAAATGATGTGGTTTGTGAGGGAGAAGTTTCTTTGGGGTCCGCTCTCAACGAAGGTTTTCAGACCATCTCTCCTCTTTCTCTCTAGATTCGAGGATCAGTGGTCGGCGTCTTTAACTTCCAGTTACATCCGATTAGTGGGAGGGAAAAGGGTCCCTCGTGGTGTCAAAGGTTGCCGGGGCGATCCAAGATAGGACCACGCAATAAGTTTAAAGTTGCAGGTGCCAATGCACGTGCGATTATCCACAAAGAAACCGATTCACAGCTGTGTGGCGAGAAATTCACAGCTACGTCACTCTGGCAACAGTTTTAGAAGACTAAATGAACTTTTTATTGCGTTTGAATTACATACTTAAATTACTTTATTAGTTTTAAAAGTTTTATTTATGATCTATGGGTTTAGATTTAATTTATATTTATTTAAAGATTATTTTGACGCAACAAAAACAAGATAAATGTTCGCGTTTACGAGAATAATGTCTCTTTCTTTGAGTATTAAGTTTGCATATCAACATCAAATATTTGTTTGAAAATAAACAATTGAAATTCAGAGTATATTTGCTTTTCATTCGCATTTTTTAATGCAAAAGCGTTGTATTACACTAAAAACCTATCAGATTTTACGTATTGTGTAAAATTAGGTTCACCAGAAAAAAAGAAGCAAAACGTAATAACTTCGAGTAATTTTCTTAGATAAGCACCAGAAAAGAATGATTGTTTTAAAACCATTTTGGAATTTTTTTTTCTCAAACTTGGATTCTTTTTTTAAAAGAATTAGAAGCTTTTTTTTATTTTCTGGAAATTAATTTGTTTAAAGAAAAAAAAAACAATTTCACTAGTAGCAAAGCTCTGTAGAACGTACATTATTCCACATCATTACGTAGATAACACTTTCTGTAGAAACTAATTAGGTTGAGAAACACAAAATCATCAATGACACGCATCGCTGAAATTGTCATTATCGTGAATCTTAATTCAATGCTTTGTCTTGAAAATGTAACATTATGAACATCTGCTGGTATTTCACGTTTTGCGACATGCCGATAAATCCATGTGCGAAAATTCTATCGGCTTTTCGGAAATTCTGCAGTTTCTTTGCGGAAAAGTGCAACATTTTACCTCAAAATTTCAGTATGTTTGAATGGAATTGTATTGTTCTACTATTCAAATTATATTGTCATTATTATCCAAATTGTATTTTTATTCTTGCTCAAATTGTATTTTTATTCTTGCTCAAATTGTATTTTTATTATTAGCTGTTCCTTTGTATGTTCAATTTCTGTCATACTTTATTTCTATTCAATTCTCATTATTATTTACAATTTCTATCTTTTATGTATTTTGTGTAAAATAATTAGTTTTACTTCTATGCCTTTTACCAACGCCATCGACTGTACTTATTTTTTTGCGCGATGGCAACATGTTGTTTCTGTAATGCAATATCTGTGGAATGTTCAGTTGCTGTACTGTTCCTCGCTAGGAGAGGTTATCGCCGCACAAAGCTGCTCGCATTTGTTTAGATCTTTCTACGCAAAATTAAAGCTGTTACGTTTTAAAAGCAATAGTTTTTATAAGTCCCGTGAGTGGCAGATATTAATTGGTTCCCCAGATGAGGCGAAATCGAACTCTGATTAATTGAAAAATACAATTCCAACCAAACACAATATATATATTTTTAATTTATAAATCAAGATTTTTATAGATAACTTTTAACAAAAGGAGACGATATCTCATCGGTTCATTTTTTGAATCTAGGTTAGCAGAAACATCTTGAGGTTAAATGATTTTGAACGTATTGTACATAAATGTCTATTTTAAATTCCCGAAGAAAATTTTTTTTTCTCCAGAAAGAAGTTTCCATTTAATTTATTAGAGAATTACCTTTTTTATTATTTCACTAATTTTAAACAAGGCATCTTTAAAAAATAAAGCATCTTTTATCATTAAGAAATACCTGTTTTAAAAGATGGACTGTGACCTCAGAGGAACAAAGAACTGGATTAGTAGAACACTGTAGAATTCTTTTTTATTATTATATTGAAAAAACCCCAAATTTTTACTGGTTATAACAATAACTTTTTATTTCTCAATGGATCTAATTTTACAGGTCATTATTAATTCAATGATAGCTTATTATAAGTATTGATCTCTTTTTCTCAATTCTTTGGAAATAATGATTTTTTGGAGGAAAATTCTATACTCTTTCTCACATTTCAAATACACGCATTTCAAAGTCCTTAGCATTATATGGATCTCTACATTTTTCCTCGAACAATTATTTTATCTCGTTTTCAATTGTTAATCAGTCAATGAAATTTAAAAAAAAACACTTTCCGAATAAGTTAAAACATTTACACACATTTTACAAAATCTGCATCTATTTCTTTTGTGTTTAGCAATCGATTATTATCTGTTTTATAATTTACCGCAATCTGAGATAATTTTCACAAGTTAATATATAGAAAAAAAAAAAAAAGAACGAAAGAAGCAATTGTGTTTTCACGTATGCACACGTAAGCGCACGTGTTTCTCGTCCTTCCATCTCCATATTTTAAGATAATTTATAATTAAAATTCCATCTGAGTAAGTATAGATAGATTATTTTCACATATTTCTATCATTTCTCTTCCTCTTTCTACACGCACACTCATATAGATATATATCTAAATACCATTATTTGATAGAATGGAATAATTGTAACTGATATCTTTAATAGAAGAGAATAAAAAGGTTTTAATAATCTTACCGAATGTTTATGGATTCAATCACTGATTTCTCATGAATGTTATCCACAAGTACGAAAACAATTACACTCATAAAGAATAAAAACAAGTATTTTCATTATACTCTTTTTTTCATTAAATTAATACCAATGAAATTTAATATATTTATTATTAAATAGTATATTAGTACTGCATTAATGTACAATGCGTAAATGATAGTTAATATTCTTGATAAAGATATTGCATAAATACATTTAATGTATCCAAAATGTTAACGAAAACTTTAATTATATAAAAAAATGCCGATATGAATATTACTTTCGTTTTGTAAAAAGCAATTGTATTAAAATTAGGTGAGTTGTCATAACTTTTTTGACGATCTATAAAATCAATATTCGAATATTTAATTATAAACGGTTACCAAAAAACGATTGTAATTCAAGATCGACTGAATATATGATCATAATAAAATACTAAGCTTTTATGATTTCGTAATTTAAAATAATTTTATCAAGCAATTACATGTAATTTCAAAATGAATTAGAACAAATTATAATCAGAACGCAATCTGTAAAAAATCATGCAACAAGGACCTCAAGGGAAAGAAACCATAAAAATCTAAACGAAATCAAACGTTGTGTTCTCGTGAATAGTCTTGTAATAATTCGGATAACGAACACTTTCAAGAAAACATTTTTGTGTTTGGACAACGAACGCATATTTGGAGGTGATCAGGGAGACACTCCTTAAATTATGGATGAAATTTTGACAACTGCTAGAGATTTGAAATTGGAGGTGAACGAGGATGACATAGAAGAGCTCATACTGGGACACGAAGATGAACTGAAGACAGAAGAACTCCAAGAAATTTTGAATGAATAACACCAAGAAACACAACGAAATGTGTCTCCTTCTGAACAAGAGGAAGACGAAAGAAGACCAATGCCGACACACACACACACACACATCTGCCATTAAAGATCTTTAGAAAAAGTGGGAGGCTGTCAGAGCAAAAAATGGTCTTAGAATGGCACCAAAACCAAGCTGATGTCAGTAGGGTTGGGGATCTTTACAACGATAATGCTATTAATTACTTCTGAAAAATCCTGAAAAAGAGAGAAAAACAATCGACATTGGACATGTTCTTCAACGCCCTATATGCAAAAAATGAAAAGGACTGATTAATATGCAAGACTATATGTATGTATTATTTTTTTAAAAACTTACTAAGAAATTATACATTATAAAAATTTAATTTTTAGGGTCTGGAGAACGAATTAATCGATTTCACATAGAAGTTTATGGTGAATCGATGACCGGTTAACGAACAATTCGGATAGCGAACATAGTCTTGGAACGCATTATGTTCGTTAACCGATCACCAACTGTATATATATATATATATATATATATATATATATATATATATATATATATATATATATATATATATATATATATGTGTGTGTGTGTAATAATGACCAAGATTGAGAAACTTCAGTGATTTCAAATTTCATAGAAAGACAACAGTTCTCTGATCAACTGTTATAAACTAATCTGTTAATCGTTTCATTGGAGAAAGATAATAAAAACCGATACAGACATTTTCAAATTAGAATATATTAACGAAATTCATGGAATATATTCTCGAGGCTACTAATTTAAATAAATGTCCAGGATGACAGATGCATTGCACTAAAAATCCACTAGTCCTCGACACATTTTCTTAAGCGCATCAGCTGGACAAACAAATTCATCAAGTGGAAGTAACAACCTTGTCAACTAAGGCTCTTTTTTTTTTTACTGAACAAAAACTAAAAAAATAAAAAAGAAGGAAAGATGAATTAGTGTTATCAAAGACCTTTCGGATCAGTGGGCGAAAATTCGTAGTAAAATGGATTATTAGCTGTGACAGTGGTAAAAGGTGATAAGTATCTGTTGAAACATTTTACTGATTGACATATATTTTCACTTTTTCTCGGAATAGCACGTTCATTCATATTTTTGGCAAACTCTTATGTTTCAATAGCCGATATTCGTGGCGCGAGAGAAAAATATAAATCCCACGCACACCTCAGACAAACGTGATAACGTTCTTACGTGAGATTTAGAAATAGAATCACACTTATTCAGGTATAAAGCTCTTGGCGCTACTTAGACATTTTAATGGAATATATTTATATTACTGAATCCTACTTGCTGTAAATGAATTTGAAATATATATTTTATTAAGAGACATGTATGTTTTAATTAGAGAAAGTATTCTTTCAAGCATTAAATGCATTCTGATAGATGATTTTCAAAATTGCAAATCATTAAAGAAAGAGAGTAAGTAAGAATTTTATTTGACACACAACTCTTATACCGTAAAATCACGCACTTTTAACACAAGCAAGTAATATAAAAACATTTTTTTAAGTCAATTCCTACTTAGATCAACAAAGAAAAATTTCATTTTCGCTACATTTCATTAAATAGTTACAATTAATATAAATATGTACCATATACATATGGCAGAATCACAACATCAAGTGGTAATTAATTTTTATTAATTATCATTAAAGTATCGTACAGGGTGTTTTTTTAGAGGTATAGAACTTTAAATTGCAATAAAACAACGATGTATTATTCGATTGACATGAATTTTTTTTATTCGAAAGATAATCTTGTGGCATTACATTTTAAATATGATTTCTGGCATAGGACTTCCACGGCTGGCTCGGATGTAGTCGAATCTGGACGTCCAATTTTCGATGACTTTTTCCAACATTTGTGGCCGTATATCGGCAATAACACGGCGAATGTTGTCTTCCAAATGGTCAAGCGTTTGTGGCTTATCCGCATAGACCACTGACTTTACATAGCCCCCCAGAAAATAGTCTAGCGGTGTTAAATCACAAGATCTTGGAGGCCAATTCACAGGTCCAAAACGTGAAATTAGGCGGTCACCAAACGTGTCTTTCAATCAATCGATTGTGGCACGAGCACGTCTTGTTGGAACCACAGGTACTGGACATCATGATTGTTCAATTCAGGAATGAAAAAGTTAGTAATCATGGCTCTATACCGATCACCATTGACTGTAACGTTGTGGCCATCATCATTTTTGAAGAAGTGGTCCGCCAGCCCATAAAGCGCACCAGTCAGTTTTTCTGGATGTAACGGTGTTTCGACATACACTTGTGGATTAGCTTCACTCCAAATGCGGCAGTTTTGTTTGTTGACGTAGCCATTCAACCAGAAGTGCGCTTCATCGCTAAACAAAATTCGCATATGAAAATCGGGAACAACGGCAATCTCGTTTTGGGCCCATTCGACGAATCTACGCCTTGCTTGATGATCGTTTTGATAAATTGCCAAACCAAACTGAGAATAAATCACTTGACAGCTGTTAAATCGGTCGCCATCTTGGAAAAGTAATGCCAACTTAAACTTTTATACCTGAAAAAAAAAACACTCTTTATTATCATCCAAAACAATCGTGTATATAAAATTTCAGTTCAACTGAATGCTTTAAAACGTGAGAAAAAAACCTTTTCAAGCTTTGACACAAGTCGCCAAAATGGTCACTAAGTTGCCAACGTGGCTGTATTTGTAATTCTTTAAAAAATTATTTTTAATCAATTTTTATTAATTATAATCAAATTATAGTATTGTCATCCAAAACGATCATGTATATTAAATTTCAGCTCAACTGAGCGCTTTAAAATGTAAATTAAAAGAAATGACATTCCTTATGAACTTAAAGAGTCGTAGTTCTAGAAGTACACTATTTTTTCAAAAACCTGAGATAATTCTTCAAATAAATGACTTAAAAACAGAACAGCATTTCGCACGTACATTTCAGGTTTCTTTGTATAAAAGAGGGTGCGCGTGTTATACGGCGAATATATGTAAAAATAAAAATAATAAATAAAACAGCTCGAAAGTATGAGTACGCGTTATATGCCAGTGCGCGCTATTCACCGGATTATATGGTAATTTCCAATTCTCTGATTATTCAATTGCTTATTGAAAAGTAAACCCTGGAAAAGCGTAGTAAAAATACCTAATTCCTAAATAAAGTTGAATTCATGAATTTTTTTTACGGTTTTTTGTAATGTGTTTAAAATTGTTTCCAAATTTATTCATCTTTTATTTTATTATTTTTTTAATAATGAATGTAAAATTGAACGCAATAAAGATTGTCGTGAATCCGCATTTCGAAAACTTTATTTGATTACTATTCTTCAAAGAAATTTTTGTTTTGATTAGATTAAAGTATAAAAAAATTGCAACTAATAATTTCAATAATCCAATAATATCAGAAAATTAATCGAAAACATTTTTATTCGAAAATTTCAAGATTCATTGCTTTTATTGTAGCAGAACTAACACTCAGAATGAAATAAATATGTTAAATGATAATATGTGAAAAATGAAGGAATTACACAAGATTTTTCTTTCGACAAAAATTTGTTTAAAAGATTAACGTCAGAAATTTAAGAAGTCGTCTGAAAAACTCTCCAAAGAACGACTATTTAATTTTTATATACCGTAAAATACGGCGTGTATATATATACATAATGTATATATAACGCACAAATGTACTTCCAAACTGCATTTTTTATTTTTATTTTAAGGTATGTTTGCCGTGTAACGCACCCCCTCTTTTTTTAAGAAGTCTGAATGGTATGCAATGCTTTTATATTTTGAAGTCATTTATTACAGGTATCACAGGCTTTTGAAAAAAATGGGTTACTTTTAAAATTACAACTCTTTAAGTTCATAAGAGATACGTCATTTTTTAAAATAAATTTTATTTCGATACATGTGTAGAAGTCTAATTTTTTTTTATGCCCATCTCTGTCTTTATTTTTAAAGCCATCATTTTAATACACAGCGCATAACGTGCACTCGGAAATTCCTATATTATTTTTATGTTTTAAAAGTGTAGGTAATACGCCAGATTTTATGGTAAATTATACATAAGATTTCGGATTTGAAATTTACATAGAACAATAACCTACATATATTAAAATTGTATTTTTTTATTCAACGATTAAAACGGCCGATTTTATAGTTTAAAAATTTGCTTCTTTGTATGAAGTAGAAAGACTATTAATTTTTTTTATTGAGAACATTTATAAATCCGCGTGCACCACAAAGTAACACATGGAGGCTTACAGAAGTAAGCATACATCACAAAGGAGGAAAGAAGGAATCTAAAACTTATGAGTGAGTGAGTGAGTGAGTGAATTTTAACATCGCACTGTTCAGCTATACGAGGGCTTTTGGTGACGGACTTCGTAATTTTGAACCATGATCAAGTGACGAGGACGACACCTGATCCGGAACCCCCCTCTCCTAACTACCAAACCACACCAACGAGAGAATGTTTGAGCTCTCGATAGAATGAATGTGCATCGCTTCCCTACATGGCGGGTCTTTAGTGGCACTGGGCTTGAACTATGTCAGCCACGATCCGATACCTTAGCGCTAGGCTACCGCGGCCACATTTGAAGTCATGAAGGATCACAATAAAAGCATCCCTACCTTCTCCGGGATTCAAACCCAAGCTCTGCGGTACCGCAGTCAATGGCCGTTAGGGAAGCTATGCACGTTTAATCTGTCGAGAGCTCAAACGTCCTCCCGTTGGCGTGGTGTGGTAGTTAGGAGAGGGTGGGTGCCAGCTCAGGTGTCGTCCTCGTCGACCATAATTCAGAATTATGAGGTCCGTCGCCAAAAGCCCTCGTGTAAGTGAACAGTGCGACGTTAATATTCACTCACTCACCGCAATCAACGTCACTAAACACTATACCGGATAGGCGGCAACGACTATTAATTATGATCAATTTTAACATGTTGTATACTGAATATATATATATATATATATATATATATATATATATATATATATAGTATAACTTTATATATTTAAAAAAATTCAACTTTATGAATGCAAACTGAAGCTCTTGAATGTAACTTATTTTTACAGTGGTGTCTTAAGATTTCATTTCACCCTGGTTGATTGATTGATTGATTGAATATTAACGTCGCACTGTTCAGCTACACGAGGGCTTTTGGCGACGGACCACGTAATTTTGAACCATGGTCAAGTGACGTGGACGACACCTGAGCTGCCACCCCCCTCTCCTAACTACCACACCACACCAACGGGAGGACGTTTCAGCTCTCGACAGATTTAACGTGCATCGCTGCCCTACACGGCGGGTCTTTAGTGGTACTGGGCTCGATCCTGTGACAAAGCAAGCCACAGTCCGATACCTATACCACTCGGCTACCGCGGCCACTCATTTCACCCTGGACCCCTATGCAAAAGAAGGCACCATCTGCGACCCTTTTATCGAATTTGGTTAATACACATGTAAAATTCAGTAAAAGCAAGCTTTAATAAAGTTAAGTTCTACATTAGGAATTCGTTAACTCCTTAATTATTTTGTCAAAATCAAATTAATTATTTTTCGTGGCTTCCTGCTAATGATATTTCAATTTTATGGACAAGATCATGACGACGGACATGACATTAGAATGTTATCTCCGTCATGGACTATATGCCACTGTTGTCAGTTGGCATATAATTTGAAACTCCCAGCTTTTTTTTGAATATATCTGAGAACAACATTTGATGATTAAAACTATTTATATCATTATTTCATGAAACCAAAATGAGGCACCCGCTCCCTCGAGGTCCTGGGCACGGGTCCAGTTTACTCATACCTTGACATCCCTGTAAATTTATGACCCCCCGGTTCCAATTACTAATGTTATCATGCAATTTTTTACTACCTTGAATAAAATGTAAAGCTATACATAGGGACTATTTTTTAAAAAAATTGTTTCCTGTTACTTCAGTTGCGATAACTATTTCAATAAATGGATATTTCTTTTCAAATTAGAATTATAAACAACTTTCAGTTGAACACTTATTATCAATTCAAAAAAATATACAGATTTCTGAGACAATTTTTTTTGTAAACAGCCTTCAGTAGTAAAGGTAAACAGCACCTCAATGCCAAGCGAGCACATGTGTTCATTGACCGGAAGTGAAGTTCTTCGAAGAAAAGAATCCCACCCCCACAGCGCGTGCTTTGTACTATCTTTCACCTGAATCACGCCATTGACCTGGTTCTGCCGCCAAATAGAAAGCGAGAGCCAAGGTTGCTGGCTCAATACATGACTCATTTGACTGTTTGATATCTTTTCTTTTTTTTTTTTTTTTGGTCTCATTTGCACGGACAGAATGCATGTCCATGTACTGTTTTGTATTATAATGGATATCACTGCTATGGTATTTTTTGTAAAGCCATTGCAAGATGTATGAGTTGCTGGAGACTTTTGCTTTAAAAATTTTATTACTCAGTAAGCTTTCGAATAACTGATCCTAGATGAATATAATTGGTTTATTTCCTCATTGTTTTCTGGATTCTTATTTTCAGGTCCACCACTAACTTACTTTGTAGTTTTAAACCACGGACAGATAACGAAGTAGATAATTACGTTGACACTATACTCGCAACATCTATGACATACCTGTGTAAGGCTCTTGAGCTCTGATAGATTTAACGTGGCCGCGGTAGCCGAGTAGTATAGGTAACGGATCGTGGCTTGCCTTGTCACGAGTTCGAGCCCAGTACAACTAAAGATCCGCCGTGTAGGGCAGCAATGCACGTTAAATCTGTCGAGAGCTGAAACTTCCTCCCGTTGGTGTGGTGTGGTAGTTAGGAGAGGGGGTGACAGCTCAGGTGTCATCCACTTCACTTGACCATGGTTCAAAATTACGTGGTCCGTCGCCAAAAGCCCTCTTGAAGCTGAACAATGCGACGTAAATATTCAAAATCAATCTAATAGATTTAACGTAAATCAACCTCTTTATACGACGGATCTTAAGTGGAATCTGTACTCGGAGTGGCAAATAGATTAAAATATCGCCTGTTACGAGAGCATTTGAGTAAACGTTTAATTTGATTAATTCGATAAGATTACAAATAGTATTTTCAGTTAACAAAACACATTATTCAGTACTTATTCAAAACAACAGTGATATCCCTAAAATTGATATAACTCAATGTTGGACCTCAGGATGCTAATCACCCTTAACTTTTTCTTGAGGGATAATGTGGAATTTTTACTATTTTTTCTGGTTAAGTATTAGTACTCTATATTCTCATAAGGAGATTATATATATAAAGAGTGAACATTTTTGTAAAAGCTGAAATCAAATTTCAGGACAAACAATAAAATAAACTAACAAAGGGTTTTAAAAGGGACACGAAAAAGAAAATAAATTAAATGTGAAATGAATAAAAATGAAAATGATTAGTCTGTTTTTCAGTATTCTACAATACCTCTATAATGTTTTTAATATTTTCAATGTGCCTTTTATTCAGCTTTGTTTTAAAACATTTCGCACATATTGATTTCTTGTTGTTGTTACTAATGCCACCTGATCGGCAAATGCCAGGTCAAGGCCCACGAAATTCATCATGGCAAAGGGATAAGTGACGACTGTCGTTAGCAGTAGCTTTGAGCACCATACAGGTGAAAGAACGATTTAGCTCGTTTTCACCCCAATTTAGAGGGAGAAAACTCTGGAGTGTACAAGAGCCTCCCACATCTCTTCCCCTTTCACCAACCTCACGAGAGGACTTGCAGCTCGACGGCTATTTAAAGTACCCCCATGCCGCGAAGGCACTATACATTTACAAGCATCCATGTCTTCTCCGGGATTCGAACTCGGCCCGAACGGCACAGCAGTCAGTGTCGCTAACCACTATACCGGATGGGCGACATTGATTTCTTAAATTCAAAATATGCCTAGAGGTTGATTGAAAAAAAATCTGTTATATTAGCGATTTTATTGCAAAACCTGTGTGTGACCGCGGTATCCGAGTGGTCAAGGTATCGGATCGTGGCTGGCTTTTCACGAATTCCAGACCAGTACCACTAAAGACCCGCCATGTAGGGGAGCGATGTACGTTAAATCTGTCGTGAACTCAAACATCCTCCCTTGGTGTGGTGTGGAGGGGGTGTCAGCTCAGGTGTCGTCCTCGTCACTTGATCAGGGTTCAAAATTGCGAGGTCCGTCGCCAAAGGCCCTCGTGTAGTTGAACAGTGCGACGTTAATATTCACTCACTCGAAAAACCTGTGTGACAAATATGATGCAACCCATAATAATGCCAAAACCTATGTAACTTATACGTAAAAGTAGGAATGAAATTTTCACACAAAAATTATTTTGAATTTTAAATCACAAAGGACAATTTAAATAAATAAATATATGTTTAAAACCATGCAAAAATTTTAAAAACTCAAAATGTAATGAATAATTTTCAATTATATTTATAAATGACACATGGGCACATATCAAAGTTAATTTATTCCTGAAATTCATTATGATCCAACAAATAGTTTTATTTTTTATATTTTTAGGCATGTGGGAGTTCCCTTTACAAATAATACTGAAGTATTAATTAGGCTAGATTGATAAACCTATGGAATAAGGTATCGAAATTGAGAAAAAATAAAAATAGAGAAGAGACGAGATTGGGAAAATAAAGAAGCACAAACCAAAATCGCTGAATTGAATTTACATTTGGTCTGAAATGTAAAGATAGAACAGGATACACTTGAGATTTTTCGATTCAAACGACATAAAGTTTATTCGCTCCCCAACTTTCCTACACACACGCATACGTACGTAACACAGGATAAAATAAATGCTTTTGGAAAGAAAAAGTGATGAGGATGAGTGTAATATTGTTTTGAAAACATAATTTTATTTTTCTTATTTTTAATCATATATATTTCTGAATCTATAAAAATTTCTCATAGTGACGCCGCTGCTCAATACAATTTATTTATTAAAAACATGGGGAATTTAAACTTTTTAGAATTTCACGTCATATGTATGTATATGTATATATGTAACATATTGGTCGAGTGGTATAATTTGTCGAGTGTTAGTAGGTTCTCATTAAAATATCTTCAATGGACGTTCATCTTTTTACTTATGACTCACACATCCAAAGTTTAGGGCAAAATTACGGTACATTTTCACGTTGACGAGACAAACTTGAGACCATTATAAAGCAAAGCAGACAAGAGACAAGCAGCAGCGACATCTTGGAGGACACAACACAAAGACAAATAGAGCTTTTACACAAGATTTTTGCTTTTAC
The DNA here is from genome assembly GCA_019973935.1 of Trichonephila clavipes. NCBI lineage: Eukaryota > Metazoa > Arthropoda > Arachnida > Araneae > Nephilidae > Trichonephila > Trichonephila clavipes. The sequence continues at coordinate 1,102,388 of BMAU01002235.1, forward strand.
ACCGGCAGTGGCAAGCGCGTGATTATTACGTAATAGTAGTTCTGATTGGTAGAATGGGCGAAACGGGGATTTTGGACTAGCCGATTACGATTAAGATTACAGTGTTATTTTTAAACCAAAGAATTAAAGTTTGCTTAAATATTAGTACAAAGAGTTAAAAAAGGATACTAGAGGGAATTATTCCATTTATATATCTTCTTGTTTAAATAAGATACACAAGAAAACAATCTTACGATGAATAATTTGCAAAATGCAAGGAGAAAGAGTTACAGGAAAATGTATTGCATTCGTAAAAATGTATATTTTGATTAAAATGTTCAACACTTAAAATGCCTAACAATAACATTATCAACATTTTATTCAAGAACAACGACAGAGGAAAAACGGGGGGAGAATTCTCCCCTCAGCATTCCAGACAACACTATGTGGACAATTTTTTCAGAATTTAAATTTTTTCATTAACAAATGGGAAGAGTAGAGAAAACTAAATAATATATTATATTGAACAAATATTGCATAGTTTTTTACAGGAGTTTAGCCGATTTTCTTTAATTATATTATGATAAGGTAAATTGAATTCAGTGTGAAAAAACTTTTTTTTGAGAAAAATTGATTAATATGTTGGTAGATTATTTAAACGATTTTATCGGACATCAGAATAATCTATTATAGCTCTGCATTTTATGCTATTTTATAGATATTCATCTTAGAATAGCTTTTAACTTTGCTTCCTCTAACAATTACGTTTTTTTTTTTTTATAAATTCTTAAATTACAATAAATATTCATTTGAATAAAATATTAAGGAATTTTTCATTAACAAATGGGAAGAGTAAATTGATTAATAAGGAGATGTTAATTTATATCGCTATTATAGCTCTGCATTTTATGCTTGCTTCCTATTTATTACTATAATAAAAATAATTATGGGCATTGTACAGTCATTTTAATTATAGTTTCCCCAAAAATAAATATTTGGTGATCTTTCAAGATATATTTCGTAGAGTTAATTTTTTATCACTTAATAACTAAGCAGAATATAATAGTAATATAATTCCATATATATATATATATATATATATATATATATATATATATATATATATATATATATATAAGATTCTAATGGTAATATATAATTAGAATTCTGAGTGAAGAAGAATTTTTATTTCTCGGAAATCTATTAAAATGACCTCTATGATTACTGAATGATACGAGTTTAATATTTTAAATAATGTTATTAAATAACACATTTGTGTAATAAAATACATTATCTGAATTGAATCTTTAATCATTTAAGTAACTTGCCTAATCATGTGCTAGAAACCTTTATGTTATGTGGATAACCATCAAGCGTTACAGAATTTATAATTTATATTACATAAGGTTTCATGTAATATTGCGTATGCGCGCGCGTGTTATGTATTATTCCTCCAATGGGATAAATCCGTGACGGTCACATGATAAATGAAATCACGTGTTCTCCTTTGAATTCAACACTGACACTAGACTTGTACTTATTGTTTTACTTGCAAAACTTGTATAAAAGTTCAGATTTGATTATTGGGTAAATATGTTCAAGTATTAAGATACTTCGAAAAAATTTTCAAAACTTTTTTTTAATAATTCTTATATTATAATTGTATTTTTAAATCAAGGACATTTTATTTACCTACGTGCGTTATTATTGTTGACAAATCTGCACATTTTAAAAGACGGTTTTTGCAAAAAGTAAAAATTGGCAACAGAGAAGCACATGAACTGATCAGCACGAATCATGTGATTGCATTTATCATGTGACTGTGACGTCACATTAACTTATGAACTGATTGGCTGGAAACACGAGATTGTAGTTCTGCGACTATGCGTCCCATAAATTTAGCCCATTATGTTTTTAAAGTCAGCGAATATGCCTTATTCGTTTACATCAAACAGATACACACACATAAGAAGAATATCAATAGAGATACTAGGGCAAAAAATACATTTTTATAATTATATCTTTCCAGAAAATCGAATTATCAAGGATATATGACACGGTAATTATAATTAAAATTTTAGTGATCTTTTTCCTAAATTTTAAGTTACAATTTAAAATTTAACATCGAAAACAGTATCTGAAATGAAATTGTACCTGTAAAAAATTAAATAAATCTCACATTCTGCATTTAAAAAAATTAAAATATTTTTAAAAAAAATTTCTCTTTTATTCTATAAAAACGATACAAATATAGATATTTTTTAAAAATCTTGTGCTTATTTTCCCTTCGAATTTTGTTAATATATGTTTCTGAATGTTCATATTAATAATATACCATATATACAAAAATAAAATAAATATAAGCATAATAAATTTTTCTACATAACTTAGAAAAGAAAATTTCGGAATTGAAAACTAAGAATAACAAAATCAATGTATATATATAAATCAACTGACCCTAATGGAAAACTATGTTTTTTCCCTAGAACTGTCACATACTTAAGCTTGCATTATGGGCTCCCAACCTTCCCCATCAGCAGAAAATTTATGTATAGTAGTGCAAGAAAAATTGCAGAAAATAAACCAAGCTAAAAAAAAGACTTAAACGCCTAACTATTGCATGTGTAATTTTACATTAAACTTCTATAAAAGATGACTATTATATAAATGATCAAAATTTCAAAAAGATACACCTAATAAGCAAACATAAATTCAATAACTCACTAAAATATTTTTTCATGTATATACAATATGTTTTATATATATATATATATATATATATATATATATATATATATATATATATATATATATATATATATATATATATATATATATATATACATATATATAACATATTGTATAAATACTTCATATTTTTACAATAACTTGAATACATTTCGAAAATAACTATCCTATTTCTCTACCTATTGTTAAAGACCTTTGTCATAATAACATTTAATAATCATACCTTTTATATTTCCTGTCTCCAATATCCTCAAAAGGCGTCAAATGTTTTAGAATTTGAAAATGTCGAATTCGAATTATTTGAAACAAGCAAAAGACAAATTTTCAAATATACACATGCTTGAAAAACCATGTAAATAATTTTCTCGCATTTACTTCGAAATTGAATGTATAAACACTGATGAGATAATAAAGGCAAGCCACGTTCTCCTATATTTCCTGATTAATATGAAACGTAGATAAGCGAGATAAAGTAAATAATAACACTAAAAAAATTAAATACCAAAAGATAACACTTCCGTTTCAAAATGAAACAGTTTATTCAAATGCCAAAACTGGTGAAATGTGTCTAGCAGATAGTATATCGAGTTAAGGTTGCGATGTGTGCTAGTACTTTGTCTTAAAATATTTACTCAGTCCTTTTTTGCTGCGTTTTTACTGCTCTTTATACCGCTATAAAACTTTGATAAGTGTATGATTCAACCCGTCATATTTCATATCTTTCAGTTTTTACAGTGTATCATCTACAACAAACCTTTTATTTCTTTTCTACGATTTGGTTCTAGCTTAAAAATGATGCATGGAATGAATATACACGATCAATTATTTCAAATTTTAGATCCCTTTTTCATGAAATTTACAAACTCAAAGCAATTATACATCAATAGAAGCCGTCATTTAAATTTACAAATAAAATAAAAGGGATTTAAGAATTTATAAATAGAACTTAGTTCATTAATAGCCTGGTAGGGGGTGTAAAATTTTGTGTGAACCCCGTGATAAGGACTTAAAGCCTGAAATCTGTTAAAGGTCATCGTACTAAAAATCGAGGGCGTCCGCTAGCTACTAAATTTGCTGAGGTGACCAGACGGTCTCAGTCTAGAAATTGTAATCATGGGTGCTCAAATAGAGTTATGTTCGAATCTTGTATTTCAAGTAGAATAGTAGTAGTATTTCAAGTAGTTCGGCGACTTTTGCACATTAAACGGAATTGGTTTTCAGTCCTTCCTTGGGGGTATTTAAATTCAAAAAGGAGGAGGGATATTACCAACTGCGATGTCCTTTTTATCATTTAATCAGTGTCGATTTATGATAACTATCGCTAAAAGCTTTCGCGATATTCTAGTGCAAAGTTAGTTCATAATTTGTAAATTTTACCAATTCAAATTTAACTTATAAAGGGTGTTTTTTTAGAGGTATAGAACTTTAAATTGCAATAAAACAACGATGTATTATTAGATTGACATGAATTTTTTTTATTCGAAAGATAATGTTGTGGCATTACATTTTAAATATGATTTCTGGCATATGACTGCCACGGCTGGCTCGGATGTAGTCCAATCTGGACGTCCAATTTTCGATGACTTTTTCCAACATTTGTGGCCGTATATCGGCAATAACACGGCAAATGTTGTCTTCCAAATGGTCAAGCGTTTGTGGCTTATCCGCATAGACCAATGACTTTACATAGACCCACAGAAAATAGCGGTGTTAAATCACAAGATCTTGGAGGCCAATTCACAGGTCCAAAACGGGAAATTAGGCGGTCACCAAACGTGTCTTTCAATCAATCGATTGTGGCACGAGCTGTGTGACATGTTGCGCCGTCTTGTTGGAACCACAGCTCCTGGACATCATGATTGTTCAATTCAGGAATGAAAAAGTTAGTAATCATGGCTCTATACCGATCACCATTGACTGTAACGTTGTGGCCTTCATCGTTTTTGTAGAAGGATTCCACCATCCCATAAAGCGCACCAAACAGTCAGTTTTTCTGGATTTTAACGGTGTTTCGACATACACTTGTGTATTAGCTTCACTCCAAAATGCGGCAGTTTTGTTTGTTGACGTAGCCATTCAACCAGAAGTGCGCTTCATCGCTAAACAAAATTCGCTTATGAAAATCGGGAACAACGGCAATCTCGTTTTGGGCCCATTCGACGAATCTACGCCTTGCTTGATGATCGTTTTGATGAATTGCCAAACCAAACTGAGAATAAATCACTTGACAGTTGTTAAATCGGTCGCCATCTTGGAAAGTAATGCCAACGTAAACTTCTATACCTGAAAAAAACCACTCTTTATAAAGAAATTCCTACTATGTTGTGATGCAAAAGTTAGAGGAAGGATATACCTCTTCAGAGAGGAATCATCCACAGCTACTGATAAAGGATTGAAAGGTCATTTTTTCATCATATAACTCTAAGAAAATCTTAACGAAAGGAAGCCGAAACTCATCATCTTTTTAGTATAACCTGTAATTTCCAAACAAACCATTACGTTAACACTAAATCAATTTCAATGTTACATTTAGAATAATGTGTAAAAATCCCATAAAGTGCTTGAATGTACACATATTTATAGTTTACAGTCGATCTTACTTTATTTGACAAAATATTATAATTATGAGCATTCAGTCATTCATTTTAAGTTTTAGCAAGACGACGATGATATGACCTCAATTACGCAGAACGTTCTGGTTCTATGTATATTTCCAAAAATGAACTAGCGATGAACAGGTTTAAAAACTTTGGTCTTGTTGAAATATGTATTGATTGACACATTAAAGCCTTGAATTTTGCAGCAATTTTAAATTATTCTTTATTATTGTAGTTCTCCTTGAACTAAGACATCTTTTCGATTAGACAGGATGTTCAGAAAGAGTACCATGACCTATGCCAGACAAAGAATCTTCTATCAAAAACTATCCCATCCTCATATTTACTTTTTTTTAACAGGTAACGCTTCGTTGACCCAATAGCCCACCGTGTATTTCTTAATTACAATTGAAAATCTCATTGCCTAAAATTTCCCCATGTACAGGGAAAAGATGGGAAAAAGGAAATCCATATTAGGAATAATGTCGTTCGAACTTTTTGTTACTTTTTCTAATCTAATTTACATGATTTCTGTATCTATCGCCAATACTGTTGAAGTAGAGGTAAAGTAATTTGCGATTCAAAGCTAAAAAATATATAAGCGAAATAATAACTTCCTAATGATGATGAACAAAATGTGTTTGCTAACAGGTTAAACATGAAACAATAGCTGAACAATCCCCATAATTTTTTAATCAATTATTTCCAAATTTTCCTTTCGTCGCATTGATTGAAAGTAAATTTTCAATTCACAATCTTTTGTTTTTTTTTATGGAAATATTTCTTCATTCTTATGAATTATCTGTAAAGGGGAAAGGGCATTTCTTATTGTATTCTGTGATATATGCATAAAATAATTTTAAACAAAAGTAATAAAGTAAGTATTTTAATTACCTATACAAACAAAAATGTGCAGTTTCTTTTATACTTTAATTAAGAAAAAATAATAATCAGAGAAGACACTTCTTACTATCCTTTCTGTATTCATATGCATTAATTTTCTTAATAGAATAACAAATGTGAGAAAAATAACCTTTATAATTAAGAAATACAATTTTTGATATAATTATACAAAATAAATTGAATGAAAATTAAAATAACAGAAACTAATTAAAGAGAAAATCTTAATTTTCTCTTTCAATTGTCATTGGAATAAATCAATACGATAATCTATTTCAAAAGTTGAATCAGTTAAGTCGAGGTAAATATTAGTCAATTTAACAAAAATATGTAACTTTTATATCTATTTCGTATATACTCTGCATATGTAAGAGGCTATTTTAAAAAAAATTAGAAGAAATTACAAGATTAAGAGAAAACCCAGAAAAAGCATTTGTTAAGATATCCAGGGGGCGCGTCGATCATGTTTACTTATGGGAGTAAAGATCATTCAGCGGCTCGAGGTCATTCTTATGAGAAAAAAAACCCGCTCTTTTATAAAGTAAAAAATAATCTCTTAGTTTAATATATTTAAACTTCTTTATCCTAGTATTGCCATTATGTAGACTATTGTGGTCAATGAATATCAGTTTCGATCAAAGATAAAGTTACTACTGCGCAGCTAGCAAACTATAAAACAGCTGAGACTCGTAAAACTGTTAACACTTTCATGTTGTAGTCGTTCAATTCCTTAAAGCCAAAACTTATAATGCTTTTACAGGGCACTTAAATACCTTATGAACGATGGTTTTGAATTGTTTTGAACAGTACGGAAAAGTAAAGAAAGCTAACTGGACATATATATCGAGTGATAAATCTGAGCTATATAAATAAGGCTGTAGAAAATATAATGCAGCAGAGTTTATAGCAGCGCACAGCTGCTTTTATTCAATCTGTGTGGATATAAATATGTGGCACTGCGATATCTATATAAACCAGTACTACTCATCACGCGAAGACGATCGTTTTGGCGTGATCACTAAAGTACTCGCTTACGGACCAGAAGGTGCTCAGATCGAATTTTCCTTCCATCATATATAAAACGTTGCACTATAAAGCTGGACGAGGGCTATTGGTGACGGAACTCCTAATTTTGAGCATTCATCAAGTAACGAGGACGACATCTCAGGCGGCACATCCGCTCCCCACCACTCCAACAGGAGGACGGTTGAGCCTTGACAGATTTTACGTTCATCGGCCTCTTCTATATGGCGAGCCTTCAGGGGTACTTGGTTTGAACTCATGACACGTTGGTCACGCATCCGTATCTTTGACCACTAGGCTACCGCGGCCCTAATATGCGTGGAAACGATGGTGATGAGAGTAAAAGTCCTGAAGAATCTTGCAATATGGCAAATATGGTCACTGAAAGAAATATTAGTAAAGCTATTGGCATAAATGGATGTTGAAGGTGCATATCTGCTGGATGAGAGAAAGGCTAAGTGTACAAATTTTAGAAAAAAATCTCGGGTAACTGTCGACCGAATTTCTACAACACTATGATCACCAGAAACTTTTTTATTTTTACATGTGACCTTTTTTACTATTTCACAGATCTTGTCTGAGGCAGCAATATATCCATGTCGTGCTCGTTAAAATGTTCATTAACATCCCCAAGACATTAAAGTCATTATGAGCGATGTCATGCTAAATAATAGGGATTTCTAGCAGACTGCACCAAGTAATCAGATATGAGTTTCTTTTCAGTTTTAAAGTCACTGATTACCTCATTTATGTGTAAGGAGGTTTATCCAGTGCTATCACGTAAACATTGTTCAGCTGAGGCCTACAACAGTTGATTCCAGTAAAATGTTATATAAACGGTTTGTCGTTGACAAACTGGTTACTTGGCACAACATATTTAGATTTCACGAATATTGTTCAAACTCATGATTGGTCTTTAAATTCATTAGACTTACCATATCAAAGAAATATGCATGAAGGAGGGTCTATAAATTTGAAAAGCCACCAAGTCTTAAATACCCGGATCAACATTTGAAGGATTCTCGGCAAAATATGTTGTAGAAAGAAATCAGAACTCTATTTCCATTTGTACATTATTCATTCATATCTCTTGAAAACAACTGCTAGAACAGTTTTTTCATATTCTAGTTCAGTGGTCTCTAGTTTAGAACTGTACTTGAGCTGGTATCTCCTCTTTACATCCACACTACGCCAACATAAGGACTCTTGAGAGTCCCGACAGATTTTGCTGCATCGACCCTTCTACGCGACAACTTTAGTGGAATCAGGGTTCGAAGACACAATCGGATTAAAATGTGGCCAATCCCGAGTTGCAGATCCTGGCTATTATTCTACCTTGATATTAGTCGAACGTAAGTAAGCATTTATTGTAAAAAAATGTTATTTCAGCAATCAGTATTCAATGTGTGTGTGTGTGTGAGCAAATACTATAAAACACTAGCTTTTGTAGTTTTGAAATTGTAATACATTCCCAATCTATAGAAACAATACAGATAAGTACCCTTACCCCCCCTTTTTTTTTTGTTCACAGAAGAATGCACGTTAGTTTTTGAATGCAGCAATAACGTGTAATAATATCATTTCTTGGAAAGTCATAACATTCACACTTTCGTCTGAATGAAAGGTCATATTTCTAGAGCAAATTGATAAATATTACCGAATTTAAAGGCAAGGTAATATCGTTCCAAAAGAATTCGATTAACACTATAAATAAAACAGAAATCTGACAGAGTGTGAGCTTTACGAGTTATCTTTTATTTAAACAAAGACTGTCTGACTTGACGCATAAATTTTATCTCAATATATATATATATATATATTTCTAAGCTTTCTTCAAAATTCCGATCTTTTTAGTGAGAAAGGAGAACTTTTTGAATGCATGTTTTTTTTACTGGCTTATTTATGAACGAAATCGTATTCCTTAACGTAACCTTGGTATTTTAGAATGAATTAGTGGAACAGAAATTGTGAATATTTTTGAAGGTCTTCTTTTTCTTTAAATTGTTGATACGTAAATAATTTGTAAAAAAATGTTTTAATCATGTTTTGTATTTTTTTAAAAATCACTCTGAATACAGAAAATTATTGAAGTAAGAATAAAAAAAGAAAATGAATTGATTTAATTTTACTTCTTTTTTATATATTCATAAATTAAAATGAGTTTTTTAAAAAAAAAAATACAATAATGATTCTTGAGAGAAACCTTTTCGGCAATGAGTGATAGAAAAAGATTTAACAGACGTTAACTTATATCAAGGCATCGAAAGAAGTAAAACAATAACTTGGAATAGAATTTAAAAAGAAAAAAAAAACAATTGATACGATATGAGTCAAAATATTTAATAAAAAAAAAGAGTTAGCAACACTGCTGACAGTAAATAAAATACTAGAAATTATAATTATTAACTATTTCTTCACAACCCGAATATTAAATTCTTATCTATTCACATTTTTTTAAAACTTGGCATAAATATTCAATTCTTCCTAATTCATAAATATTCAAAAATAAATAATCAATGCTTTGATTTTATAGCTTCATCACCTATCATTTAATTTAAAATCATTTTTATACAGGAATGAGAAGTGGAGTGATATAAACAAAAGAGTCCTTATATCCCTTCACAAGAAAAAGACATCCTATGTATCGAATCTTTTTTTTTAATCCAAAGTTTTCTGTACAAAAATATTGATGCATTTCTGAATGCAGATTTTACCTGATGAAATGATTTAACTGAAGAGAATTTTTTTCCTTCTATTTATAATTACGGAAAAAGTTTACATTCTTTAGAAATTAGGGTTGTTTAATTATTTTTCCTGATATTTCAATGTGGTTACATATTCAGTATTAATACTCAATATCACTGGCGTAGCTAGCTCTCAGGTAGCCCAAAATCAAAATTCCTTTCGTGACCCTTTTTTAGATATGGGAACCCTGTTAGTGGGACTGTAATTACACCTATTGGGGCCCCTTTAGCTTGGGGGCTCCGTAACATTGATACGGCGGTAGCTACGCTACTGCTCAATATAGTGATCACGGTCATGAAATCGAAGCTGGCGAGTTAGGAGCTGGAATCCTCATTAAAGATCCGCCGTGTAAAGGGGGCAAAATAAATAAATATTTCGTTAATAATAACTAATATCCGTTAAATATGTTGTGGTTCACATTCCTCACGTTGGCAGTGTGTGAAAGTTAGTTGAGTGGAGATGCAAACTCACAAGTGTCATCCTCATCACTTGACCGGGATTAAAAATTACGAGGTCCATCGCGAGTATCCCTCGCTTTACTTTAAAAAGCGACACTAATAAAAAAAATCAAATTATATTAGTTCAACAAAAGAAAGATATACAAATAAGAAAAAAAATGATAAAGAATAAATAACTTTTACAATTTCACAGCTTTTCTTTGCATCAATATATTGATTAATAAATAAGAAAAACTCACATTCACAAGGTGTGGCAATTAAATTCCCGGAATGTGCGCATGCCCTATTCGTTAGGCTTGGTGTGAAGGAGTGCGAATGGAATATTGTTGACGTTGATCCTTCCGGCGCTGGTGGCACGTTATTCCATCCCTCTATCTATTTCAGGTGGTCGCGGTAGCCTATTGGTCAAAGTATTGCATCGTGGCTGGCTTGTCACGAGTTCGAGCCTAGTACCCCTAAAGACCCATCGTGCAGGGGGTCGCGAAATAAAAAAACACCCTCAACTGTTAAAAGAGTGTTTGGAGATAATTGCAAGTCACCTTGTCCAGTTTTTGAATGGCACAAATGATTTTAGGAAGATCGGGAAGTTGATGGAGATGATGAACGTTTTGGTCGATTTGCGACATCAAGAACATGTCATGTTCATCGTTTTTGTTCGATATTAATAACATCATCATGATTGATTGGGTACCTCAAGGTCATATCATAAAACAGCAGTATTACACTGAAGTACTGAGAAAGCTTAGAGAAAGAATGAGGAAGAAAATGCAGAGCAACAAAACGTAGATTTTGCTCCAAGACAACGCTCCAGTGCATAACTGCGCTCTCTGTAAAACAGTTCTTGACGAACAAACGCATTACTGTGCTCGAGTATCCACCGTACTTGCCAGATCTCACACCATACGACTTCTACCTGTTTCTTAAAGTGAACAATACACTGATGGGAATACATTTCAAGTCTGTAGAAGATGTGAAGGAAAAATAGGCAGACTTACTAAAGAGGGTGACACCTAATGAGTCGCAGCACTACTTTGAACGGTGGAAAACTTGCATGCAGATATATATTGATGGAGAAGAGTACGTCAAAGAGAATTACAAGGTATTTGTACATTGTTTACAATAAATCTAATTTTTATGAATAGTCCGGTTATTTAATTGTCACACCTCGTAGTTCAAATGCGTACAAGAATTTGCTTTAATGGGAAATATTTATCGGACTATAGTAACCCATGTTTAATATATTCATTATAGTAACTAACCGAACAAATTATTTTTTAATTACAAAGATTTAATTACTCGATAATCAAAAGTTATTCATAATATAATTTTATCTTTTATATGTATGTATTTAAAATATATTCTTGCATAGCATCCATTAATCAATAATACATTTTGTACTCTAATTTAAAAAAATATTAATGTGCAGAGAGAAAAATGTTAAAAACCCCACACTCACAACCCCCTCACCTCCTCCAAAACATAAAAACTAAAATTTAAAAAACAACTTTTGAATTTATAAGGTCTAACTTCTTAAAATTTTTTAATTTGCCTAATTATTTAAATAATTGAAATAAAAAGGAACTCTATTTTGCACATACGAAGTACTTGAAATGTTTCTTAAATAAAATAAGACTTATTTAAAAAAATGTATTTTAAGAATCATTTAATTTAATCAGAAACGCGTATTTTCAAAAAAATCCACACTTTCAGCTCCCGTTGGTGTGTTGTGGTAGTTAGGAGGGGGGGGTGCCAGCTCAGGTGTCGTCCTTGTCCCTTGACCATGGTTCAACGACGAGGTCCGTCGCCAAAAGCCCCTGTGTAGCTGAACAGTGCGAAGTTAATATTCACTCTCACTCACTCACACTTTCAGTTAAAATATAAGTAACATCATACAAAGCATTAGTTTTTTAACATCGTTTTTCATAAATGTACTGTCCAAAATTTAAATCCCCCCATGATAATTGTTCATCCGTCGTGATTCTGTAGTTGATAATTTAGAAATGATTATAACAAATAAGTAAAAGAATACATGACTTCTAAGTAAATAATAAAATATAGTTTATATCTTACGAAAGTCACAAATCCTTCCATTGAAGATATCTTCTTTCATGCAATGAAATCTAAGTTAATATTTTACGCCCTTATCTTTGCTATATAGTAACAGTGACATCAGGACGGTAACAGACAACCTTTGAAGTATCTCAGTGTTCTTGACCGCATATTTTCACGCTATTTGATGGGCTATCAAAATGTCATTCGCTTTTCCAGAAATAAAATACATACGTTAAACGGAGTGTTCCGGAATTCGACGAATGCGAAAAGAGAAAGTTTATATATTCCCACAATTTTTTCCCCTAGTTAAATTTACTTGAGTTAGAACTTACGCATCGCTCACGGTATAAAGTAGCAAAAATTTAAAAAAAAGAAAATTTATTTTAATAAATAAAATTACAAAATGTTATATATAATTACTACTATAAATTTTTTTATTATATTTATATATATTATTTTATCTATTTTGTATGGAGTTCCCGACACAAGCCGCGGTAGTGTTCAAGGTAACGGACTCGTGGCCAGCGTGTCATCAGTTTGAGTCTATTAACACTGAGAACCCGCCGTGTAGGGGAGCGATGTACGTTAAATCTGTCGAGAGCTCAAGCGTTCCCCCATTAGTGTGGTGTGGTAATTAGGAGAGGAGGGGCAGCTTTGGTGTCGTATTCGTCACTCGATTATGGTTCAAAATTACGAGGAACATCGCCAAAAGTCCTCGAGTAGCTGAACAGTGTGATGCCAATATTCATTCACTCACTCACTTAAATTTAGAAAGCTTGCTCATTATGTATGTCAATTGTTCAATAATTTCATCGACTATTATACGTATCCCTATTATTACTTCTGTGTATTTTTTATGTAATATTTAATAAGTTACATGTTTTTTTATGTGTTTATAATTTTTAATAGTAGAGATCAAAGTAAATTAATTTATTATCTTATAGTTAATTAAAGAAAATTAACTACTTTTCAATTTTTAAAAAAGATTGACATTTTTCTAAAGAAATATTCATAACACAAGAAAACATGAGAAAAAAATCAACTCTAGAATTAGTAGGTAGAGCTAGAGGGAATTCTTTGTGTTAGTAAATGGCTCGTGATTGGAAATGAGTTTGACATTTTTGGTGCTTTCTTGATTGATCGATTAACTGTTTACGTATCATTACGAAGCTATGCATGAGCTAATGGCAACGAACTTTGCAATTTAGAAGACATTTCAACAGAAAGACATGTATAAGTATTATTCTCTTATTATTAATTTCAAAATTCCTTTTTTCAAAAAGCATATTACAATATAGAGAAGTAATTAAAACGCATAATCAATGTTAAAATATAAATAACATACGCAAATATAATTCAAATATCTGTAAAATCTTTATATATAAAAATATTCTGTGCGTGTGTATGTGACTAAACTCCGTAACGGCTGGACCGATTTTGATGAAATTTTTGCGTGTGGGTTCAAGGGGATATGAAAATGGTTTAGTTTCACAATTCGGCCCGATATCGTAATTAGTTGAAAAGATATTAATTAAAATCATTAAAAACATTCAACTCAATATTCACCGGCATTGTTGTAACAACGTTATTGTTATAAAAATGACGTAAGGTGGCGCCGAAAATCAATTTTCAGCCAAACCGGATCTCTATTGTTATAAAAATGTAGACGAATTATGCTTTTTAACGTTTTTAATTAATATCTTCTCAAATAATCTTTATATGTATAATTCTTCTGTGCGTATGTATGTGATATAACTCCTAAACGGCTGGACCGATTTTGATGATATTTTTTGTGTGGATTCAAGTGGATTCGAGAATGGTTTAGATTCACAATTCAGTCCAATATCGCAATTAAAAAGATATTAATTAAAAACCTTAAAACTCTTAATTGCTTTACCCATGTGTGATGTTTATTCTGCTAACGCGTGGCAAGAAAAAAAAATAAATAAGAGGGGAGAATTTTCCGATATTTCGCCGTTTTTAAAATTGCAATCTAATTTTTCTATCAAAATTAGACAAAAAATATTTACAGAATCGGAAAGATTACTCATTTCGGCACGATACGGCGTATATCTTTATATATACACTGGTGTAGCAAAAATTAAGGACGAGACGGTTTTTTCAATATAACTTTACAATATACAAAAGCTTTCCAAATCAACACATTTAATACCGTAAGATCCCCAATACGTAAGGGCATGTGTAATATGTAAGCAACACTTACTAAAAGAAATCAGAGGGATAAAAAGCAGCTTGACTGAAAAAGTAGCATGGAGCGCAATGCGACTAAAGGCCGAAACATCCCTGTGATGGGTGTCCAGCAAGAAACATCCGGTCTTTAGTAGGGGGATATGATCTCCCCCTGACTGCTAGGCAGGTTTCACTGCGTCTGCCCATGCTGAGAATGAGGGTGTCAATGAGTTGTTGAGGCATTGCTGCCCATTCGTCTTGCAGCGCCAATCGAAGCTCCCGAATCGTTACTGGAGGTAAGGTACGAGCTGCCAAGCGTCTGCCTAGAAAATCCCATACATGCTCAATGGGATTGAGATCCGGAGATCGTGCCGGCCAATTCATACGTTCAATATCCTCACTCTCTAAGAGCTGTTCGGCAGCTACTCTGCGATGACATGTTGCATTGTCGTCCATGAAAAGGAACTGCAGACCCATAGCGCCTCTAAAAAGACGCACATATGGAAGAAGAATCTCGTTACAATAACAGGTCCCGTTGACTGAACCTGCGTCGAAGATATGAAGGTCTGTACGACTACCAAGCATGATGCCTCCCCAAACGAGAACACCGCGACCTCCATACCTGTCCCTTTCAATGATGTTCGAGGGATGATTGCGGCTTCCCCGCTCTCTCCAGATGAGTATGCGATGAGGATCGCTACTCAAACTGAATCTGCTCTCATCTGTCAAGAGTACTCGTCCCCATTCATTGTCTCTCCAATTCCGGTGTTCCCGGCACCACAGAGAACGCCTTCTCCGATGGGCAGGCGTTAAAGGTACACACCGTACAGGGCGTCGTGCAAACAGACCACCACCGTGCAGTCTTCTGGCCACAGTAAAACGCGATATCGGTCGTCCAGTCGCCTGTGTCGTGTGTCTAGCGATTTCTCCCGCTGTCTGCCCCCTGTTTCTTCTGGCCTGTAAGACAATGTACCGGTCATCTGTGGGTGTGGTTCCTCGTGGACGACCACTACTGAACCCCCGGATAGCAGTTCCTGTAGTTTGAAATTGTCTCCAAAGTCGTGAAACGATGCTGTGAGCAATTCCGAACTCTGCAGCCACACTTGTCACACTGCGGCCTTTCTCCAACTTCCCAATGATTCGACCTCGGGTAAAAGCATCCAGATGTCGTCTAACAGATTGATTATTCGCCATTTCTCGCTGAGGCAGCAACTCGGTGTGATTTTAACTGCTATACGGCGTGCAATCTTTTTGCCAGAAATACTGATCTTACACCGACAAAATGCTTTATACTACTCAGACACTCCCCCATTACGTCTACCTGCATATCTGCGCATGTGCTACCGTACATCACCTTACTTAATCTCATGATTGGTTTTTCTGTCCGCTCTGCCTCTTCGTTCAGCTGATATGCTAATTTTTCGACTTCGTCCTTAATTTTTGCACACCAGTGTATATATTATATATATATATATATATATATATTATATATTATATATATATATATTATATATTATATATATTATATATTATATATATATATTATATTATATATATATATATATATATATATATATATATATATATATATATATATATATATATATATATATATATATATATATATATATATCTAAAGTTTAAAGCTTTGGTAACCAGTTTTCAAAAACAATAACATTATTCACTGATACAGTTTTACATATTCGTTTGTTCATTAAACTATATGTTCAATATTTTCCATCGTTAAATATTTTTATTGTTGCTAAGAACAACTCTGTTTACTTCCATCGTTTAGAGAACAATAAATTTTTCTGCGAACCTTATAAATCATAACTTTATCCACCTGTAATTAAAAGAGAGAGAAAAACGCAGTTGTGAAAATGGCGTTATCTTATTTGGAGCTACGAACGCAGACGTGCTGGTAGTTTAAGAGTTGAATGAACAACCTAGACCTATTTAATCGAAGTTTGAA
The DNA here is from genome assembly GCA_019973935.1 of Trichonephila clavipes. Taxonomy (NCBI): domain Eukaryota; kingdom Metazoa; phylum Arthropoda; class Arachnida; order Araneae; family Nephilidae; genus Trichonephila; species Trichonephila clavipes. The sequence goes on from BMAU01002235.1 coordinate 1,119,052, forward strand.
TGGCGAACGTAGTAGAATGAAGAAAAGAAAAACGATTAAAAACTGAAGGTGTGTTGTGGTAGACGGTTACAGTTTGCTTTCACTCAAGGTGGAGAATTGTGACCCAAATATTTTTGCTTTTTTCGAATAAAAAATATTTTGGAATGCTGCATAAGTCTTGGTGATCATTTTCAATGAAAGGAATGCCGAATGTTATTGTGTGGTTAATATTTACAAATTAAATAACATGGAATTCTATGAGAAGCTTAATTTTTAATGGTCAGCTGAACAAGCAATAACCAGTTACTTGTGAAGCAGTAAGACATGGTAAATTTTTAACTGATAAAGGTTAAGCAATGTGATTTCGCAAGTGCATATTCATAAAAATTATGTATTCCCGAGTAGTAAATTACCAGAATGGCTTTTCAACTTCTATATTTAGTTTTACAATCATGTTCATTCAGATTAAATACGGTTGTTAAAAGTTTTTTTTTTATCTAAACTATATCTGGCTTTAGTGAAAAAACAAAAAATGTTTTTCGAAAGAAAAAAATTGCTTTTTTTTCAAATATCGGTAAACGTTTTTAAAATTAATGAGAAAGATAAATGAAATTAGGAAAACTGTCAAATAAAAAAGCAATACCTAAAATGTTTCTTTTAATAATTTGTTTTTTGTTCTCCTTTATTTATAGATGAAATCAAGGTTGTAAGACTATTTAGAGGGACTCATAGGATCTTAAGTGATTTTGAGAACCAATTTAATATTTAATTTTCAAGTAAGAATATTTTAGCAAAATGTATTAATTTAAGTTCATAGTCTCCATGAGGCCTCTAAAGATTAAACTAATCATTCTTATAACAAACATGACTATAAATGAAATCAAAATATTGTTAATGTGTGTGTGTGTGACTTAAAGTAAACTGTAAATATTTACTCTTCATATGTAGTATTTTATTTTGTATATTATGTTAAGAAATGGTTGTATGAACTATGAATTTTTATGAAATGAACTAAATGACTGATACAGTTGATGTAGTTAATAAAAATTAATTTAAACGAAAAGTTGTGATATGAAATTGATAAGTGTGAAAACATGAAAATTGCACGCGCCATTCTTTTTCTCATCATTGGTAAACATGTGTTTGAACGTGTGACAGATCGTCACATTATTTACATTTTCATCCAGGCAAACAATTTCTCAATGACATACATCTTGAATCCCCAGAGTCAACATTCATTTCGCAGCACGAGTTACTAATCACGCAAAGAAATATATACCTAAATATGATTTATTCTATAAACACAAGAATAATCACAGGAAAACTTAACTGCAGGAATAAAAAAAAATAATTGTTTATCTCGTTAAAGGTTAATAAATAACAATACACACGGAGCATTAAAGTGTTTTGTGTGTGTGTTTTGATTCAATAATATCAAATACAACAATTATAAACAAATATACTATGTAGTGTCTTATCAATATATTTTCGTAAGAATTACTTATGATTCTTCAAATATCAATATATATATATCTGATTAACAATCATTTTAATCTCAAAATTGGTTTTAAACTTTTTTGAATATCAAATTATCTTATGCTATTTTTTTTAATTAGAAAAGATAGTGAAGAAGCTAAAACAAGGAACCGCATATTAATGTTTCCAAGAGCCAACGAAACCAACTACACACAAATAAAATAAACATAACCCATATTCACTAATATTTCCTATAAATATCTCTCACACCTGCATAAAGATGACGTAGATATCCACAGGATGATAATTTAGTGCAAAATTCACAATCTGATATAATGAAAGATGCAATGGTGTAGCTAGTTCTGAGTGAGCCCCATATCAAAACTTCTTCAGGGCCTCTTTTTGGAAACGAAAGCCTTATTTGTGGAACAGTAGTTTCATATGCTGGGGACCCTGTAGCTTGGGGCCCCGTATCATTGATACGGCTGATACGGTGGTAGCTATGCCCCTGGAAAGATGCCTACTAAATTTAGAGTAAAACCAGTCTCTCCTCTCTTTCCATGATAATAAAGAGTGTTTTTTTCCAGGTATAGAAGTATAAGTTGGCATTACTTTCCAAGATGGCGACCGATTTAACAGCTGTCAAGTGATTTATTCTCAGTTTGCTTTGGCAATTCATCAAAACGATCATCAAGCAAGGCGTAAATTCGTCGAATGGGCCCAAAACGAGATTGCCGTTGTTCCCGATTTTCATAAGCGAATTTTGTTTAGCGATGAAGCGCACTTCTGGTTGAATGGCTACGTCAACAAACAAAACTGCCGCATTTGGAGTGAAGCTAATCCACAAGTGTATGTCGAAACACCGTTACATCCAGAAAAATTGACTGTTTGGTGCGCTTTATGGGCTGGTGGAATCCTTCTTCAAAAACGATGAAGGCTACAACGTTACAGTCAATGGGGATCGGTATAGAGCCATGATTACTAACTTTTTCATTCCTGAATTGAACAATCATGATGTCCAGGAGCTGTGGTTCCAAAAAGACGGCGCAACATGTCACACAGCTCGTGCCACAATCGATTTATTGAAAGACACGTTTGGTGACCGCCTAATTTCACGTTTTGGACCTGTGAATTGGCCTCCAAGATCTTGTGATTTAACACCGCTAGACTGTTTTCTGTGGGGCTATGTAAAGTCATCGGTCTATGCGGATAAGCCACAAACGCTTGACCATTTGGAAGACAAACATTCGCCGTGTTATTGCCGATATACGGCCACAAATGTTGGAAAAAGTCATCGAAAATTGGACGTCCAGATTGGACTACATCCGAGCCAGCCGTGGCAGTCATATGCCAGAAATCATACTTAAAATGTAATGCCACAAGATTATCTTTCGAATAAAAAAAATTCATGTCAATCGAATAATACATCGTTGTTTTATTGCAATTTAAAGTTCTATACCTCTAAAAAAACACCCTTTAGAAATTCATTACAAAATAACCATTTCATACAATAATGTAAATTTTGTATCATTGGATAGATAGGCTAGTTTTTTTTTCATTGTACAATATGGCAAGAATGCTCCTTCAAGAGTTATATGGGAGAACATTTGTAGTAAAGACACCCTTTTTCGCCGTAATGGCGTAGATTTAAGAGAAAGCCCGAAGTGCGTGCTTCAGCGTAAATTTCGACGTTGTTATGTAAACAAAGTTCCTGGTGAAAATCAGGTGATGCTTCGTAAATCAATTTGTGAAGCATCACGTAAGCTTAAAATTTCGAAAACACACACACAAGTTAGGTAAAAATTCTGCATAAAATGCTTAAGTTGCAGACTTATAAAGAAAAAGACATGTTAAAGAACATTTAACGGGAACTAGAATACAGCGTAGACATTCTCCGAGTCATCCAAGTGTTACTCGTGGAAACTTACCGAGGTAAATGGCCTTAAGAAATTCATAATACCAAGAGTACATTGAAAAAAAATGTCTATTTATAAAAGTTTGAGTGCAATAAATATTTATAATCTGTGCAAGACTTTTAGTTCACCTTATATATCTATGTGGAAAAAGTGTTGAAAGGGAGGAGGGCTGAGGATTCTCGGTTCAAAACTTAATATTTCTTAAGGTATCCGACTACGTTCGGAACCATGATTTTAAAAAAGCGCATAAATGGCTAATTTTCATGATATTTAGTGTCCCTTAGATTAGAATACACGTATAGAATTGTTTCAAGTGCGTTTTGACAAACAAAAATTTATTTAAATACAATATTTTGGCAAAAAATTAATTTAGAATATCCTTTTTTCAAAATGTTCTCTTTTTATAAAAAAAGGCTTCTAAAATAATAATATTTTGCTTATATAAAGTAAAGACTTTTCCAGAGAGTCTGAACTATTTGTTTTGAAAAATTCACATTATTTTCAGAGTTACAACCCACTAAAATAATTATCGGTGTTTTTTTCTTAAAATTTCCACCCCTCTGTTGTCGTAAAACATGGATTAACCCACTTCTAAGTTATATATTTCAAAAATTCCAGTTGAGCCTCTGTACAGAGTTCTGAGCAAGCAAAATATTATTATAATAGAAGCATTTTTCACAAAAGGAGAACATTTTGAAAATTGGCCATTCTATGTTAATTTTTTGTCAAAATATTATACTTAAATAATTTTTTATTGTAATACTATTCTTAAAACAATTTTATATACATTTTCTAATCAAAGTGACACTAAATATCATTAATATTATCCATTTATATGCTTTTGCTAAATCAAGGTTCCGAACGTAGTCGGATACCTTAATGATCATCATCTGGTGTGTTATATGTGTTTGTAAACATAGAGAAAAAATGCTTTAAGTATCAATTTCTTTATATAATTCATGATTGAAAATTATATCTAATATATGTTAGAAAATGGAAGACTTTTCTGTGATCATCTTTTTTTTTTTAAATCTATTAATGCTTAAAAATTACTATATCAATCACTGACAACCATTTAATGTTTTTACAGCGACATTTATTGGAGTAAACTTATATATTTTTTTATACTGATAAATACGAAAATTTTCAAGTATATTTAGATTTTTGATTCTGAAAAACTATACATGTATTTGACTATCTTAAGTTTTTACTAATTTAATGCATAAGAATAAGATCACCGAGTGAGTGCTTCAGCACATTATAAATAAATAATAAAGAAAAGAATTAAAATTTTTAACTAATTTGTTTGAATAAAAAATGTAGTATAAATGCTTTAAGGGGGGTATCCGACTACCCTAAAATCATCAAAAATTGACAAATTTTTTTAATGATTTTATTTTATAGATCATCTTATTAGGTTAATGAAAATACCAAGTTTTTTTAACGTCCATTCACTAGAACAAAAACTACAAGTGTTTTAATAAAAGAAGATGCCATAACTTTACACAAGATGTCAAACTTTAAAATGCGTTTTACTCGAAATGGGTTTTTTTTTCGAAAAACTCAAACGGGGACAGCGATTGCTCAAAAAGTTTTGAAAATAATTTGCTGAAATTTTTTGTGAATGTTTCGTATAACAGTAGAAGCGTTTTGACCTTCAGATTTATCAATCACTGTTTTATTTCAAAATTTACAGTCCTTTATGTGAATATAATCACTGTTTTTTTAAGCAATTTCATATAGTCACTAAGATAGAGTGTTCCATATAGTTTTTGTAAAAATTAAATTATCTATTATCCTGAAGGTCATTTCAAACATGAATAGCGAAGTAACTCTTTAAAACTGAAAATTTGTTCAAAATATTTTTGTACAGAGCGGGCCCCGTTTATGTAATTTTTTGTACATTTTCACCAGTTTTTTCCCCTTTTAAAAATAATAAATTTTTTTTCTAATTTCAATTTTACAATTCTTTCCTTAAAATATACTAAGTAAATCTAAAAATCACAAAAAAAATCCCCATATCTTCATTTTTTCAAAAAAAAGTTGTCGCAAGTAGTCGTATACCTTAAAATCGAGAGCTATAATTTTTTTTAATAAATAAAAAGCAGAAAAAAATCGTCCCTTTTTAAACAGCATGCAAATTATTTTTTTTTACAAACAGTGGCAATACGTCCAAGACATACGAACCTTTGAAGTCGATAATGACAAATCTATGCAAATCCATTCTGACCATCAACACTAGAAATAACCCCAGCGTCCTTCAAGATGAATCCACAGACATAAATCCCCCAGGGGCGACTCAGAGAAAACTTTCACTAACAACCAGGTCAAGTTCAGATTCGGCTCCCAGTCACGTCGATTCGAAACTCCAGTGTTTTGAACCATGACTCTGAAGATCAGAGAACGAAAAAAAAAGTCTAGAACGTGACTCAGCTGATGCCTGCGCCCACAAGACCTTGCCCGGTGTTTGTCCAGCCATGAGGAACGGATGGTTGCCAATTCTGCCTCCCTAGATGACGTGCAATCGAAGTTTAATAAATACTTTTGGAACGAGAAACTGTCCAGGAGGCACAAACACTCGTATAAAGAGAAAAACAATGACTGTTGTAATCCTGTGAAGTATGGTTGGATTACGGAAGCGCAGCGGATTGTAAGGCACTGCCCTTGAGTTTCCGTTAAGAAGATTTTTATCGCGAATTTAGTCCGTTACACACATTTCTCGAATACCTGATAGGTAGGATCATATAAAGTCTTGTCTTTAAAATCTTAGGAGGAAGAAGAGAAAATCGCGAAGAGAGGTAACGTCGTGTGCGTTTGAATGCACACTAATTTATATATTTTGTTGTTTAAATTTTGTATCACAGATATATATATATGTATATATATATATATATATATATATATATATATATATATATATATATATATATATATATATATATCTTTTTTACTTCGATGGTTGATGCATGAGAAGGGGGGAGGGGTATGATGGAATCCCTTTTGAATTCTCTGATGTGTGTATATGACTGGCCTTCAAAAGCGATTAGCTTATAGAAATCCATGTCTTTTTTAGAGGGATTTGAAACCTTTAATAGTTGCTTTCACATGGCTTTATCCAAAATAAAAGTAATAAAATGGATAAGCTAAATTCATGACAGTCACATGAGAAATTTAGTCACGTGTTTTTCAATGAATTCAAAACTGACGTTAGACTTGTACTTGTTGTTTTTACTAGAAAAATTTAGAAAAAAAATTTACAATTGGATTAAGTTGTTCTCAAATATTAAGATTTTTCAATTTTTTTTTTAAAAATTAAAATAAAATACTTTTTTAATATACAGGTACTTTTAAATAAAGAGTATTTTCTTTACCTATGTGCGTTATCATTGGTAAATTTTACTCGCTATATTATATAGTATATACAGGTGCTATAATATATATTTTAAAGTGAGTGAATATTAACGTCGCACTGTTCAGCTACACGAGGGCTTTTGAACCACGTAATTTTGAACCATGGTCAAGTTACGTGGACGACACCTGAGCTGGCACCCTTTCTCCTAACTACCAAACCACACCAACGGGAGGACGTTTCAGCTTTCGACAGATTTGAAGTGCATCACTGCCCTACACGGCGGGTGTTTAGTGGTACTGGGCTCGAACTCATGACATGCCTGCCATGATCCGATACCTTGAACACTGGGCTACCGCAGCCCCTTATATATTTTAAAAGAATATTCTCAAGGGAAGTTTATTCTTATATCAAAATAGAATGCCACAGAAGGTGAAATAAGATCTTTAAAATATAAAATCCGGTTATCATTGGGACTAGCATTTGATTTTTGAACCCTTTTATAGCTCAGCATATCTAAAATTCTCAGCAAAAAAATGTTTCGCAATCTACACACTGAAAATTACTTACATAACTATTCAATAATCTAAAAGTCAATCGCACCTAAAAATCATATTAATTTTTTGTTTCCTGATCTATACGCATTGTATTCGAAATTGTTTTTCAATTACTTTCCTTGTCAACCATAATTTATTAGACGCCAAAAGCAAGATAAAGGATGTTCTGCTTCGTAACGTTTTATATCAAGCTGTTTGCATCAAGCTAAATCAAATAATAAAAATAAAAACAGTAAAATAATTAATTGCCAAAATTTTACTGTATCGTAATACTAAAGGATGTTTTTTTAGAGGTATAGAACTTTAAATTGCAATAAAACAACGATGTATTATTCGATTGACATGAATTTTTTTTTATTCGAAAGATAATCTTGTGGCATTACATTTTAAATATGATTTCTGGCATAGGACTGCCACGGCTGGCTCGGATGTAGTCCAATCTGGACGTCCAATTTTCGATGACTTTTTCCAACATTTGTGGCCGTATATCGGCAATAACACGGCTAATGTTGTTTTCCAAATAGTCAAGCGCTTGTGGCTTATCCGCATAGACCAATGACTTTACATAGCCCCACAGAAAATAGTCTAGTGGTGTTAAATCACAAGATCTTGGAGGCCAATTCCCAGGTCCAAAACGTGAAATTAGGCGGTCACCCAACGTGTCTTTCAATAAATCGATTGTGGCACGAGCTGTGTGACATGTTGCGCCGTCTTGTTGGAACCACAGCTCCTGGACATCATGATTGTTCAATTCAGGAATGAAAAAGTTAGTAATCATGGCTCTATACCGATCACCATTGACTGTAACGTTGTAGCCTTCATCGTTTTTGAAGAAGGATTCCACCAGCCCATAAAGCACACCAAACAGTCAGTTTTTCTGGATGTAACGGTGTTTCGAAATACACTTGTGTATTAGCTTCACTCCAAATGCGGCAGTTTTGTTTGTTGACGCAGCCATTCAACCAGAAGTGCGCTTCATCGCTAAACAAAATTCGCTTATGAAAATCGACCATTATTTTCGAAATAAAATTGCACAATTTGAAAGCGTTGTTCAGGCGTGAGTCTATTCATGATGAATTGCCAAACCAAACTGAGAATAAATCACTTGACAGCTGTTAAATCGGTCGCCATCTTGGAAAGTAATGCCAACTTAAACTTCTATATACCTGGAAAAAACACTCTGTATAACATCATCTTTCACAAATTCGGGTAACAAAAATTACATGAATGGTAAGTCGCTAGTTCTGTGAAGAATGAGGTGATGGTGAGTAGGATGACGGCTGTGGTCTTCTTTTGAGAAAACTTTTAAGTACATAAAATATATTTACAAAATACCTCATCGCCTCCTTCAATTTGATTGTAGTGCGGTTAACAAATTAAAACTGTTTAACCCAATAATTTTCGTGCTTCTTTGTAAAAAAACAAAACTGTTTTATTGCTGCAGCAATTCAAATTTTACTTTTTAGAGTCGTGTGAGGATTAAATGAATGACACTTTAAAGAACAAATGTGACTTTTTCGAACTCTTTCAAAGTAATTATATAGCATTGGTTAAATCTTTATAAGGTCATGGGAAAAAGTATACATTTCACCAACTTCATTAATTTTTAAATGTCGATGAGAGGATATTTTTCTACTGTTGAAGTAATGGGATTATGGGAGCTTGTTGATCAACTTCGAGAAAGATAAGAAATTGGACGACTTTCCTGAAAATAATGATGGCATCAAATTCTATACCATCTAATTGATCTAGCAATGCCTTCATTCTCTGGAGAGTAAGTAAAAAAGGTTTGGGCCCTCAAGACCAATTAATTTTTTGACTTCGGCTTGCACGACAACTGATTTCTGGATTTTCAAGTCGTAAATGCAAAGGACACTGTAAATTTCTTGTGAAGCAATAAAACTGTTTCAGAAGACGTATGATAATCTAAAATTAGTGATCATATTCCAAAACTTTACAAAAAATATGTAGACATTGTCGTTTGTGTTTTACTTAAGTACATGTGAAAATAACAAGAAACTTTTTTGCAGCTTGTAATGACCTATTGTATGTTGATTCCTGTTTTCTGTAATTTCATAGAAAACAATATGTATAGGTTCTTGAATTTCTTAATACAAATTATGGCTATTTTATAATTCCTTTTGTAGATTTTAGTATCTTCAAATTATGATTTATAAATATCATGTAATGCGATGTCAAAAGAAATGCAAAACATCAGAGGTCCTACCTTTGAATATCTCCCAGAAGACGGTGGGAAACATACTTCCCACCAAAAAAAATGTTCTTATAAATTAGTTTTAGATAATAATCCAAATGAGTTTCTTTTTATAGATCAATTTCAATACCAAAATATTTTAACATAAATTTACTAGAAAAAATTGGCCCTGTAAAAGAGTGATAAATATGAAAATATAAAATTTCATCATTTTTGAATTCTTCTGAATTGATAATCGACGAATAATAATTATAACCAATCAATGTACCGTAAAATCCGGCGTATAACGTGCACCGGTGTATAACGCCACCTATACTTTCAAGCTGCATTTTTTAACTTTGAGGTATATTCGCCGTATAACGCGTACCCCCTTTTTACGAAGGAATCTGCAATGTACGTTAGCAATGCTATTATGTTTTAAAGCCATTTGTTCGAATTATTATCGAAGGATTTTGAAAAAAATAGTATATTTCTAGAAAAGTAACTCTTTAAGTTCACAATATATGGCATTTCTTTTAAACAAACAGTATTCCGATTTTTGTAGAAGTCTAAGAATTTTTTTTATTCCCATCTCTCTTAATTTTTGAAGCTATCATTTTTATACCCGGCGTATAACGCGCACCCGTAAATTTCGATCTTATTTTATGTGTTGAATGTGTGTGCGCGTTATACGCCGGATTTTACGGTGATTAATAATTCTTCGTATCAGTCCTGTAATATATATAATTCAGTCCATCAAAATCTTTAAAACTATTTTTTCCTAAAATACTATCAAAACGTTATAGAAGAATTTGGAAATGCTACCAGGTTAGTTTTCGTAAAAACAAGTCCTATATTTATGTTAATGTACAACCACAGAACAAATTTAAAAATTGTTATAAAAATATTATTTAAAGTATTTATTCATGTGTTACTTAATGTGTTTTTGATAATCCTAAATTAATAAAAATAAATAAATAAAAAATAAAAGATTTTATAAATCATATCTCGATCTCTAATTATCATAAAGTTTAATCAGTCTTCAAAATAGTTTCAACAGTAACCTCTAAAAAAGTGTCCTTGTAGAGAAAGCAAATTCATAAAAGCCAAAGGTATATTTCTCATCTATATATAAGGTCATTTGCCCACCAGTTCACCTGTTTCAGTCACCTGCGCTTCACAGTTACCGACTTCTCTCCTTCTGAGCAAGCATTACATCATTCAGGTGAATTTCAAAAGATTACGACACACACTTTCATGCTTCCTGTCATGCTTTATTTTGGATATAAAAATTTAAGCACCAGAAAAATAATCTTACTAAAAGAATAAAATATATTTTTAGAATAAAGTTTAAAAAAGAGTGCGTTAGATTTTACGCATTATTATTTTGGTCACTGTTTTTTACTAGGATGAAATTACCCAGTTTATTTAACCAAGATTCTTACAGTTGTAGTCAATGTGTACCATTGTTGGAATAATTAAAATTGAAAAATCAAAGGAGCAACAATTGTCTGTTTGGAGCAGTTGTATGGTAATGAGTTTGGAGCTTATTCAGTTGAAGTCTTCTATGTAAAATAAAAAAAGCTTGTGTTTATTAAAGCTCATTGGGAATATACACTGAAGAACCTTTACATCATAACCACCTGTTTAACATGAAGTAGGATCATCCTCTTCCCCAAAACCTGCCCAAACCTGGAAAAACATTAACTCGGCAAGATGCTGATAGATAATCTGAGGTATTTGATACCAAGCACTCACCATCTGGACCTGCAATGCTCATACATTATGTGGTAGTAGCTTGGCAGTGGCGTAATGTACACCCCCGCAACACCTGCATCGGGAGGGGGGGACAGGATTCTAGAGGGCCCAAAGTCTGATGTTATGGTGTTGCAATTCTTTGTATGATTCGACTTGGGGCCCCGAAACTATGACTTTGTAGGAGGCAAGAATTTTGGCAGCAAGAATTCGGTTTTCAGAGGGAACCAAAAATGTTCAACTGGAGATTCATGTCAGAAGAATTTGGAGGTCAAGACATATTTATTTAAACCCACCAAAATGTCCCTCGAAACATTTATGATTTGATTCTTATGAGATGGGGCATCATCCAAGTGGTAAACGCCATTACTCACCAGGTCAGGAATACTGTTGCCATGCAGTGATGAAACAGGACTGCAATGATGTTCACGTAGCTCACATACATTAGGGATAATTCTATGAAGATAATCGGTATCAATGAGCTCCTTAAAAACATTAATCATGCCTTAAAACAGCTGCTACCATTTTTTACCTATCAAAGTATGCGTCGAGTTGCAGAGTTTTCGTTGGAAATCGGAATATTCATACTCGATTGTCAGTGTAATTGACCAGAAAATATGATTCATCGAACAGGAGACTTCCATTTTCTATGGTCTAATGACGATTTGCAGGTGTTTTAGGGAATGACGTGTACTCAACACAGAGTAGCGATCTGTGTGTTGAGAGACATTACTAGGTCTCCACTGTAGCTGCTGGTGATATTGGCCATAGTAGCCCTTCGGCCATGACGTACAAAGCGTAACAGTCTCTGCTCACCTCTGGAATCAATGTGCTGTGGCCAATAAACCGCTGGACGGAGAGTTATTGTTTTACCATCCATACACAACTATCAAAAATTATAACGGCTACATGTAAAATGCCCTCAAAACGTGTCATTTCTGAAACCGATGCATTCAGGCATTGACTGAACCTTTGACCTTTTGGTAAAAAGGCATTAACTGACCTCTTTATCGAAATCTGATAAATAATTTGCTTTACCCATTATATCTCTAGACTCTTTACGTATGGAAAGATAGTACATAAGCGCATTATATACTCCAGCATTAGCCATTCGTTTGCCGTGGTTTTATCTTAGAGCGAGAGTATTGCCCCAGGTGAATAATGGTGAAAATGCAATGTCTTTTCGGTGTAAACTATTATATGCATATATGGAAGTTTGTAGAATAATTTGCCAATTGGAATATCGATTTGAAGACCTTAGTGTATTTTGAAATTATAGGTCTAACATCGTCAAAGGTGAGTATGCATTAATGCAAAACAAATGAAAATTGTTAAAGTAGATTTTATTTTATCTTATAAATGCCTTACGTCTAAAAACCAGCTGTAGGGAAAAACAGGAAATATTGATTTTAGCCACATTTTTACACTATTTTTTATTTCCATAATTCATATTCCTTATTTCAAAAGAACAAACAAATAAACAGTAATTAAACTCTACATTCATATCAATGACACGTAACTTTACTAATCTCTTTCAATAATAAGAATATTTCTTTGTCTTTTCTAAGGATTATGACGTCAACAGCGTTTTTATTAACGTAATAGAGGCAACAAGAAAAAATACGGTTTTCTCTCTTCGCGAAAAGGAATGATACTTGTAGTATCATATTCCATTCACACACACACACACACACTTGTAGAGCAAAAACAAACCACGTTATCTAAAATGGCTACAAAAATGTCCTTTTAAAATTGTACAATTTGATTCAAATAAATAAGAATTTCGTAAGGCAAAAATCGCGTTTGTTTTCTTATAAATATATGACATAAATAAAATGAAAAAATGGGAAATTCTCTAAAAGAAAAGAGTCACAGATAAACTTTGAGAAAAGAATTTGAAATTTTAAATACAGAAGTAATTTTTGAGTTGATATCATAGTTTAGTTTTTTTTATGTAGAATAACATTGCATTAATACACATTTCGTTTCATTCACCCTTCACATCAAATAATTGTAGGAATAGTTATTATCTTATTACAAAATTTATAATTGTCACCTTCTGAGAGCCTATTTCACAATAATAATACATTCCTTTTATCTATTAATAAATTGAAAGCTTATTGAATTTAACATTTAAAGCATATTTCTTATGGTCATCTCTAATGACGAAAACTAATATATTCATTTATTACATTTCAAGACTTTATCGATTAACTTTCCATTGATATCACAAAATCAGATACTTGTTATTCTAGATATCTAACTTGTTCATTATTTACCTTTTTTAAAAAAAAGATTTGTAATCTGTTAATTTCATTATGTGGCCATCATATCTGTGATGTATTAATCTTAGATGATGTCATGACTATTTTAATTTTATGGTAAAATTAGTTTTAAAATGAGTTTCTGGTAAAATTAGTTTCTCATATTAATTAATTCTAAAAAAAATTATTGACATTTTGAATTTTTTAAAAAAAAATTAATATTCTATGTATACATATGTATAATATACATATATGTATGTGTGTGTATAGTGCGTATTTCCGCAGATAAAATGCACTAATGTTCTACCGTAATAGTGTTAAAATTATATTCCTTATAGATTTTATTGGTTCTTTTACAATTAAAGAAATATTTTTGCAACTTGAAACTTTAACTCACAATTATGACTAATTAAGCTTATAAATCTACTATCCTTGGAGAAATAGGCAGCAAACTGATCCAATATGTCGAATGTCATACACGTCACGTTTTTAGATCCGATAACCTTAGAAAGGCAACAAGGTTTTTTCCCAGTCAAATGACCAATCAATGTAAATAACGATAAAGTCTTTATGAAAATAAGGAAGAGACAGAAAAGGGGGAGTCGAAGTGAGTGAAAATGCGATGAACAATGTAGATAAACGGATTTTCTAATAAAAAGTTACAATCGATCGAATGGCTGATCATGGTATTTTCAGAGCTAAAAGCATTTGATTGCCCATAAATCTATTCCAAAATAAATAAATAATCCACTAAAAGGGAAAAAATTTATTTATTAAAGAGGGATTTAACTCGGGAAAGAAACAAAAATCACGTATTTGTGATCTCAGGTAAAATCAGCATGATTTTAATTCAGACACGTTTATTATTCCAAAGTCTCGGTAACTTAATTGATGAAACTGTAATTTAATAAATTAGTTATTAGATCATGATAATACTAACACAGAAACTAATGCTCATAAAGAGTGAGTATCATCAATTAAATTAAAAACCTATCCTGCTTAATGATAAAAAATAGGGTTGAAGTTCACAGAAAAATTTCTCGATCATATAAAAAATATTTTGTTATGATTTCACAATATTTTTAAGAAAAATGTTTTGCTTAATTTTCCCTACTTATTTTTGAGTACTTAACGGATTATCCTGTCGACCAAATTCACCAAATTAAAAAAAACATTTCCAAATCATAAGACGTCGCCAAATGATGTCCTCGTACGTGTGAAGAAGACTATTGTTTGTATATGTGTGGGAACAAATTTAAGCTATAGGCTGCATATTGCGACATTTGGCGACGTCTTTTCTTTTGACGATATCATCGACGGTGTAATACTAAGTACCTATTTTCATGAAGTTTTATCCATTTCTTCTCTTCGTATAATTTGTGCTGGATTTTGTCTCCAATTTCTTAGTACCAAATGAGTTTTCCAGTTTTTATAAGTTTGAACACACTAAATGAAAACAAATATTCTTTAATTTTTTGGGAGGTAGGGTGTTGAACTGACACACACACATTTGAGAAAACGATATACACATGAAATAATTTTTCAATTCCTACTATTAGCTCACTCTCTCCCTATATATATATATATATATATATATATAGTTCAAATTTTCAATCGTTAATAAAATACTTTCTACTAAATCAAGTTCAAATAAATTTTTTAAACTTGCAGAGGATGACACTTGATGTTAATACAGTTTTTTCAAATACTGATTCATTAATTAAATTAACTACCAGTTTTCGAAGCCTACTTAGATTCGTCTCCATTGTTGTAACAACGTAAATGTTAAAATAATGACAAAAGTTGAGGTCTAAAACCGGTTTTTCAGACAAACTAGCCTAATCTGTATATATATATATATATATATATATATATATATATATATATATATATATATATATATATATATATATATATATATATATATCTTGTTAAAATTTTAAATCTTTAATAAAATACTTTCTATTCATCCATTCAAAGTAGGAATTGACTTAAATTTGTTTTTGTATTACTTGTTGTTTTACTTGATATTGTTTACTTTAAACTTCATTCCAACCTCACATGAGTGATTATTTTAAAATTAAATTTCATCTAGCAGTGTGGCTAGATGAATCAACAAGCTCTATAAAATTTGCAATCTTAAACATCGAAGCCCAAATATTGAAACATTTTTTCACCTAAAACTGAGGTAAAGCCCTAGTCTTGACTTTTTTTTTAACCAAGACATTCGTAGTAGAGTTTCTATGTATTCACAAGTAGAGTATAATTGTCGTTTATAGGTACATATATCTGAAATTAAGCTTCATTTTCGTTATTCGATCATTTCTTATAAATATGGGATCTATTGTCTGTATACTATTGCACAACTTAAGCTCGTCTTTAACCCCCAATAAAGATTACTTTCAATTAAGGACTTCCGAAGCTCACATTTCTGCATCAGTTAAAATAATTGTTAAGTAATGCTGAAGATTGAGTTTTTTTTAAACATCCATTTTCAAGACAGTGATAACTTTGTTCTTTAAAAATTGCTCAATATGCTTAGTTCCAGGTGAGATTGTTGTAGCCTTGTCAATAGACTCGTAACTGACGAACGCAGGTTTCGAATTTCTTTATTCTAAAAACTTTTTGTTGTGGAATTGAAGATCATTAAATCTATTGGGACTCAAGCCAGGGGATAGGGAGCCAGTTTGGATGTCGATCGAGGCTTCATCAGACCAAATTCAAAATTACAAGCTACATAGCACCAGGCAGAAACAGATAGTCGGATGAAGGCAATAAGCAAACAATGAAGTATGTACTCATATTTATTATAAATGCATTTTTAAAATGGATAATAGCCTTTTCGTTACTTCATATCCCACATTTCTCAATTAATAAATTAAAGGTAATGTTATGTTTTTGCTCTTATTGTTATTGCTTCTCTGACAGAAATATTTTAATTATTGAAAGCGCAATAAATAATGATGTGCAGAAGTAACGCCCAATATGTCAATGCGCGTAAAACAATACTAATGACTTTTAACTGAAGAATTAAAAATTAAATTACATCTTACGTTCATTTAAATCTTGAAAATCTCAAAATTAATGAGATCGAATGATTTTTTTTATCATAGATTTTTAGTTTTGATTCTTTTACTGGGAAGGAAAAACAAAGCTTTCCCGGCTTGAAAGAATTGCACAGGAAGCTTATACTAAAATTCAGTCAAATTTCTGCCAAGATCACACATTTGTGAAGATATTTAGCAGCCATCATTGATTGATTAGGATATGTGATACATTAAGAAACCACGGCTATTATCCCAACAATCATCAATTTCACGCTTTATTGTAATAAATGCACATGGTTACGCATTTTTAAGGGTTACAAGTTCCTCCACCTTCATCATGATTTTGAACTAAGGTCGGGTGACGAAGTTGACATCAGGGTAAGTACCTCGATCTTCACATTCACGCCATACAAACGTTAGTATTTTGATTTCACTTTCGTCATCCTCTCGAAACGATGAATGTATAATGGAAACAGGACTCGAACCCATGACTCGTCTGAAACACATCAGTTACGAATTCACGATTATGACTATTCAACTACTACGATCACATTTTTATTGAACATTTTACCAATCTACATTTCTGATTGATTTAATATTGAGTTAAGCGTAGAAAATACGCCAAGCAAAAGGTTGCGTCAGAAATGTTTTGTCGCAGTCAGCACCTGAACTGGAACTCCATATTACCTGCAATAATTGCACATAGCATCAATCCCCAACAATCTTACTGACAATCAAGCTACGCTAACATTTTTGCATTATTTCTTATTTAGATTTCTATAGTATTTGAAAGAATATATTAAGCCTCCATTGGTCTATAAATCTTGATCAAAAACCCGCAATATTTCAATAAGCTTCCCCCCCAAATATTCATCAATTTGTTTTTAAATTCGGCAAGGAAAGTGAACTTTCTTTCATTGCCTTCAATGTTTATTTCAAATTTTTTAATAAAATAACTTTTTTTAAAATATAACATAGTGTGACGAATCTGTACGGAACCTTTCCACTAATATTCTTATGCGTCTTTTTGGGGATTATAAATTCGCGTATATTTCCAATCAACTCCGAAAAGCGAAAGTAGATAGGGTATTTAAGAAGAGCGTTGTAAGCTAGCAAAGATGAAGGCTATTGAGCCAGCAGCAGTAGCCTCAAGTTTGGAGGATTCAATTGGATTGCGATATTGAAGAGTTACGGTTAGAGTAATCTACGAAGGCATCTTGTGAAGATACCCAAGTATTGCCAGGTGATATAATATAGTTTATTATCGCTTAAAACAATCGCTAGTTTAATAAAATTAGTTTAAGTTAATGAAAGCTAATAATTCGAGTTACGTGTATTTCTCGGTCCTCCTATTTCGGTAGACCTTATTTGATCTTGCGCGTAATTATTGATTAATTTCATAATTCGTAATTTAATTTAATATTAAAGGTAAATCCCCTTTGTTTAACGTAACATAGAAATATTATGTTATTAGAGTTTCTGATATTTGAATCGATATAATAAATACAAGTTAATACTATACAAATGGCTCTTGGTGATTCTTTGCCTCAAATTAATCTTGGTGTCCAGGGTAGAACCCAGGGGAGTTCGCACAATAGTACATAAAACAGTTCACAGCAATCAAATAAATCACATATTACAAATGCTGCTGTTCAGAATTCTAATTCTTCACGATCGTTGAATGCATTATCATTTTTTTAAAAATCCTTCATGTATTATTGCAAGATTTAAATGAGAAATCCTGACTTTGATTGGTTCTAAAACGCAAGAAAAATATATTTCTTTAAATTTTTTTATTTTCCTGGTTCATTGAATTATAAATATTTTTATTTTTAAGGAAGTGAAAAACACTTTAATTGAAACCAATTTTATTTTACTCTGTGTGTGATGGTTTTTATATAATTGCTTAAGAACCAAATTACTCCAAACACTTGATTTGCTTAAAAAATTTCTAAGAATGTATTCTAAATATTAAGAATGGTAAAAGCGTTACATTTTTTGACTCTCTCTCTCTCTCTTTTAATAGCTATTTTTATTCAACAATAAAGCGAAAGTTATTTTTTGTATGTTATTTATGAGAGAAAATCTAGTATCAGTTAACATTATCATCATTGTACATAGAAAAACTTTACAATGCTCTCATGGAGGCGTGTTAAGCGGGTCGCTCCACTCAGCGTTTTTCCTATCTCTATAAAAATTCCACTTCTCCATTCCCAAGTTAAATAGGACTAAGTTTAAAGAACATTTATTTATAAAAAAAAATGATTTTCCGTATAGTCATTAATTTTTATGTGCCTTTATTGTATTATAAATATAATATTAATGAAAGCATTTTTTAAAAGTTCTAAAGGTTTTTTTTTTAAAAAATCATGTGTGGAATAACGTGGCAAAACTTCCAAATGATAAAAATTCAAGTACATATTTACCCGTAAATTTTTTTTTCAATAACTTTTTTGACAAAATCTCTTATCAAAATATTCATTATACTTTGTACAGATATTTATATAGATTAATATCTGTAGAAAGTTTCAAATTTATAAAAGGTGCAACAAATTTTCAAAAATTTTCATCTTGGGTTGTAATTTATATTTTTGAGAAATTTCGACTGTAAGTAAACACTTCTACATTTAAGCAATACATACTACTACCATAGTTACTTTTGGGGGGATTACTAGTCTAATTTAAGCTTAACTCAGTGGCGCAACAGCCCATGAGGGCGAAGGCCTAATATGCCCATCTCAGTATACATGACCTTGGTCACTGAGGTGCAAGATCAGATGTTTCGGTCAGGTAATCAGTGTTAAATTCCAAAGCAAGCTTGATACTCATTTATCGACCCTCTGAAGGGATGAAATGCTGAGTCGACCTTGCCCAGCCAGGGGTTTGAACCTCGGACCTGTGGTGAAGCGCG
The DNA here is from genome assembly GCA_019973935.1 of Trichonephila clavipes. Taxonomy (NCBI): domain Eukaryota; kingdom Metazoa; phylum Arthropoda; class Arachnida; order Araneae; family Nephilidae; genus Trichonephila; species Trichonephila clavipes. The sequence goes on from BMAU01002235.1 coordinate 1,138,500, forward strand.
ATGCACTACCACTCGGCTATTGGGCTAATTTAGTTAGAGTAAAAACTTAAACTGCTTTAGAATTAGAAGAATCAAAATTTTGAAATTAAATCAGTGAAAAATCAATTTTTTGAATAACTTTTTAAATGATCCCTTTAAATAACGATTGTATACTTCGAAAATGTTCATCAACATTTTAAGGACTCATCGTTAACTATACGAAATTATAAAAACCTTAGATATACTTTAATTTTTCCATCACTTTGATAAGCCGCAACTAGTATTTACAATCTGCGCTTGTCAAAAGAGTTCAGGGACAACAGGAACGTCGCGGGTGTCATTCAATCGCATCAGAACACTCTTGTACCAGCATGTTTGACAGAAAATGAGATGTAATTTTGATGTTTCACGTTGTGACAAAATGACAGCGCACGTCATGGTTTCAATCGAAATACAATGGCACAACACTCGTATTCTACCGCAATCGGAAGCCGACATTTTATGGTGAGTTCAACAAAACTTTCAAGTGCAATGATCCAAGAGAATACGGGAGCCCACGTCATATTTCATCGGGATAATTTTGAATTTGAAGAGACTTTAATAGCGATTGTCCATTAAGAATAATGAATTCGCGATTGTTATGACGATTCTACAGATAAAAAAAGTGTTCTAGGATAAAAAGATTAAAAAGAAATATTTTTGAAACATTAAATTAATCAATATTCATTAACTGGAATGCAGAACACATATTTTAATGCGAAAAATATATTTTAGTATAAAAATATTTATTAATTTAATATTATAATATTAAATTATTATATTTATTATATTATTAATAAATATTTATTATTACTAAATTATTATTTAATGTAGTTTTATTAAAAATATTTTTAATGCTCAATATATTGCACCGTTCTATAAATTACAGTTGAACCTCCATATTGCGAGCCTCTATATTGCGAATTTTTCTATATAGCGAACTTTTTCCTGGAACCAAGAACCATTTCCCGATTTTCTTCGTAAAATAACCTCCCAATAGCGATAACAAATTCTACATAACGAACTTTTCCTCTCGTGATTCAATTTTTGTTCTCCCTGTTTTTGAAGTATTTCTGGACATTTCAAGTTGTCATCTCTTTTAACACACTTTATGAATGGTCATGAATCTTGAACTGGTTTTATTAGAGGCCTGTAACTCGAAGAGAGCAACAGAACTCTGAAGAAGTACAACCTTTAAACCTCATTGTCCAGTTCACTGGAAACATCTTCGATATTCCCTTTCACCCTCAGTGGAGTTATCTCCTGTCTTGTGTCTTTAAAATAGCCTCCGTTCATTTGCAGTGTTGATCACTCGCAATGATAACTTCGTTTCTTGTAGAACGTTTTGGCACACACACACACATTTTCGAAAGTGCTTGAGCATCAAAGAAAAAATTTAATTCTTCAGGAAGTGGATAAAGGCGTCAAGAAACTTTCTCTGCAGTTTTTCTTTTTTTTTTTGATAGGTAAGATAGATAAAGCAAAAAAAAAAAAAATCATTTACAAAAAGGTGTGAATAATTACCTTTTTAATATATAGTGTTTTTGAATTTAAAATATTTGTTTCATGTGGTTAATCAAGACAATTAAAAGATGAGCTTCTACATAACGAATTTTCCATATAACGAACTTCTTTTCGGGATTTAGCGACTTCGTTATTTAGAGGCCCGACTGTAATTGTAAATATTCAGCAAAAAAATTCCAAATCTGCAAGCGTATTTGCTTCAGAAGTACATTTTTTTGTCCTACGAATGTATTCGAAAAAGAATGTTCTAAAAATGAACTTATTCTGAAGTGTAAAAATTTCAATATACTCAAAACGAATGAAAAGTCCACCCTTCTCTCTTTTGTGGCCGCGGTAGACAGGTGGCCATGGTTAAAAAAATAGAGCTTAATGCTAAAGAAGACTCACCGTGCAAAGAAGCTAAAGTTCATTAAATCTTTCGGGGTTCAAAGTCCTCCTGTTTATAAGGTGTGGAAGCTCGGAGGGGGGGATCCAGGTCAAGTGTCACTTAACCATGATTTGAAGAACTACTGTTTCAAAAAACTTAAACACCCTTTTATAGTTAATCTAATTAATTTGTAACTTTTAGTCGCCAAGTCTGGATATGGGAAATCGTTGATCCTGATTAGTACAATGGAACAAAATTATTAAATTATTGTATTGTCATCGGTCCTGGACAAGTGAGCAAAATTTCGAATCAATCTGACATTTTAAAGTGAGTGAAAATTGAGTTCAAAGATTCCGTTACATATAAGGGAAGCTTAAAAAAAAAGGGTGTTAAAAACGAGGTCCGTCGCCAATAGCTCTTGTGATGCTGTTTTGCATTCTAAAATATCTCTGTGTATATTACTTATTATTTTTAATTCAATAAAAATGATACAGTATGGGAAATAATTTGGCTGCAATGAAGCAAAATTAGTTTATTTATATAATTGATTAAAACTTACAGAAGGGATATAATCTGAGATTAATAACGGTTCACCTCAGCTGAAAAGTCATAGTTATTCAGTTATGGCAGTGCTTCTCAAACTTTCAATACTGGCGCCCCCCTTTTCAATCACAATTTTTATCGCGCCCCCCCCTTATACATAATAATTTACTGAATGCAATAATAATGCACTTTTACGATAAAGCAACAATATTTATTATAAACCGTACAAATTCATGACATAAGTATTAAATTTTGTATATGTTACTTTTAAGCAAAAAAAAGTTAAGTAATAGTATAATTACTAAGTTATTTTTCCTTTCTCTGATTTTTAAATTGGAACATATTACAAAATGCAGTGGTTGCTTAGAAGACAAAATATAGATATCAGCTAAATATAGAAAATGAACTCAGAGGCTCAATTTCTTATCTTAAAACTCCTTTCAAAAACTTTGCTCTGTAAGACAAGCCCATGGAAGTAGCTAATAATTATTAAACTTGTTCTTAATTTAGTATTAATTAATTAGTCCTAAAATACTCTGTGCGCCACTCATACATTAAAAGCAGTGTTTCTCAAACTTTCAATACTGGCGACCCAATTTTCAATCATAATTTTTGTCTCGCCCCCTGTACAACAATAATGTATTTACTGCAATAAAAATGCACTTTGGGATAGAGACGCTAAAGTTACAATACGATCTTAATTATAAACCGTACAAATTAATACGATAAGTATATTAAATTTTGTGTATATTTTAAGTAATATATATATATATATTTTAAGAAAATTACTTAAAATATATATATTACTTAGAGAATTATGTTATTTTTCTTTCTCTAATTTTTAAATTGGAACAGATCGCAAAATGATGTATTTAATTAAAGATTTATTTCCTTCAGCATTCATTTCTCAAAGCACAAATGTCATTAGAAAAATAGTCTAGTCAATGTCGCTCTCTATCATATCCATCACATCTGGCATTATAGGGTACGTTTGCGTGAGTCTGGGCAACCTATCGGACGTCTGCGCAAAACATGTAAAAATGCTTTTCCTCGTACAATTCCAGTCAGTTTTGGTCGACTCGATACTCCTATAGCTACCGAATCTAGCATGAATGTACATTTTTTTTTAATTTCCACGTTAATTGTAATTCACGGTAATTAAGTATTTACGGCAGTAAATTAAAACAATATCATACATACATTTTTAAGTCGTAAGCAAACATTCGACCATAATAAAGAATCAACAAGTACACAGACGAACGAGCATGGTTCCGAAAATTAAATCAAGGCGATCTTCTCAAAAATACTTAAAATTTTGATTTACCACTACTGAAATAAATGATGGAAAAAAAAAGCCCCAGCTCGATATGTGTTAAAACTTACAAATCTGTAGAACAACATGTGAAAGTTGTTTTTAAAACATGTAAAATCATTTAGCTATGTTGGCAAAGAATTTTAAAAGTATTTTCTGGATGAGGACAGCTTGGTAGCAAGTTACGAGTGGATTAGGGATCTATTTCAAGATACTCCAGAAGGGCTCCCAACTTCCGAAGAAGAAATCTTCATAGATTTCACATGCAGTGAAAAAATTAAAAGGCAATTTTGTAATAAATCGCTCTTTGAATTTGGGGTAGAGGTGGATGAGGAATTATCTGTACTGAAAACAAAAGCACTTCGTATACTATTACCATTTTCAACATCCTACCTTTTGCAAACCGGATTTTCTGCAGTGGATGCCTTGAAGACAAAATATAGATCTCAGCTAAATATAGAAAAATAACTCTTTAAGTGTCAATTTCTGATATTAAAACCTTCCTTTGAAAAACTTTCCTCTACAAGAAAAGCCCGTGAAAGTCCCTAATAATTATTAAACTTGTTCTTAATTTAGTAATAAGATTGATTGATTGAATATTAACGTCGCACTGTTCAGCTGCACGAGGGCTTTTGACGACGGACCACGTAATTTTGAACCATGGTCAAGTGACGTGGATGACACCTGAGCTGGCACCCCCCTCACCTAACTACCACTCCACACCAACGGGAGGACGTTTCAGCTCTCGACAGATTTAACGTGCAACGCTGTCCAACACGGCGGGTCTTTAGTGGCACTGGGCTCGAACTCGTGACAAGGCAAGCCACGATCCGATACCTATACCACTCGGCTACCGCGGCCAAATTCAGTAATAAGAAATTTTTATAAAATACCTTCTTCAGTACTGATACATCAAACGTATACTGGCTGAAACACCGACTCTTCGCACGAGTTCATTTTTTTAAAAAAATAAAACATTATTCTTGATATAATAGCTGAACTGTAAGGAGAGTAAAACTGTGTGCACGACATTGTATACAAAAATGTAAAATGATTTTTTTTTAGATAAATGCTATAATTGTAAATAACTGTTTAAAGAACTGTAATTTTAAACCTCACACAATTAGCATTTAGAATTAATGTTAAATTATGAAAAAGAATATAAAATTCCGATGAAGAATAATTGTGTTACTTTTTAACATTTAAAGCGAGAAGACTTCAAAAAGTTTAACCCGGGAGCAGGCGCGTACTCGATACTAACATTAATGGTAGTGCGGGGGACTCAGTCACCCCAATCATTTGTTTAGAATTATTTTTACTGTACACGATACAAATCGGAATTCTAGTGAATATTTTAATTTATAGAAAGTATACTTACCTTCTTTCAAGGACTATTCAATTCTTTGATGATTTGAGAAAAAAATCCAATAAAACTGAACTAAAATGATTCAAAAGTACAAGACCATAATAAAGGACGCAAATCAGACACTTTTCAAGTATCCTACATAAATGTTAAACCAATCAATTCTTTTTTCCAAATATCGCAAAACTCAATTATTTACAATTTCCTTAAGCGAAAAAGCAAACACATGAAAGATGGGAGGGAACTAATATTGATAATAACCATACCATAAGATTGAAGGTCAAATTAACATTCAGATTTTTTATCCAGAAACTGAAATATTTTGACATCTACTAATTTTTAAGAAACATCTGTCTTTTAGGGGATCATAGCCTTTGTTGCTCCATATCCCACAAAACCTGAACTGAACTGAACGTACTATGCAGCCTGGCTGAAAAGTGAATCATGACTTCCTTTTCTTTTCTACAACTAATGTACAGTATTTCAATAATAATTGCAGCGGTGAATTGTTTATCTTCTTAGAATTTTTCTCAGGGTCTGGGTTTCGTTTTCTTTTAACGAGTAATATTTTATGTTAAAAACGTAATAAAAAAATCTCTCATTGAGGAAAAACAGCAAATAAAACAAAATGTTTTTTTTTTTTCTTTAATTTGGTTTTGGGATCAAAGATAGCTATTTGATGACGGAAAAAAGCTAGATAATAAATATAAATTATGCCAGTGTGTTGTTGTGTGTATTTCTTTTTATTATGGAAGAAAGCATTTTGTTTTACTTCTCTTTCCGGTTATTTTTTTTAAAAAAAATCTTTAAATTTTCGATACGCTCGCGCCCCCCTTGTAGGGTCATCGCGCGCCCCCAGGGGGGCGCGCCCCACACTTTGAGAAACACTGAGTTATGGGTTTGAACCACGATTCCATAAAAAAAAAATCAATGGGAACGATAATAACGTAATAACTGACCTTGACTCTCGGCATTCGACTTTGACTCACAATGGTGAAGTCACTAGCCTTTAGTGCAATCTAATGGGACTTTAATCAAATAAAATTAGATCAAGTTAGAGTACCTTTTTTGCGAAGTAAGACAATTGATAAAATTCTTCTTTTGATTCTACTTCAGCACATAGGTGAATGAATAAAATTATTATCGTTCGCCTGTGTGAATGCGCGCAAGTTTATGAAAAATTTATGAAAAATATGTTTCTGGCTGATTTTACACATAAAACAATAAAAGCAGAAAACTTCCTATTTTTGACCTACAAAACATGTATCATTAACCTTAATTAGAAAAAACTTCAAGTTTAGGATTTAAGAAGAGCTTAGCTTTGAGTAATTAACATTTCAAGTTTCTTAAAGGTGCAATTAAAACTATTATAGCTTTTCCCAACGCGAATAATTTTCCACCTCTCAGATTGTTTTGTTTCATACTTATATATATATATATATATATATTTTATGTTTCATACATATATATATATATATGTTTTATGTTTCATACTTATATATATATATTGTTTTATGTTTCATATATATATATATAAGGCGTTTTTTAATTCCTACTATTGGTTCACACTCTTTCTATTTATATATATATATATATATATATAAAGGATGTTTTTTTAGAGGTATAGAACTTTAAATTGCAATAAAACAACGATGTATTATTCGATTGACATGAATTTTTTTATTCGAAAAATAATCTTGTGGCATTACATTTTAAATATGATCAAGCAAGGCGTAGATTCGTCGAATGGGCCCAAAACGAGATTGCCGTTGTTCCCGATTTTCATAAGCGAATTTTGTTTAGCGATGAAGCGCACTTCTGGTTGAATGGTTACGTCAACAAACAAAACTGCCGCATTTGGAGTGAAGCTAATCCACAAGTGTATGTCGAAACACCGTTACATCCAGAAAAACTGACTGTTTGGTGCGCTTTATGGGCTGGTGGAATCATTGGTCCGTACTTCAAAAACGAAAACGTTACAGTAAATGGTGATCGGTATAGAGCCATGATTACTAACTTTTTCATTCCTGAATTGAACAATTATGATGTCCAGGAGCTGTGGTTTCAAAAATACGGCGCAACATGTCACACAGCTCGTGCCACAATCGATTTATTGAAAGACACGTTTGGTGACCGCCTAATTTCCCGTTTTGGACCTGTGAATTGGCCTCCAAGATCTTGTGATTTAACACCGCTAGACTGTTTTCTGTGGGCTATGTAAAGTCATTGGTCTATGCGGATAGCTTACAAACGCTTGACCATTTGGAAGACAAACATTCGCCGTGTTATTGCCGATATACGGCCACAAATGTTGGAAAAAAAAAAGTCATCGAAAATTGGACGTCCAGATTGACTACATCCGAGCCAGCCGTGGCAGTCCCATGCCAGAAATCATATTTAAAATGTAATGCCACAAGATTATCTTTCGAATAAAAAAATTCATGTCAATCGAATAATACATCGTTGTTTTATTGCAATTTAAAGTTCTATACCCTGAAAATTAATTTTTATATATATATATATATATATATGAGAGAGAGAGAGTTCTCTCTCACATATATATATATATATATATATATATAGTTATATGCTATATATATATATATATATATATATATATATAGCGAGAGAGAGAGAGAGTTCTCTCTCACATATATATAAAGATATATATATATATATATATATATATATATATATATGAGAGAGAGAGTTCCACCACAAATTTTTTCAATTGATAATAAAATACTTTCTATTCATCCATTCAAATTTAAATACATTTTTTTAAACTTGTAGTGGATGACACTTGAGGTAAAAAGTTTTTTCAAATATTAATTCATAAGTTAAATTAAAAAATGAATAAATAGAAAAAAACAAAACGAGTCCAATAGCATGTATAGGAAAGAAAATCGTTCGTTGTGTCCCTGTAGCGCAATGGATAGCGCTTTGGACTTCTAATCCAAAGGTCGTGGGTTCGAATCTCACATGGGAGGGCCTATGATTTCTCTGAGAATATTATTTGTTTTTACTATACTATTTTATTAGAATAATTAAGTTTAATTAAGGAATAAATAGTAACAACAAAAAAATAGCCCAACACCCTATATAGAAAGGAAAATCGCTTTCTATTTTGTCACATAATATTGTGATTCTGTCATTTGGTAATACATATTTATATTATTTGGAACTATTTAATAAAAAGTAACTAAAACAAAATTTTTCTTTGCTGACCTATGTAGGAATTGACTTAATTTTTTTTAATGCTACTTGTTGCTTTTTAAATCTGGTTCCTTTAAATAAGTGAATTTAACTTTAAGAAAGCAGTAAGAATAATGAATTAAAAAATATTTTCCTCTTTCTATATTTATCACTTTTCGTAACAAAATTAAATTTTATATAAACTTAATTAGACAGAACGATTAAGAATTAATAACAGAATTTTCTCAAGATATTGAAACAAAGATTATATGAACTGATGTTCGTAAAGAACAAACGAAGAAAAACGCGCTACTTAGAAGGACAAGATAGTACGATTAATAAAATATTCATGATATTTCTGGAATTTGCCGTATGATGCATCTTATAAAGAATGAATAGAATGGTATGTATAAAAATAAAATGATGGATTTGCAAATTTAGTAATTTGTAGGTAAATAGAAATAAGCTGTGAAGTGTTATTTCGGATGACAGAACACTATAACCTTGAATCTTAAAAACTTGAAATTTATATGAACAATAAATAGCCTATTTTCTCTTACTTATTTTTTACACATTATTTGAAATAGTTTTGACTCATGAGACTTTATGGAAAAGACTGAATGGAAAGACAGAAAAGAAGGAAATTTTTTTCCATAACACTTTGGCACACAACCCCCTCCCCACTGTAGGTCGATTTACATAAAGACCCTTACTTAGGGGAGATCTCATCTCAATTTAAAATACAAAATCCGGAGGTCTTGTAATTCAAAAACTGGAATTTTTACCTTTAACGCCCCCACAACCATACTTGAAGGTTAATTTCAGCAAAATCCGTTCTGAGAGTATCTCTATTTATTCAATAAAAGAGACACGCTTGCCAACTTTCAAATTGGTGAGTCTTGTAGCTCAAAAATGGGATTTTTAAAAATCTATAACGTCCCTTAACCCCTATCTGCAAAATCTATTGTCAGCAGATCTCTATGCACCAAAAGAAACTTGCGTGCCAAATTACATATCTGCAAGTCTAATTGTTGAAAAACGGAAATTTTTGCCCATAATGCCCCCATTTATAGTCAATTTATGTAAAACCCATTATCGGAGAATCTCTTCTCAACAAAAGGATTATGTCTGTCAAATTTCAAGTCTGTAGATCTAATAGTTCTGAAGATCTAGTGATGAGCGAGTGGGGGAAATCACTTTTCTCCTTTATTCGTAGGTGAATAGATACTATTAGGTAGGAAAATATTTTCATTAAATATTTTTATATTAATTACAAAAAATTGGATGGAATTATATTGGAAAAAATTGAATGGAGAGCTAGGCATAAAGAATTCTTAGCCACGTTTCTCTTTTTTTTAACTATTTGAAAGAAGGGGGAAAAGTATTGTTTCATAAAGAAATATTGATGAATTCCACAATTACAAGTTTAATCAATTTTAAACTAAGGAAAACGGAATATATTTAATGACGAAAAGCAAGCCTCTTTTTTTAAAATTCTGATAATCAAAAATTCGATAACTGGCTGTTTATGGAACAAATTAACCACAAAACTTTTAGAAATAAATCCCCTTCAAATAGATTGTTCATTTTGCTCATCCAACAGAAAAGGACGCTCATAAATGTCATATGTTCCCTTCATTCATTGACCTATAGATTCAGCTTATTTGAAACAAGTTAAAAAAATAAAACTATAGAAATAAAATTTGATTGAAGATGTATTGTGTACATATAGTAATTTATAATTAGCAATAAGATTAATTCAATGAAACAGTTTCTTAAATATATCGTCTCTTTAGTGTGTGATCAGGAATGTGTGTGAAACTGCTCAACAGTTGTTCTTTTTATTAACACTCATTTTTCTCACAAAAGCAATTGTATATAAAATGTTTCTTGCGTTACAGGATTTGCTTGAAAGTCACGAAATTTCAAAATATCTGTTAAATTTTAAAACTGTAGTAGTGTGTTATATAATTTATTTCTGTAACTTAACTGTAATTTATTTCAAAATTACTGCAATGAAAAGCATTTGGAATATTTTCTCGAAAAAAACAGCTATGAAGTGAAAAATTTATGTCCTTCTCAGTAAATGATTTAATTTGAAAACTCTAGAGACGAAATATTTATTTTATGTTCAAATCTCGGTAGAAATATTTTACAGATATATTACTTAAAATCACAGAAGGGATAATTTGTGAATTTCTGTGCAAAAATAGGCAAAAAATTTTGTTAAGCAAAAAGTTATGAATAAATTTCAAGTAGATTCTATGACTAACATAAAAAATCTGACAAATATTTGAAATTTTATAATTATCTGTGTTTTTTAGGGTTAATTTAATCTGTGGATTTATGTAAAATGCATACGAGTTCACAAACAAAGCAGTTCGTTCTTTTTGACCATTTTGGCTTAAAAAAAGGCTATAAAATTTATTCACAGACCAGGTTATCATTGATGATTTCATAAATATAATTAAAATAGAATAATGCTTCCAAAAATTACATGATCTGTTCGAGTTTTTTTATTACATGTCATTCATTCTTCAGCATTAAAAATATAGCGAATAAATAATATGTATTGATTAAAATAAACCATAAGAGCTTCCATGTTTCTGACTTATTAAAATCTTCATAGTGCTCCTCGCACAGCTTTAAGAAAACAACATTTATGAGGTCATACGTTTTCATATAATTCTCTGTTTTTTAATATATACAACGCTTATATTATTATTGAAGATGTTTACTTTTCTAGAGTTGAGATGAAAATATCAATAAAAGGAAAAAGTTTTCCCATAATTTATATTTTTGATATTTTTTCCAGTAAGCAATATATTTTATCTTTTATAACGAAACATATATATTATAAACATATTCTTCACCTCGATAAAATCTGAGTTGACCAGTTTATTACTATTTTAATGATGGTGATAAAATTCGTGAACATAAAACAAAAAAACAATATTTGGTTTTCGGTTATTTTTTTATTATAGATTACTATGATCTACTGAACCACAAACATGGAATAAATAACGAAAATTTATAAAATCGCTTGAAAATGGAATTTTCAACTAGATTATTTACTCCTCAACGTTATGTTGAAGCCTCAACCAAAATATTATATAAAACGTTGACACAAAACAAGGTATTTCGTCACAAGTGAATCATTGATGCCATATTGCAATTTATGTGAAAACGAACTATGGTAAAAAAAAACATCATTTCAAATTTAATGGGGTATATTAGTTTTTTATAATTATTATAATAAAATTTAAATGTGCATAATGACTCTTTGAATTTTTCATAAGATTGCATTCAATATTCTCAACATAAAAAATAGTAATAATTTAGATCTTTTAAAAACTATTTGAATTTTTACAGAACAAATAATTAATGAAAAGAGGAAATCTAAAAAAAGAAATGATAAACAGATATTCGGGATGTTTAACTTAAAAAATGAAACATATTAATATGGATTCATCCTCATTGTTCGGTGTAGGAATTTTATACAACAAAAATAAAAGTTAAATTAATGTACCGTGAAAATAAAAGGCGTAAAAAAAAGTAAAATCTCCTGCCAACATTAAAATTACAAAATAGATTTTGAGATCATTCTAATGAATGTTTTTTAATGATTACGCGCTCTTTCTCGTTGATTACGCCATTTTGCAAACATTTTCAAACACTTCAAACTGATCGCCAGCTTTTTATGCAAAACATGCTTTTCTTAGAAAAGGCTTTCCATATTTCCATTTAATGACGCATATTACATCTGCAATCCTTCAACTATAAACATTTATTTAACTCATTGCTTCAACAAAACGCCATGTACTACAATGGATGAAGGCTAGTTCTGGGACATTTATTGAGAATGCTATTGTATGCTTCAAACATACCCGCGCATCCTACAAGAATTACACACGCACTTCCCCTTAGATAAACTAGATTGCACTTCAGAACGATGGCCTTTTTATCATGGCAATACGGTAATATGATCAAATGTCGTTAATACATTCACTTCTTTGAACGCAAATAAAGTGCTAATGCAACCGCCAACATACTTTTCTCAGGAAAATCACCATCTGTTATATGTAACATTTTGTAAAGCACACACTATGTCCACAAAAAGAGAAAAAGCGAATGATTCCAAACGCGTGTTTCTTTTTTGTTAATTATTTCTAAAACGCAGTGCACAAAAAATTGCTCTCTTGAAAATAAAAAAATTCCAACTTCTAGGTTTTTTTTAATTTCCAAAACCCGAAGAAAAATAATATAAATAAAATTCTAATTACCATAAATCATTGATCAAATCAATCAGAAAAAGAATACGACCTCGCCCAAAAATAGAAACGAAAGAGATTCGAGAGCGGTTCCTTCACACATTGTGATCAGCGTACATCGAAAGGCCACCTGACAGATTTGACAGCACTGTCTCTCAGGATATTCTTTCTCTCCTATCGGCGCACAGAGTAAATGAGCTAACAGAGATGAAACAAACACACAGCGCTCTTTCCCACGTTATTCAAGATAAATGAAAACGATTTCACTCTGAACTCTATGAGGAAGTCAAACAGCGCCGCCACAGCGAGTGATTCTGGGGAGGGAAGCGCATGACTATTGCGCAATGCTCGTTTTGTTGAGAGCGAAGCGGCGGAGAGTTCACATGATCGTTTTCGAGAATTTTTTATGATCGTTCAATTTATAGTCATGGTTTGGCGAAACCCTGATGTTCGATTTCTTTTGTAATTTTGAGTAAATATGGAAAAGGAAAAACTCTTTAGCATGCGCTTCTAAATAAATGTATTGAAAGCTGCTACTGTCAATCAAATTGAAGTTATCATTTATGAAATTTTCCAATAGAAGGAGTTAGAAAAAAGTATCAGGAAATGCTATCATAATTTCGTGATATGATATGGAAGTATCAGTATAGTGAGCTGTTTATTCACTTTATTTCATAGTTCTAGTATGAAGAAGTTCCTATCGAAATGAGATATTATTCCGTACGTAAAGGTAACGAAGCTCCGCGCAACATTACAAGTGAGATAAATAATCAATAAGTAATACTCGACATTGAAACGTAAAATATCATCGAGTTTGTTTGAGTTGAAAATGTTTTTAAGCTAGAAAGATATGACGTTTTGTGCTTTAAGTTTTCCCACTGAAATATTTAGTTTTGTAAAATGGAGAATATTTTTTAAAATTTTCTTCGCACGTTGCAGTTTTAATTTGAAAATTCTGCTGATCAATGAACTATTTAGAAAAATTTTTTATACTACATCACAGTATTGCCGACATCTCTGTATTTCATTGATGAAAATAACAACCAATTACAAAATGCGTAGCTAATAACGGACTCCAGTAGCGCACACCAGAAATTTTCAAGTGTGTGGGGGGTCGGGGTCGAAAGTTCACCATTCTTGTATCATGCCTCCTGATTTTGATCGATTTTCGGGTAAAAACACAGTAAATAACTAATTATGGAATAAATAATTAGCATTAATTAATTAAATTAATCATTAATAACAAATACTTAATTAAATTTTACGTACTATATACTTAGAATTATAATCAATCGGAAGAAAATCAAGGGCTTTGGGGAGAGGGGGGGTCCGGACCCCAGGACCCTCCCCCTTGTGTGCGCCACTGACGGACTCAGATCATTCAAGCCTTTACCTTTACTTTTCTTGAAGAAAAATTCTTGCATTTTACAAGAGAATAATAATAATTGCCTTTCGATGTTATTGGGTTTATCTCATTAAATATTAAAATAATACTTTCTCTAGAAATAATATGCTTAAAAAGCTTTATAATGAAATTTAAAAAGACAACTGCTGGAGCTGTAAATCTCTACGTTGGCCACAATTTCATTTTCTTAACTGACAAGGTTTCAAAAGAAATATTTTTATAAAAATCCAAATACACACACTCACACACTTTTAAGAGGTTCTCGTTGTTAATTTACAGCGTTCGTTTT